>CM060732.1:19680715-20017680 GCA_030704615.1 Takakia lepidozioides | reverse complement strand
GGCTTTTTTCAATAAGAGAAATGATCTGAAGTCTCGCGTGGATATCAGTGCTGTTTAAGCAAAGTAGAGTTAGTTACGCATGGCTTGACTGGTTCATGGGGTGTCGGCTTCTAAGGGGTATGACAGTGGTTGGGGGCAAAATGACCTACTGTACCTACTGTACCAAGCCCATAATCTGCCAAGTCAACGGTAACTTGCCAACTTGTTGATGGAGTATTGGATACCTCAGCACATTGATGTGACAGAGTACTGGTGGTCATAAGTGGATGTTTAGGAAGCTTGATCAGTGCAGCAGCATATTGTTTGGAAACAGGTTATTGATGAAATTGTTAAAAGACTGATGTATGTGTATCACTTGTGTTGCCACAGGTCGGAGAATCGCGGGCTTGATCCTAATGTGGAAATTGTTCCCAGGTTAACATTTTACCTCGTCTTCCAAGGAGTTAAAAGTATGCTGGGCTTGCCTCAGCCTCCCCTTAAATTCTCAACACCTTTGGAGGCTTCTGGAAGGAGCCACCTCTAGCTGTCAAAAACCCTAACAGAACCCTAAGTAAAATGGTTAACTAGATCTGAGGGGTGACTTCCAACACTTTTGAAGAACATTTATTATTTCCTTTTTTGTCTATTTTTACGAATAATTTTCTGTTATTATAACCTAAGTTTGGAGTTCCTTCAGCAGTACAGTGGATGTATGGTTGCATATACAGGGAAGCTGTCTGTGCAGAGTTTAGAGCTACAGGAAAACTTTGTGTCTAGAGTATTGGTTGTGTTTGCTGTCCACCTACATTCGGGCTCTTTTATGCTTATATTAAACAGACTTGACTGTGCACCCCATTACCCGTGTTTGATACTAGGTGCTCATGACCTATGAGCAACACAGATCTTCTGCTATAGCTTTTGACTCCTGACTACAACCCTTGGTTAGAATTCCCTCTGTCTGTGATCTGGGAAGACAAATCTCCAGACTTGGATTGAATTTTTCTTTCAGGGGTAGGGTGCCCTTGAAGGCCACTTACATCTGACATACACATGCATGCTCCTCTTTTTTAGTCTCTAGTTTGCTAGGAAACAACATGCCAAGGCTGCTGCCGGGTTATGGGCTGTATTGAGCACTCTCTTGGCATAATTGAAGTAAAAGCATGTGAAATGGATTGACAAAAGCAAGTATTGAGACCCTTTCAGCACTGTTGCAGTAGCAGTTGAAGATGCCTTCAAAACACATTGATTGGAGTGAGGGTGTAAGGATGATTTGTAATTGGGGATCCTGCAAATGCTGGTATTTCATTTTCCCATGGGTCAAGAATGCAGAGGTAGTGTGAGTTGGGGACCTGCGGGGAGGTCACCACCAAGTAGTAACAGTGCATGGGGAAATGCAACTCCAACATCATCTCCATCCGGAAGCAGCGGGGCCTGGGGAAGTCAGGTAGGAACAGCAACCATAGGGAGCAGCACTGGTGGTGGAGCATGGGGGCCCCCTGGAAATGTGCCACGTCCTTCTTCAGCTGGTAGTGGCACCCGCCCATCATCAGAAGGCAGCATTGGGCCTGCACAGCAACAGACTGACACGTCTTCTAGTAACAACAGCACTAGCATTGCCTGGGGCAATCGACCTTCCTCTGCATCGGGTGTATTGGGGGAAGAACAACTTCAGCCTCCAGCATCACTCACTCGGCCTCACAGTGCAGACACCTCACGACCGGCTCCCTCCCTCACCCGTTTTGCAGATCCCTCTACAGCCCCTGTTCCAACCTCTGCTCCAGCATGGGGAGGTGCTGCCGCAGCCCGGAGGCTGGTAAGCTTCCTTTGAATAGCAATTCTCTATCTCTGCATTGTTCTGTCATGAAATGGTGTCAATCCTATTTTTGGATTCTTCTCCTTTCCGACAGTAGGAAACCTGGCCTCTTGGTGTGGCAGGCTCACAACAATCAGAGGGTACATGGTTGGAAGACAATGGGAGAGTGATTTTTCAGGAACTGAAAGGACGTACATGGATGCATTTTTGGGTTGTAGGGGCAAGCAGAAGAGCCCCATCAGGCGTCGCGCTTCACACTGATGCGTGTGGATTTTCCAACACTTGGCTCAGAGAAAAACCCTGACCTTCGCCCACAGCACAGTATGTATGCATGCATGCATGCCTTGTGGTCTTCTGTGTATTCCATTCCCTCTAGGTGTCCATCTTCTAGTCATTAGCCTTGTTGCACCTAATAGTAACATCCTTAGAATGGGGTCCTGGAGTCCCTCTTTGTACAGGTACCTACCTCGACATCTTTCTCCTGTTGTATTTGGGCTTGATATGTCATTTGGGTAGATTGAGGATCAGTAGGTTGAGGAGCAATCAATGGGGTTCTTATCCGACATTTGTCAACTTGTGCAGGCAATGCTGTCCAAGAGCGTCCAGGATCAGTGGACGAGAAAGTCTCTGTTGCAGAGCAGAGACCACCACCTACTCCACCTGGCCCTTCTGGTATGAGTTTAATGTTTTTAGATCACACTGTACCTGGGGTTTTCCGCCTTCTTATAGCCTTAGTTCAGGTGTGGATGAGAAGTACTAGCACAGAGATTGTGATCAAGCTTTACTTTTCTAACCAGCAGGGTTTACAGATGATGTGCCACCAAGACCCATAGGTGACTACCGAGGTCAGGAGAGAGGGATACCAGATGCTTGGCGTAGGGATGTTGGTCCATTTGGGGGGCCGCCAGCAATGGCTGATGGCACATGGCTTAGAGACGGCCCTCCTCCCATTCCACCTTATGTGGGACAAGGCCCCCCTCCTGAGACGTGGCGCCGAGGTACTGCTCAATCAGGCAGTTCCTCAGATGACAACTGGCGTAGGGGTGGAACCCCAACCATTGGACCATTTGTACCCCACCCAGGGCCAGGTCACTTTCCACATGATGGAACTGGGTTTATGCATCCACCGCACTTTGGACCATCTCCATATGGACGAGGGCCAGGTGGCTATGGCAGGCACAGTGACATCTATGGCACTCCAGGACCTTTGCTACGGCCAGCTGCTCCTCTGCGCCCTGGCATGTTTCCAGGTCCTGTTGCTTATGACGGTTTTTATGGACCCCCAGGGTATGGGAATATGGAGGAACGTGAAATGATGCCAGGAACAGGGCCCCAAGGAGTTTATGGTGGGTATCCCCACCATCAAGGACCTGCTTTTGAGGCCTTTGGCCGCTATCCTCATGGGGGAGTGGGGCAAGGGCCTCGTCACATTCCCAACAACGGTCCACGAGACCGCAATGCGACTGTTGGAGATGGGTATCAGGAAGGAGGAAGTTATAGTACTGAAGTAAGGAGGGAGGAGGGCGGAGGTCACAAAGGAGGAAGGGGCCACAATGATGTCAACAGTGGTCGATCCACTTTTGGTGAGAGTGACAGCCACCGAGGAGGATCTACAGTAGTGAGTGATGGCCGGGCTGAAATGCAACGGCAGGTCCTCCACGAAGGTTGGAGTGGCCATCATCCTAGCCATCGGGACTGGGGAACTGCCAGCAATGATGAACCTATGAACTTCTCAATACCTGCTTTTGAGGAGGAGCTTTCATCAACATCACCAACGCCAGATACACCCTTGCCAGGGCTGGTGCACAGTGCAGCAGTCTCTACCTTAAAGGTGGTTCATAATAACACATTGAAGATAGAAGTTGAGAGTGACAAGGGGATCGAGTCTGGGCCAGGTCCAATGGATAAGGATGAGAGTAAGGAGGGGACAGGGCTATGTTGGCTCATGAAAGTTGACACTGCGGAAGCATCAAGGAAGAGAGATGAAGGGTCTTCTTTGAACAGTAAGGATCTGTGTACAGTGGATTTGGTTGAAGGGCCTATGGTAAATAATCAGCTTGGGAGGAAAGTTGTCAATTCTGGGGACAAGAATGCAGTGCACAAGGTGGTGGGCAAAGGCGGCAGGACTTCTGCACAAGGCCAAGGTGGCAACAGAGCTGGGAATCATGGGAAAGAGGTTATCGCTTCCAATCCTGCAACTACAGCTGCAGTGGCAGCTGCGCTGAGACCAGGCCTGCATAGTGGTGGGGCAGCAGGAAAGTCTAGCATCCTTGGCAATCCACCACCAGGTATAACTGTTAAAGATATATCAACTGTGCCTGAAACCAGTGCCCTTCCTATCATTGACAAGCAGACTTCTATTATCTCCCCTGGAGCCTGTATTTCGGATTCCGATGGTCAGAAAAGCAGTGAAAAGGTGCGCATTTTGAAGCGCTTAGGAGATGGTGGTCCTGATAGTCCGAATAGTGATACCACTGCAGGGGAAGCTGGGCTTTTGGATGTGGCTGTAGGTTCCACCCCTGTAGGGAAGGAGCATATAACTAAAGAAATAAAAACCAAAAGCAGGACAGTTCAACAGGATGGAGAGAAGGAGTGGAGGCCGAAAGGTGGTGGATCAGACTCAAGTTCTCGACCCTTGTCGTCTTCCGCAATACCACAAGTGCTGAAATCAGCTGCCTCACCTGCTCCAGCAGTTGCAGGTCATCCAGAGACAGCTGGATCTGAACCTGAGATTGCCCCGGCAGCTGATTCATATGATTATGAAGCTCAGGTACTTAAGCTTAGTCAATCTGGGCCTCTTGATTACCATCTCTTCTCCAGCTCTATCTGCTCAACTGTTTGCACTTGGCAGACCTATTGGCAAGTGGTATGTCAACTTTGCTCTGGGATGGTCGTTGAGTCAACTTGCTGCCACCATGGTATTTTGGTGAGTACAGGTGAGAGCCCTGGTCTTTGTACGTCTGTTCATAGCTTGGAAGGAGGCGGTTTCATGATGCTTGAATTGTCTGAACACACTTTTTACAGAGGGCAAAAATGAAGGAGATTGCAGCACAGCGAACAAAGCAGTTGCAAAAGGAGGAGGAGGAGAGAATCAAAGAGCAAAAAGAAAAGGCTAAGGCAAAGCTGGAGGAACTGAATCGACGCACCACAGTCCCACAGCCAGCACCTACTGAAGAAGCAGCTGTGGAGATACCAATGCCCTTGGAGGATTCGGTGGAAGTTGCCTCTGACACTGTGGCTGTGCCAGTGGAGACACAGCCAGTCATGGAGATTGGCAGTAGTGGTAGTCGGCGCAGCATTCGAAATGAACATGGAAAACGCGAGCGGGAGCGAAAATATAATGGTCGCAAACAGAGTACAGGGGATACACCAAAAGGAAGGTTGAGTGGTGCTGCTAGCCAGACTCCCCCACTTCTTCCTTCACCACATTTACTGGAAACACCTCTACTTCCCTCGCCAATCTCGGCACAAGAGCCACTAGGACAGCAGCCTAAAGCCCAGCACTCTCGGCAGAGGGCTAGGGCACAGCAGAAGCAGCCTGTGCTGAGGCCTGATGATATTGATCAAACTATGCCTGCCCTGCCTGTAGATATTTCCACACCTCGAGAGAATGGTGGTTGGGGAACTCTGCCTCCTGCATCACAGGACTTTGATCGGGCAGATGCAATTCTTCCAACCACAGGGAGCATTGAAGCTGCATCAGCAAATCGCAAGAAGAAAAATAATCGCAATAGCAGGAATAGGCAGAAGCAAGAAGGACCAGCAATTGCTGTAGATGCAGCAGTGATTGTGGAGTCAAGGGTAGGGTCATCAGGAAGTGACCTGCCTGCTGACACAGCCCATACTCATCTGAATGTTGTTGGTGCGAGTCCAGAGGAGGTAGGCAAAGACCCATTTCCTCGTCAGGACGCAAGTGTTTTGACAGGAGATGAAGAGACAGTCAGAGAGAATGGAGATGTTGTCAATAAAAGGCTACCCCGCAAGCCCCAGGGAGTAAGACGCCCAGTCAGGTTGGATCGGGGATCACAGGATGTGCGCATTATGGATAAGCCACATGCCAATGACAGTAAGGTGTGGGCTCCAGTCCGTTCCTCCGTGGTGGCAGGGAGCATCAAGTTGGGAGATTCTGAGAGTCAGACAGGCAAGCAGAAGGAAGATGCCAGCGAACAGCATCGAGGGCGCTTAAGACGTGCAGAATTCGAGCGTTATAGTCCTAAGCCAGTCATAAAACAGCATCAGGAGACATCTCTTCAACAGCCAGGGGTCACACCTGAAAGGCCACAACCCTTGGAAAACTCGAAGCACTCCCCGCTCACTGTGGCTTCAGGAGACTCCCAACCTTCTGTAGCTGCAACAGAGCTGAAGTCAAATAATGAAGCCAAGCAGCCTGAGACTTTCAGTAAGGCTGGGTGTGTCTATGGTTCATGGCGTCAAAGAGTATCAGGGAACAGTGAGCAAGGAAGGGATGGAGGGAAAGAGGGGATCCCTGCTCAGCATCCAAGTCCATTCTCCCAGGTTGAAGCTGCCTATCAGCGGAAACACTCAGAGCAAGGGTCTGGGAATCTGCAGCTTCCTCCCAGCCTCAACCAGCCACCTTCTGATCAGGTTCTTACACCAGCCCAGCCTGCCCCTTCTACTTCCACTCCAGTGCAGCGGTCAGAGAGGGAACAGCAAACACCACAGATGCCATTCCAGCCACCCAGGGCAGTGTCTGCCCCTGGTCATCCCAGACAACGGCGATCAAGCGCAGAGAGCAAGGGGCATGAGCAGCGGGTGGTGCCACCTCATCCTCGCTCTGCTGGGGCCCAATTGAATAGACCACTTTCCTCTGACAATGCCCGGCCCCAGCATCATCCAAGGTCCAGTAATGCTCATCATGCTAAGCAACAAAACAGTGACAGAGAGCATCAGGTGCCTAGTCAGCAGGTGTTTGCAGGTCCACATCTGCAACCAAAAACCCTCCCTAGCGCATCTAGTAAGCCTTGGGGGCAGCCAGCCTTGCATGATAGAGAGCAGCAGCAGCAATCCAGGTCTGTTTCTCAAGAGTCACCCAATGGTGGAGATCACAGCACTCACCGTAGACGGTACAGTCGAGAGCAGGCAGCTAAGCCTCCTACAGCACCACAGCAGCCCCACGAGCAAGGGCAGCACTGGCAGCATACAACCCGGCCATGTCCTACAGAAAGGGAACAGCCGGTCCCATCCCAGTATGTGAGGCTTGATATGCCGAAGCAACTCATGCATGATGTACCGAAGTTATGCCAAGGGCAACAACAGAACAAGACTTCAATCGAACATACAGCTGCCCTGCCTACAACAGGCCCGAAAGCAGAGACTCTCCGGGTTGGAGAGCATGGCACAAGTCCACCATTGGTGCGGGGCAGGGATCCCCATGCACGCTGTGGCCGCGTCAGCAGCCGCTCTGGTGCTCGGAATGTCGAGATGGACCACCGACGAGAACCCCTTATATCCAAGCAACGCCAGGTGATTGACGCGACTGGAGGGGCGGTACCCAGTCAAGTTGGAGGCTAGGCTAGGTCAGTGTTATCACTTATGCCTGCTTAATTCGTTCACTTGAGGGAACTTGACGGCTTTGGCTGTTCATGAAAAGCCTTGTCCAGCAATAGTTGTGTCCATTAACCATGCTTAGTGTCCAGCTCTGGGAGAGACCTAGGATGTTCATGAAAGGAGGAATGATGTCGGTTGAGTGGCATTCATGTTCTTTTGAGACCATTTTACCCAGGAAGTGGCTTCTCATGAGCCTGAGCTTTGGTAGTAGGTTGTCAGATGTCTGTTTCCCAGTTTTTACTTCATGTTCTTCTGAGACCACTTCACCTAGGAAGTGGCTTCTCAGAAGCCTGACCTTTGGTAGTAGGTTGTCAGATGTCACTGGTGGAATGTGAGAGCTCTGCATCAATGCCTATCTTGCACATGTTCTGTCTTAGGGCTGTAGGGTCCATCATCTGGTTCTTGTCTTGTAACTCTATGGGCCAAGAGCTTAATTTGGACATTGCCATGGGGAGGAAATCAGGGAGCATTCTCCAACTGAGGAAGCAGAGCTGTTCTGCTGCTGGCCACATGTGAGCCTACATTGAAGGCAAGCTTAATTTTCACTGCATGCAGCCACTAACTGAAGTCAGACTCCAGGTTTTTCCAGCAATCCGGATAGAACACCTTATGTACCCTAAGGCAACTCTACAAATGTACTTAAAAGGTGATTTACTTTTGCTAGTTGGGTACTGGAAAAGGATTTGTTAATCTGGGCCTTCCCATCGGAAGAAAGAAAACTAGAAGGCATGAACAGGACAAAGAAGTAATTGCATGTTTATAGCACCTTGTGTTTGTAGGAGGCATAGTGTGGAGCTTGTGCATGTGTTGGATTAGAAGACTACAGGGCTATGAGAGTAAGCTGGAGAATCTTGATAGTGGATGGGCCATCAACTGTCATGTGACTCCATACGGTCCCTGTACTTCCACCTCTGTTCCTGGTGTGTTGTTCCTTCAATGTATGAGTGAATTTAAAGTTTTGTATACCTTTGCAAGTTTGTTCTTGTTTTCAAGTATTTTGCCAAAATTCCAATTTGCTTTGGCAGAAGACGGTGGTGGAAGCTTGGATGTGGATAGCAGCATGTGGAGTCGGCATCAGTATTGAATTCCGTAGCGTTCACATACAGATGTCTGCAGTGAGAACGTAATACGCTTTTTGTTGAAGGTTAGATAAACTTGACTTGAGCACATTAAATTGTTGCAGCAGCCTTTGGGAAAGTAGTCTGGCACTCAGCTACAGCAAATTTGCAAGCCCTATCATTCTGTAACAAGGTGTTCTATACCTTAGCTCCTGCTTCACGAAATTAACCCTGTTGGTTTGATTTTGCTAAGCAGTAAACTGATCTCTTGGAGCTCGTTGCACTCTTCCTTTATCAATGGAGCTGTGATAAGTGATCAGTGCCCTCCATACAAGTAACTAATTTGGAAGGGAAGGAAAAACAGTACTCAGTGAAACAGTGAATGCTGGGTGTAGCAAGTTGGTTCAGCCAGCATAACACAGTGGACCGTTGAATGTTTAACAATTCATGTAGAGTTGCTGAGGGCCAAACCATCACAGGGTTGGGGAGGCATGAGGCCACTATGTATGAATGTGATGCCCATAAGCATGAACCAGAGCTTGTATGAGTTTGTTTCCGTGGAGAAGCCAGAACAAACTGCTTGGCTTGTACTATGCTGATGGCCCTGTCATGTTTCAATTGCATCTCATTGTTGGGCATCAATCCTCATTTTAATGGACCATTATTAATAACAAGGGTTAGAAACACTTCTGAGGGTGCAGGATTGGAACTGTTGCTCTTACTTTAGACCGTTGTAAGTGCACATTAGAATAGTATTCTGGAGTTTAGAGACCTGGTTTTTGGGTGGTTGGTGCTTTCGGGTTGAGACTGATGTGATGAAGAAGAGCACTGCAAAAGTGGGCAGACTTTGGACGTATTTGCTGCAAATAGATGCCACAGGATTTGACGAGGGCAGGCAGCCTCACCAGCAGTGGTCACAACCACGTGCCTGCACTCCCTCTGTCATGTGATTGAACACCTGGCCCTCCCCGGTACTCCCTTTCTCTTTCTCTGTACAAGTGGTACAGTCGCGTTGTTCCTCCACACTGTTTGATGACATGCAAGATCTATTGGAAATATTTTCAAGTGCCTCTCACAACTCAGAGAGTTATTTAGGAAAACGGTCCTGTGTCGCTGTAGATCTCACACTACTGTTTCAATTTAAGCCTGGGTTGCATGGTTCATAAACATGCTTTCTGACAGATGGTCAACTGTCAATGCTGATTACACCTTGCCTCTTGAAGATTCAGTTGAGTATCAGCTTTTATTCAGTGTGACAAGCTCCAACAGTCTAGTTGGCAGCCAATTGAAAATAAGTACAAGCTGCTGCATCTGGGATGGGTCATCTAATTTGGCAACAGCAGATCTCGCATCCCTGCGCATTTGTGCACCATGCTGTGAGCCACTATTAATCCTATGGAGTACAGTGCATGATTTGCATAGAGGCAGGTGAGTGGAAGCGATCATTACATTGTGGACATTTTACTTCTTGCTTGCATTGATTGTTTTGCAAGCTACAGTATTACAGAGTTGTGTCTCATCAACAAATTTGAGATAGCCTATCATTCATTTTGTTTTATCTTCATGTGTTGTAGTAAAGAACCTTGTAGATTGTGAAAGGAAAACACAGGCATGGTGGCTTGTGAGGTAGCATTGATTGGAGGTGTAGGGGTTGCCAACTTTTCAAAGGTTGGTCTTGCCATTCATCAACTTCCCCAGCTTTTTAACATAGGAAAGAGGACATGACAGAGTTTTAAAGTTGTGGTGAGCACTTCTGTAGAGTCAGGGGTAGCTTCATGGTCTTCAGCTCTCCGTGTGAGCTTGGATAGTGGTGTGCAAAATCACTTGGGCTGCACAGATATTCACAATGCATTCCCAGTTTGCTCTATTTCTTTTGCTAGTCTGTTTATGACAATCACACAAAAGGCTAAGCCCATGCAGATGGTATTGATGTCATTTCGTCCTCTATTCATTTATTTAGAGATGATGGGTGGCTTCTGTTTAATAGCGCCGAGGGTGTGATATACCTGAAGCGGTGCTAGTCACAGATTAAGTAACCGCACTGGTCATGGAGTGGGGAAGACAGTCTCAGGTCTGGTAGAAACTGCTGCTCTCTTGTTATATTATGGCAGGCCCTTAAGTTGCTTGCTCAAAGGCAATCAAAGTTCTGAGGCAGTTTCCTCTGCCAAAATGCAGCTCACAACAAAAGCCCTTGTATTCCGATTGGTTAGTTTAACCCAGAGAAATGTTGCCAATTAGATCATCAATTGCAAGTATGTTGTCAGAATGAAACAATGCTCTAGAGCTGCACATCATTATGCCCTGCAGAGTGTGGTAGCTAGAGGGTTACAGCAGAGTAGTTGTACTAGACATGAGATGTTTTCATTGAGTGAAGTCTTGCGGCCAGCACTTGTACATGAATCGAGATTCAGTAGCCCAGCGGTTGTCCCAGGGCTGGATTCTCTAACCACGGTAGATGTGAGTTGCTGATTTTACCGATTTTTTAACTTGCATGGTTTGTGGGTGCATGGTGTGCACAATGTGCACTACACACTATATATATATATATCACTATGTAATGGGATTTTGATGCGGTCCATTTGAACTGCATCTTTGATTGGTAAAAGTATCTGGCAAGATACTTGCCTACTGCCAAGCCCATGGGCGGAATGGCATCAGAGGTATGGGGGAAGGTCCCCCAAAAATACACTATTGTTTTCCCGCTAGGTTTTTAGGTGGCCCCTGGCCGTGAAATGAAGTCTGAGGTGTTTGCAGAGTGGAGTCAGTAGTCGGCCACGGAAGATTGAATCAATCAAGGCTGGGCAGCGATCTCGGGCACTAAACTTTTGCTCTGAGAAAACTTGTGGGCAACTTAGACCAAATTATTTTATATAGTTTTATTTTTATTTATTTATTTTTATAGCAAGAGGGACGGAGGCCTCGGAAACTTTATATCAGAGGGGACAAAATGCCCAGGGGAATACATGAGGAAAAAATAACCTCACTAATATATAGTTATTATGACATGTATTTCCAGTTCGGCAGGCCGGGACTAGATTCCCATGATCTTTTATTTTTATTTTTTTTCCTTTCTTTTCTTTGTGGATGACACAAGTAAGTAGAAACTAGAAACCGTGACAGTGAGAAAATATTAATATTTCTGTACCGATGGTCGGTATAGAAAATGTGTGAGAGGACCGCCGGTCGGGCAGCAAAAGAAAGTGTGCTGCCCGGAGCAGGCACCTCGTTACCATGATGCACACAAGCTCGTACAATATTTTCCCCCGCTATCTCTCTCCACCTTCCACCCACTTCTCTCCAGATAGCTCTCTCCCACACGTTCTCCTCTCAAATCTTTGTATTTTGTAAAGTAGGAACCCTGCTCTCTGTGGTCTCAGGAGCGTAGTCGAGTTGCTGCTCGGAGTGTCGGCCTCTCCCGTGTCTCGTAACCTCCAGAACTGCTTTTTAATGCAGTTAGGTACGTGATGTTGTGCCTTACACCGGATGTTTGAGGCCTTGAAAGAGGCAAGGGATGGGGGATAATGAGTCGGTTAGAGGAGGCGGAGTATGTTCGCAGGGCTGGAAGGAAGAATATAATTATAAGATAATCAAAGGGAGAGCCGATGAGATTTGTGTTAAGCAGTAGCATGGAGGAACAAAAGACATGTGTCGAACGTGGACTATTCGGGGAGATAGATCACTTGTTTCTGGTTTCTATTTCAATCACAGGATGTGCATATTCACCGCAGGCCACTCTCCGGATCGGTCTTCCCTCCCTTCTTTTTGTCCTTCTGCTTCCTCATTGGTTCACTTTCCATTGTAGGTCGTCCCCGCTGTTCGTCTTCTACCCCCGCATTCTCCCCTTGTGGTCTCTCTTGTCCTTGTCGGATTGCCACCTCTTACTAGGTGCTCGTTGTATTTAGGACATTTACGAATCAGATGTATTTTTCTTTTCTCCCTCCTCTTTGGTTTCAAGCGTGGCGGTATTCGAGATATGGATGAGCGTTAGGGTAAGAACTTTTGCAGATATAGTCATACTAGCAACAAGTCCTCTACATCCTGTTAGGGTTTTAGAAATAGCAGATATGATATAGTTCGTCAAAGGTCGTCCACATCCTGTTATGGACCCATTTCGGCGGAGTTGTTCATTGTTGTCTTTTTTTACCACCGGTTGCATATTTGATGCAGCCGTTCTGTTTTTCCTTTGAAGTCTGTGGGCTCTAATTTTTCCAGCAATAACTTGATACTGTCTCATCCTCCTGCTCAGGTTTTCCTCTAGGTCACCCCTCGCACACTGACTTTATCCAGCACCACACTCTGTATCAAGAGACTGGTCATAGATGGTTTTCTTTTTCTGGACCTGTGGAAGTTTCTCTTCTGCTCTAGGTTGAGAATTCCAGCGTCTTTGTAAGACAGGCATCCATCTAGATATTCGTTACATCCACCATTTTCTCTGGCCAACTATACATGGTTTACTCCAATGGGAGAGTTAAAGGGTCCCTTAACATTGTTTTTTTGGTTCCCTCTGTTAAAGTTATGTCAAAGTTAGGGATATGGTGATTGTCTCCCATTTTCGAATTGCAATAAACATTCTCCAAGCAGGCCATCAAAGCTATTGTACCTTGAATGTGAAAGTGATATCTTTGACTTGAATGGAAAGAAGTGTTGCTCAATCAACTTTGAGGTTGTGCAGAAACTTTGGGTTGGTCTGAGATAACTTCACTTTTTCAGTTTTATAATTGCTGCCTCTGCAATGGTCATTTTTTTCATTTTCCATTGTGCACTGAGATTCATGGGGATCCCTTTGTAAGGGACATGTGGGTGTATCCATTTATGACTGCTGTTTTTGTGTGCATACATGTGTATGGATTGAGGGAGGGACAGAAGGGGGATAGATAATAGGGTATCTGCTGGAAGTGGGCTTTTTTGGGCGGTGGGGTTCGAAAGGAGAAAGACCTTCATTCAAGAGATGATGGTTTAGGTATGGTGGTTGCAGGTCTTCTTCCATCCAGAATAGCCAGGGTAGGCAGTCCTCTTCTTGCTTGGTGTACGACGAGCTTGAACAATGTTGACTGGCGAGAGAAGGTATGTGCAGGAGCAGCCTTCCATTTTTCTCTACCATCCTGCTTTTCATGGACCTATCTCTCTCCAGTTTACTTTTGGTGGCTGCTGATGCCAGTGTTGCATTCTTGCTGTCTTCACTTCTCTATCTTGTAGTTTGACGTGAATGCCATACTTTCGCGCACTTGTGCGCACCTTTCCTACCCTCAGTTTGAACCTCCTGTTTGAGGGTTTTACAATCTGACGGCACTTCTCCTTAGTCCTTGTTATTCTCTGTATGCCTGCTTTGCCCCTCTTGCAGGCTGATAAAGTAGGGACGCTTTTCTCTTCCACCTTCTTACATGGCCATGCAGGAGGAAAGAGAGTGAGCGATGCATTGCATGGCTGGGTGCAGGGGGGTGTCAGCACGAAGGGGTATGACTGTGCTGGGAAAAATACCGGCTGTACCCAAGCCCATAAATCTGCCCAGTCAACGGTAATATTCTCATTATGTTCAGTCATCTCTAGCTTATTTGGAGATGTTACTGCTCCGTGGCAGCAAGTATTATGGAAATGTATTTGAAGGAAGCTCTGGACTAGTGATTGACTGGCGATGCAGTGTCTTTCAAAAGAGATCATAATCTCATGAGGCTGATGCATGCACATCATTGTTTTGCCCAGGTTGGAGAATCGTGGGCTGGATCCTAATGTGGAAATTGTTCCCAGGTTGATCTCCTTATTTTCCTTTTCTTCCAAGGTGTTCAGGTTGACTGTTTCTGCTTGAGTTGACGTGGAGGTTGGATAGGCAGGAGCACTATGTGCAGAATGTTGAAATACAGGCAGGCTCTACATCTGGAGTAATTGCTGTGTGGCTCTGGGCCCCGTGCTTTATGTTGTTATGTACAGCCTAAGTGTGCAGTCATTAGCAATGTTTGATACCAAGTATGCAGTATCCTCCAGTACTGTATAGCTTTCACTCCCAATTGGCTCTCCCCATGTCTATTAGCTGGGAAGAAAATACTGCAGGTTGTTGTCATGATTCTGTCACAAGAGCAACAAACAAAGCCTGCTGCCAGGTGGAGAAAGGGCTGAAAGGCGCTATCTATTTGTATATCAGCAAGTTAAAACCATGTGAAATGAATCTACAAACGGATTGGATATGAAGTATCCAGATCCTCTTGGCACTCTGATAACACAATGGATTTTGAGGCCGTCAAAAGCATATTTGTGAGTCTTAAGTGAACTTGTTTATGGTGTATCCTGCAAATGCTGATAACACATCTCCATGGGTCGAGGGTGCAGAGGTAGTGTGACTTGGGGATCTGCGGGAAGGTCCCCACCAAGTAGTAACACTGCATGGGGCAATGCAACACCAGCATCATCTCCGCCTGTGAGTAGCGGTGCCTGGGGAAGTAAGGCGGCTGCAGCAACACCAGGCAGCAGCAGTGGTGGTGGAGCGTGGGCGGGCCTGGGAAATGTGTCACGTCCTTCATCAGCTGGTAGTGGCACCCGCCCCTCATCGGCAGGCAGCATTGGGCCAGTGCAGCAACACCCTGACCCATCTTCTACTAATAACAACAGTAGCACTGCCTGGGGCACTCGCCCTTCGTCCGCATCAGGTGCATTGGGCCAAGCACAACAGCCTCCAGCATCACTCACCCGGCCTCGCAGTGCTGACACTTCACGGCCTGCTGCCTCTCTCACTCGATTTGCAGATCCCTCCACATCCCCTGTTCCGCCCTCTGCTCCAGCATGGGGAGGTGCTGCCGCTGCCCGAAGATTGGTATGCTTCTTGAATAGCATGTCTCGTCCTCTGTATTGGACTGTCTCAAAATGTTGTCAGTGTGTGACTCCTCTCTTCTCTGACAGCAGGAAAATGTGGCTTGGTGGTTTGGGATGCTCCCAAGGATCAGGGGGTGCACATGTCAAGACAAAGTGGAGATGATGTTGTACAAACTGAAAGTGGTTGTGGATGCATTTCTGGGTGCAGGCAGAAGAGCCCCATCAGGCATCCCGCTTTACATTGATGCGGGTGGATTTTCCAACACTTGGCTCAGAGAAAAACCCTGACCTTCGCCCACAGCACAGTATGTATGCATGCATCCGCTCCTTGTGGTCCTGTATGTGTCCTACTCGGATTTAGGTTTCCAGCTTCTAATCATATTGCTTGTACCTGCAACAATAGCAACTAGCTGAATAGTGTCCTGGAATCCGTCTTGGCAGCTCTTCACCTCTCCCTAGTTCTCCTGTTGTATTTTTCTGTTTTTTCTTAATTTCCCGATTTGCACTAGCAATTGATGATAGACTGGTCTGAGCAACATTTGAACTTATGCAGGTAATTCTGTCCAAGAGCGACCGGGATCAGTGGAAGAGAAAGTGCCAGCTGCAGAGGAGAGGCCACCCCCTACTCCCCCAGGCCCTTCTGGTAAGTTGGTCATATTTCCTTAAGTTCGACTTTGTTTGGTGTTTTGCAGGTTTGAATACCAGTTCATGAATCACACTGTCCTCTTCAATTTATTGGGATTGCAGATGATGTGTCACAAAGACCTGCAGCTGGCTATGGAGGTCAGGAGAGAGATGCTTGGCGGAGGGATGTCGGTCCATTTGCAGGGCCACCAGCAATGTCTGATACGACATGGCTCAGAGATGGGCCTCCTCCCATTCCATCATATGGGGGACAAGGGCCCCCGCCTGAGACTTGGCGCCGAGATACTGCTCATTCTGGCAGTTCCTTGGATGATAATTGGCGTAGGGGTGGAGCCCCGCTGATAGGACCATTTGGTCCCCACCAAGGGCCAGGTCGCTTTCCCCATGATGGGGCTGGGTTTATGCATCAACCACGCTTTGGGCCTGCCCCATATGGACAAGGAGGACCAGGGCCAGGTGGCTATGGTAGACACAGTGACATATATGGCAATGCAGGGCCTTTGCTACGGCCAGCTGCTCCTCTGCGCCCTGGCATGTTTCCCGGGCCTGTTGCTTATGATGGTTTCTATGGGCCCCCAGGGTACGGGAATATGGAGGAACGTGAGATGATGCTGGGAATGGGTCCCCAAGGCATTTATGGTGGCTATCCCCACCATCAAGGACCCCCTTTTGAGGCTTTTGGCCGCTACCCTCACGCAGTAGTGGGACAAGGGCATCGCCACATTCCTAATAACAATCCACGAGAGCACAATGATACTGTTGGAGAAGGGTATCAGGAAGGAGGAAGTTATAATAGAGATTTGAGTATGAAGGAGGGAGGAGGTCACAAGGAAGGAAGGGGCCACAATGATGCAAGCAGTGTGCGATCCAATTTGGTTCATGACCTCAGTGACAGCAGCCAAGGAGTTTCTACAGTAGTGAGTAGTACTGGGAGCGAAAATCAACGGCAATGCCACCGTGGAGGTTTGAGTGGGCATCACCCTAGCCATCGGGACTGGGGAGCAGCTGCCAGTAGTGATGAACCTATGGATTTTTCAAAACCAGTTTTTGAGGAAGAGGTCTCATCAGCATCACCAAATGGTGGCAAGCCCTTACAAGGGCTAGTGCATAGTGAAGCAACGTCTCCTTTAGAGGGTGTTCCCAATGATACAGTAAAGACTGAAGTTGGGATTGACAAGGGTGTTAATCCTGGGGAGGGTCCAATTGATGGGGATGAGAGTAAAGAGGGAAGAGGGTTAGGTCTGCTGAAAGGTGAGACTGCAGAAGCACCATGGAAGACAGAGGAAGGGTCACCTTTGAATAGTAAGGGTCTTGGTAGAGACAATCTGGTTGAGGGGCCTGTTGCAAGGGATCAGCCTGGGAGGAAAGCTATCAACTCTGGGGAGATGGATGGAGTGTACAAGGTGGTGGTCAAAGACAGCACAACTTCGGGTCGAGACCGTGGCAGCAACAGAGTTGGAAATCATGCTAAACAGTTTAGTGCTTCCAACGCTGTGACAGCAGCTGCAGTGGCGGCTGCACTGAGACCAGGCCAGCATAGCACTGCCACAGTGGGAAAGTCTAGCATCCTTGGCAATGCACCACCAGGTATAACTGCCATAGATGTCTTATTTGTGCCTGAAACCTTTTCCCTTCCTACCCCTGATAAGCAGGCTGCCGTTACCTCCCCTGCCACCTGCATTTCAGATTCTGATGGGCAGAAAAGCAGTGAAAAGGTGCGCATTTTGAAGCGCCTAGGAGAGGGTGGGCCTGATAGTCCAAGTAGTGATACAACTGCAAGCGAACCGGGGCTTTTGGATGTTGCTGTAGGTCCGACCCCTGCAGGGAATGAGCATGTAACTAAGGATGTGTTAAAAACAAAAACCAAAGCAACTTCACATGATGGAGAGAAGGAGTGGAGGCCAAAAGTCGTCAATATGGACACAAGTTCTCGACCCTCCTCATCTTCTGCAACAGCACAAGTGCTTAAATCAACTGCTGTACCCGTACCAGCTGCTCCAGCAGTCTCAGGTCCTTCAGAGACAGCTGAATCTGAACCAGAGATTGCCCCTCCACCCAATTCCTATGATTATGAAGCTCAGGTACTTAGTCTGGAGCCGTCTGATTAACGTATTCACCTCAGCTGTATTTCTGTTGCAACTATTTGTACTTGGCATACCTACTGGTAAGTGGTACTACCCTTCATATTTGGACATACTCAACTTGCTGTCATCATGATGACCATATCTTGTTGGATGAGAAGGCTTGTGATTGTACTTGTATTCCTCGTGGGGAAGGAGACGGCTTTATGCGTGCTTGCATTTTCTAACACAAAAAGGTATTTTTCAGCGGGCAAGAATGAAGGAGATGGCGGCACAGCGAGCAAGGCAATTGCAAAAGGAGGAGGAGGAGAGAATCAAAGAGCAAAAAGCAAAGGCTCGAGCAAAGCTGGAGGAGCTGAATCGACGCACAACAATCCCGCAGTCAGTACCCACTGAAGAATTGGCTGTAGAGATATCACAGCCGTTGAATGATTTGGAGGAAGTTGCCCCCGAAGCTGTGGCTGTGCCCCTGGAGGCAGAGCCTGTTGTAGAGATCGGCTCCAGCAGTGGCAGTCGGCGCAGCATTCGAAATGAACATAAGCGGGATCGGAAGCCTAGTGGCCGCAAACTGAGCACTGGGGAGGCCACAAAAGGAAACATGAATGGTGCTCCCAGTCAGACTCCTCCGCTTCTTCCTTCACCAAATGTGCCGGCAGCACCTCTCTTGCCCTCACCTATCTCAACACAAGAGCCGCCAGGGCAGCCGCCTAAAGCTCAGCAGCAATCTTGGCATAAGTCTAGAGCACAGCAGAAGCAGCCAACTCTGAGACCCGATGATGTTGATCGAACTGTGTCTGCCTCAGCAGTAGAAATTTCCACACCTGGAGAGAATGGCGGTTGCGGAATTCTGCCTCCTGTATCTCAGGACACTGATTTGGAAAATATGATTCTTCCCACCACAGGGAGCATGGAAGGTGCATCAGCAAATCGCAAGAAGAAAAGTAATCGCAATAGCAGGAATAGGCTGAGACAAGAAGGCCCAGCAATTGGTGTAGATGCAGTACTGATAGTGGAGTCAAGTGCAGGGCCCAGTGCAGATGGGTCATCAGGAAGTGACCTGCCCGCTGACACAACCCAGACTCGTTTACATGTCGGTGCAAGTCCAAATGAGGTAGGCAAAGACCCATTTCCTTCGCAAGATGCAAATGCTGGTCTGCCAGCAGGAGATGTGCTGACAGGAGAGGGGGATTCGATCAAAACAAATGGAGATGTTGTTGGCAAAAGGCTGCCCCGCAAGCCACAGGGAGCAAGACGCCCGGTCAGGTCAGATCGGGGATCACAGGACGTGCGCATCACGGATAAGCCACATGCCAGTGACAGCAAGGTGTGGGCTCCAGTTCGTTCCCCCATGGTTGCAGGAAGCATCAAGTTGGGAGATTCTGAGGGTCAGACAGGTGAGCAGAAAGAAGATGTCAGCGCACAGCAACGAGGGCGCTTGAGACGGGCAGAATTGGAGCGTTATACTCCAAAGCCAGTCATTAAACAGCATCAGGAGACATCGCAGCAACAACCAGGGGTCGTACCTGATAGGCCACTACCCATGGAGACTTCAATGCACGCCCCGCTCGGTGTTGTTTCAGGAAACTCTCAACCGTCTTTTGCCCCAACACAGCTGAAATCAAATAATGAAACAAAACCAGTGGATCCTGGCAGTAAGGTGGGGCGTGTGCATGGTTCATGGCGTCAAAGAGCATCAGGTAACAGTGAGCGAGGAAGAAATGGAGTGAAAGATGGCCACCCTGCCCAGCATCCTCGTCCACAGTCCCAGGTTGAAGCTGGCCATCAGCGACAGCACTCAGAGCAAAAGTCTGGGAGTCTACAGCCTCCTCTCAGTCTCAACCAGTCACCTTCTGATCACCCTGTCGCACCATCCCAGCTTGCCCCTTCTCCAGTGCAGCGATCAGAGCGGGAGCAGCACACATCACAAACGCCCTACCAGCCACCCAGGGCAGTGCCTGCCTCTGGTCATTGTGGACATGGGCCTCCAAGTGCAGAGAGCAAGGGGCACCACACCCGTGAGCAGGGTGTGGTGCCACCTCATCCTCGCTCTGGTGGGACCCCATTGGATAGACCACTTTCATCCGACAAAGCACGGCCCCAGCATCATCCAAGGTCCAGCAGTGCTAATCATGCTAAGCAACAAACTTATGACAGAGAGTATGAGGTGCCTAATCAGCAGGTGTTTGCAGGGCCGCATCTGCAACCCAAGTCCCTCCCTGGCACAGCTAGTAAGCCTTGGGTGCAACCAGCCTTGGATGAGAGAGAGCAGCAGCAAACTAGGTCTGCATCTCAACAGTCAAATGATGGTGGAGATCATAAAAGTCACCGACGATATGATCGAGAGCAGACAACTAGGCCTTCTATGGCACAGCAGCAGCCCCATCAGCGAGGACAGACACACTGGCAGCAAGCAGGCAGAACAGAGGGTTCTCGCTCTGCTACAACCTGGCCACAACCTACAGAAGAGGAACAGCCAGTCCCACCTCAGCATGTGAGGCCCGATATTCCCAAGCAGCAGGCGCATGAAGTACCAAAGCCAATCCAAGGGCAACAACAGAACAAGACAACTCATCCACTCCAACGACCAGCTGCCCTGTCTACACCGGGTCCAAAAGAGAGTGGGCCTCGGGTCGGAGAGCCAGGGACAAGTCCACCTGCACTGAGGAGCAGGGATCATGGCCATGCACGCCGTGGTCACTTTGGTGGCCGCTCTAGTGCACGTAATGTCGAGATGGAGCCCCGACGAGAACCCCATATACCCAAGCAACGCCAGGTGATTGACGCGACTGGAGGGGCGGTGCCCAGTCAAGTTGGAGGCTAGGCTAGGTCAGTGTCGTCACTTATGCTTGATCTTAACAAATTTCCACTTGAAGTTGTGGAAAGCTCTGCACTGGATGTGAATAATGTAAAACTTGTACTTAACACCTTGGGATGGTTATGAGCAACTAGTTAATTGAAAGCCTTGTCCAGTATAAGAGTTAGTCACACCTCGTGGAGATAAGCTGCCAAGCTGCATTTCTGATCCTCGTTAATGGTTCAGTTCATGGGCAGTGCCTTCTGGGCCTGAACTTTGTATTGTAGGTTGACACATGTAATCTGTTACGGTGGTAGAGTTTGAGCTCTTCTTGTCTTTGCACATTTGATGTCTGAGCGGCATAGGGTATATCATGTGCTTTTGTTCTTGTGACCCATAGCTATTCAAGAGGCAACAGGCTAAATTGGGACATTGTGTGGGGAAGGGTTCAGGGGGCATTGTCTAACTGAAGCAGCAGAGCAGCTCTGGTGCTGGACAAACTCCTCAGGCCGCTGAGCCTGGGACATTGAAGGCAAGCTTAATTTCCACCGCATGCAGCTAATAACTCAAATCAGCGATTTTGTGTCTTCCCAGGTTTTTCCAGCAAGCCACATTGAGCACCTAAGGCAGCTCTACAAAAAGACGTGAGAGGCATTTTACTTTTGCTAGTTAGGTAAAAGATGGGATGTGGTTGATTTGGGCCCTTCCTTTTGCAAAGTGAAGACTGCAGGCATGATGGTTTAGAGGACTCCAGTGCTCTGAGAGTACACTGGAAAATGCTTGTTAGTACATGTGCCATCAACATTTGTGAACAAACATGTATGCTACCAGCCTGCATTTTCTTGTTCATGTACCACTCTTCTTCAAGAGAGTTTTTATGCTTTTCCAAGTTTGTCCTTGTATTCAAGATTTTTTTTGCCAAGTTTCCATTTGTTTTGGCAGACAACGACGGTGGCAGATTGGATGCGGATTGCAACAATTGGAGTTGGCGTCAGTATTGAAGCCCCTAGGTGTTCACTTGCACTTGTATGCAGTGAGGACTTGTTAGTCTTGCGCTTTTTGTTTTAAGGTTAGATAAAACTTGACATAAGCGTATTTAATTTACTTCGTAGAATTAGCATTTGCGAAAAGTAGTTGGGTCCTCAACTCCTTCAAAGCTGCACGCCATGTGATGTTGCAAGGAGGGAGTTTTATACAGTGACCCTCTCTTTTGGAGGCCAACCTCGTCGCTGAGCAGTATACTGCTCTCTTCTTGGTTTGGAGCTTGTCGCACTCATCCTAATATTGCTGGAGCTGTGTGAGCTATCAATTCCTGTCCTCATAGAAGCAATGCCCCTACAGGGTTTCTTGTGGCTATTATTGTGGTGATAAGCAATGGTGGATGATATACTGAAGTTGTTGCATGGTTAATGAGTGAATAAGGCAGAAGTAGACCCTCTATGATTTCTGAATCTCCTTGAACATATTGCTTTAGGCCACCAGATTGGAGGCCGCTAGAATATGGGCAGATGAGATATTATTTACTGATCCTGTAGATCCATCGATATATGAAGCAAGGTAGTATGTTGGTTTGTTTGTTTTGTTTTGTTTTGTTTTGTAGTGTTGAGATGCCCCAAACTGCGGGGGCCCAGCCCTGGTGCTTGGTACCATTGGAAAGCCCTCGATGAGAGGAGGGGTGCACCGGCTTGGTCTCATTATTTTTGGACCTGGGGTGTGGGAGATGTCGAATTTCAAGTACTTTCGGTCGTTGGAAATTGGTGAAAAATAGCAAAGTGGGCTTTCGTGGCACAATGATGGGATGTATCAATACGCACTTGGATACATAGGAGATTGCACTTGGACTTGGATGACATTGGACACTTGGGCCAACGACCGACTGACTTGGTTTCTTGGTTTCACAAAATTTGGACCTATGGGCTGAGAATTATAGAAATATGAACAATTCTGGTCGTTGAAAATTCAACTAAATTATAAAATTAAGTGCTGGAACGACATTGGAGGTCGCAATTGGGCCTTCTACATGGGAGAAGCACTTGGATACATAGGAGATGCACTTGGCTTGGATGGGCCTTAACAGAGGAGATGCGCTTGGATACATAGGGGATTACATAGGGGATTGCACTTGGACGTAGATACACTGGACACTTGGGCCAACCGCGCAGCTACCCTAGTGTAATTTGAAGTAAGAGGAGGCATTGTCACTGGGTATCTTGAGAAGTCATCCATGGGTTATGGTCTAAATGAAACTTGAAAGGCTCCTACACATTTAACTGGATTTAGAAATCCCAATATTGATGATTGTGCGCCCTCTCTCTCTATCTTTTGTCCAACGCCTTACCAACCCCTTGGGGCCTTGGCATTTCCTGCAATGCTTGCAAACTGCTGATCAAAAGCTATTTGGAGCATTCAAAAATGGACACTTGGGCCTTCAATGAGCAGTTTGGTATCCCTAATGATATCTTCTATCAGGATCTGCTGGGACTTTCCATGGCCTAAGAACAAGGAGGAATGGGCTGAACATCTACAGTATCTAGAGGCCCGTGCCTCCGAACTTGGGTACAAAAGTGACTAAATTTTAAGAATGAACTGAGAGTAGGAGGTCAATCAGTTCCTTATGTGTACATCGGATGTTTCTCGTCTCCTCTCTATTGTGCTTTCATTTACTTAAGTGTCTTTATCACTCCTTCACAGATCCGATAGCCTAGATCTCCACCTGCGAGGGGACCCCACTTGATAATTTTTGACGTGAATGGAGTGTTGTGCAAAATTGTGAAGCGCCGGAACACAGGCGCTGCTCCACGATTTTCAGATCTGATTACAAAATTCCTGCTATTGTTGGGAATCGGCAAATCTTTATACGGAAGATGTACCGGGAAGTTTGGCAAGAGTTACACAAGCATTTCATTTTAGGTATCTGGAGCTGCATGATGCTTAAGAACTTAAATGTCGTTCTGGATTTGCTCCTACGTGGTCTTCCACGGCCAGAGTTCATCATGTCGCAGGAAGATTGTATCATTTGCCGAAGCAATCTACACCCAAATTACCAATCGGGACAAGAACAACCTCTCGTGTTCCTGAAACCACTCATAAAAGTTTGGCAGAGTTCTGACGGTTATTACAATCAGAGTAACACTCTGCCGATTGATGATACGGCTTTGAAGTGCTTGTTGAACCCTCGTGAATCATGTATGCTTCTCAAGTCTTTTGAGAACATCGACGTCGACGGTTTCTTCCTTCGCAAACTTAGGAATTTTTTGCTTGGCTTCTTGAAATTTGAGAACGTTTTGAGCTTTTTGGCAGCAAGGAGTATAGGCTTTCCACCCTTCAATGTTAAGGATCCACAATTCAGGCCTCTTCTTGACTATATTGACAATTCACAATATCGTGATTTTCAAGTAAATGATAAGTAAATATTCGTGACCTACTATGGACTCAGTTTACTATTTAATATTGAATGTCAAGACCTTGGATTTCAGTCTTATTCTGACATTCTTCTGCATTTAGTGGAAATTGTTATCATGCCACTCGATAAGCAACGGTCTGTATTCAGAAGTTTCTATGTTTGTTAAGTCTGTCGTTTTCTTTTTGGGAACCTCGCGTGGTCACGCGACGTTCCAAATCAATATCATGACATTGTTCATTAATATTTTATTTGTAAGTATCCCCATATCCATATGTTCTCCATGTCAAAATTGCAACTCCACTTGCCGAAACATGTTCGTCTGATATTGTTGACGATTTAGACACGATCAGGCCAAAAGCTTTCAAAGGAGCGCAGACATCAATTGTTCTCATCGAGCGGGATCCATTGAGTGTCTCCGATATTGTTTCGAGGCTCAATATGTCAAATGGTGCCTCCACCGTTACCAGGGACGATGATTTCACTGGGGTTGGATGCATTGAGGAAAGAGACTCACATGCTCTTGAGGATTCCTCTTTGGAGTCGTCCTCTTCCCATCAGTTTCCCGCAAACGCCAGCATGGGGCCTCTACATGTCTCTTCCGAACGACATGTTCCATTGGATGCTACGGTCGTTGAACTGCCTCTTCATCATGTCCTAATTCCAAACGAGTCATCGAATCACAAGGGCTAGATACTCCTGCTGCTAAGAAGTCAAGTGATTTAATTATATTTCCTCCTTGCGTTTTAGTGTTATTGTGTTTCTGCTCATCCTCTAATTTTCTTTCTTTACTCCAGGCCAGAAAAGCTGCAACGTATAACCTTCCTATGAAGCAGCAACTTCTGTGGGGTTGTATTCCAATGTAATCCTTTTTTTCCGTTTGAATTCGATTCAGGATGTGCAGAAATCAAGGAACCGCGTTCCATTGTCACCGTCAGAGAGAACATTACTGCACTCACTCACTGTACTCACTCTTTCACCGACTGAGGTCAGCATACTGACAAGACCGACAAATTTATCTGCACATCCCCAACCACCCAGAATTCCGGATTGTCCTATTTCAAGGAAACGTCACAGATCACTGCAGTCTGCGGCAGCGGTGTCCGACGATGAAAGAACAGCATCCGGCTTGTTGTTATCTCTTCAACATTCACCTGCCTCCACTGACAACCCGCCTCAGAAGCGTAAGGTCAATCGAAAAGGTAATAATTAACTCATTTACTTGAACCTATGTTCTTATTGTTTCTGGCTTCTTGGTAATGAGTACATATATCATTTAGATTGTGGACAAACCTAGACACACAGGATGATGGTGTCATATAGTCTGGCACGGATTATGCAAAGATCTTAAGTTCCCTCTCTGTAGCTGGCCTGAAGTGACTTACTAGCCTACATAATCCTCACAGCTTCAAAGGACAACATCTTCGGTGTGGATTGCGTATATATCAAAACAACCTCACTCCGAGCACTCACAATACGGGAGTCTGAATGATATTGTTGGCATGGGAATAGCAAAACGACTACTATTAAATTTAGCTAGAGGAAATATGATTGTTGACAATCAAGCAAAGATTTTTGTACAGGAGGAAGATACATTGTTTAAATTCCATCGGCATCGTGCCTTCCAAATTTGCCAATGACAGCTCCAATCACTTAGTTGGAGGTTATTTAGTTGGAGATTATTATTAGTTGGAGATTAATTTCTTGAACAATATACGAGCGCTTCAGAGTAAATCGTCAGAAGTACCACAGCCCGTCACAGATGAACCTCGACTGGTCACCCGGATGCTATTTCATTGAAGATTTCGTTGAAAACTTCACTCTCTCCATTAACGTACTCGCCAGCAAATTGCATATGAGCCGGAGACTTACTCTCCAATTGCATACTTTCAGCATCTTAGACCAGGGTCAGTTAGTTGGAGATTATGTTTTGAAGAGCATACAAGTAATTCATCATCTTCACGGTTCACTCAAAGTCAGCAAGGCCCACCAATTCTTGGAGAAGTGCGGCTAAACTTCGGTCTTAGCACAAGACGTTGTTGATTGGAGGATATTATTTTGGTGAAGTCATCACCATATCCACGATACCCGAAACAACATTTCAGGGATTTCTTCCATCTTCTCCGGACGAAAACCTTCGGAACAAGGGAAGAATAGAGATTTTAAAATGGTCCCTCCAACTTTGTCAATATGTGATTTTGGGAAATGGCTTTCCTCAAAATATTTTCACCATAAGTATGTCGTCCGACATCGTCTTGTGTTATCATCGGAGTTCAGCCCTCCTTTTAGAAGTTAATACTCTCATTGACATGGTTTAGGTTACTTGTATTGGTCCATGCCACATGGCGAGACTTATTCAAATTGACATGGTTCTGAAATAAAACCTGATTGTTTATCATCAATGTCTCCCCATTCTCTTTCTTTTCATGTCATGGTATTTCACATATTTGATTGATTTGCCTTATAAAAATATTTTGGTTCAACCTCAAAACATGACGTGGTTCAATATATCATCCATTTTATCTCATTTAACTCTTACTAAACGTCAGGTGAACAGTGGAAGTTGCTTTATGAGCCAAATATAAACTGCTTTTTCTCCTGAAGTTTATACATAATGTTTCTTCATTGCTCATATTATATATTAATAGACAAATAATTATTTATATTTGTACATTTATACTTAAATGATCCATATTATTTAAATGATTTAAAAATACATATTCAAATATTTCTTGTTTCTGGAACAAACTTAAGTCCATATTTACTTAAAATTGGGTTATTTCCTAGCCCCCTGGCACTTCAGAAAAGTCTAGAGAGCAAAGCTTTTGTTATCTTAGGGGGCTGTAAATTCCGACATGTGCTCATCCTTACGATGTACAATTTATTTTCAGGATTCACTTCCATCCACTATTATCCAATATGAAAGCTGGATCGTGGCAAAAACCTGACGCGATCCATCGGCCACTAATATATTATGACAGTATATATATATAGACGCCTCCCGAAGAGAGCGTAACTTATGGTGTCACTTCACCACAAGGGCTACTGCCTTCCAGTAATATATATATATATATTATAAATATGATAATGGTAATAAATATTGAAAAATATCAAAATTATTAATATTAGAACTTTATCTCTTCTCTATATTTTGAATATATATATTATTAATATGTTATAAATACATATAACCAAACTCTATGATAGATACTACATGTATATAAATTTAATTAATCTCAATGTTTAATTAATCTCAAATCTCAATTGCCGAGAGTGTTTTTGGGGGTCCACCTCAAAAATGGGACCTATTGTCACCTCCCAGGCCATATCTACCAGCAAGAGTTTATCCACGGTAAGAACCTTACTAAGTGGCAGTTACCTGCTACATACAGAAACTGTGCAAATTTGGGAAGAATTACCCATTCCGTTTGGGAGATAATAATAATTTACCAGGGGACTTTTTCAACTCCAAGGAAGTTTTGAGGGAAAATTTTTGTTTGACCAAGGAAATTTGCCATGTCATATATTTTTGTTGGGGGGCCGGACCAACCCTGGGCCTTACCACACGAGCAGCAGTGAGCTCGAGTGACATGGAAGTCCCTGGCTAGGATTGTAGCACCTGTATGTTATGGAGAATAGGCACATGTCAGCAAAAACAAACCAATGCTACCACATGAGCGGCAGTCGGGCACGTGAACAGATCGTTGAGAAGCAAAAATGAATGACTCAGATGAGGGCCACGGCGAGAAGGAGCAGATCGCGACAAAGAAGTTCCCTAAGATTTTGGATTTCCAAGAAATAGTCCCTGGAAATCCTACTTTCGCAGAGAGTCTCCACATAAGCACCATGTCATGTTGCCTTCTCGTTGTCGTTCCTCCCGTGTGGTAGGTGAGGGTGTCAGTTTACGATCCATCAACCAATCAGCGGGCCTTCAGCATGTTGCACCACGACCCACCATCAGTGACCAATATAAAACCATCAGCTGCATGTCAGCTGAGAACCAGATCTTCAATTCATTATATCCCAGCCCCGTCTGACTCCAGAGAAACACCCTAGCCCACAAATAGTTGACGAACGGCTTGAGGTATTTCTCTGGGTTGGGATAGAATGAATTGGAGATTTGGTTTTTAGCTGATGGTTTCATGTTGGTGGTGGCTCATACGGAATTCGAAATATGGCAGTCTCAGCGGACCTGATATTGTTGGCATGAGAATAGCAAAAAGATTCATATAGAAATCAGCTACATGAATATCGGCAGTATTAAACACTTTGAAGTACATACGATTGTTGAGATTGTTTGCACAAATTGTTTGCGACAGTGTTCCTCCGGTGTTTCCCCGTCCACATGAAAACGACGAGAATGACGCTGGAAATTGACGTTCCAACTCTGACATTCTGCCTCCTCGAAGTTACTTATGACGTAATGCCATTTTGGTGTCCAATGATGGACTTCAGAACAAGTCAGCTCTTCGAAACACGCGTGATCGCGCTATATTAACCGTTTGTATTCCTAAAAACAATAATGAAATTCCACAACAAAGGCTAATGAACCCAAAAGAATACACCACGAGGATGATGTTATTTGTTTCGGATTGGATTATGCAAGCAGGGAGAATGACTTCAAATCAATTAAAGACTGGGAATTTAAGGTGTTTGCACAATCCGCCAAGGACCAAGTGACACCATCACCTCGGATGATTTGAGTGCGTGTTATGAAACACATCAATCAATCACCCTCGCGTGATCGCGCGTGGTTGCAGGATTTTTCTGATTTTTCATATTGATTTCAGGGATATAGACGCGAGGTAGACCACAAAACGCAAGTACATCCTAGCAATTCCGAGTTAGAGGATATACTATCTGCAGAAAATAATTTTATTTTGGGTCAGATAACAGAAACTAATGCGCTCTTTTGGATGGTTCAGAACGTTGTCTCTCAACCCACATGTGATGTCCGAAAGCAGAAACGCATGTTGCTGGTCCTGAGTGTCAATGGACTTCTTTGCTACCGGCTACCTCCTACGGGAAGTGAGTTGTTTAAACAGAGGTTCCACTTGAGGAAAGTTACAATTCGTGTGCCCGCAAGACCGTTTGTGGTTCCAAGACTTAGAGTGCTGGAGTTTCTTAGACTTGCATTGACTCATTTTCATGTTGGGATTTGGTCTTGCTCTGAGAGGGATATTGTATTGAAGATGTTGGAGTGTTTCATTTCCCCAGAAATTATGAAAAAATTTCGCTTCATTTGGTCTGCCGAGCATTGCACAGATACAGCTAGACATATTAAGCCTGAAATGAAATATCTTATTAAAGATATTAAGAATATTCTCGTCAAAAATTTTGGGAAAGATTTTGCTAGGTAGGGGCAAATTCTCCTGGTCAATGATGACCCATCCAAGGCACACCGAAACCCAGTGAATACTGGAGTTTTCCCAATCACATTCAAGAAATCAAGCAATGAGGAGGATTTGGTTGACCTCACTAAAGCATTGTGACCTTTTTTCTTGGGCAGAATTGGAGCCCCATCCGTTGTTGATTATGTCAGCAAAAATTCCTACAAATCTTCCCGCCCACCGATAGATCAAAATCACGTCTACTGGTCTTGGTTTGGAAGATTTATTGATCCTTCTATTTGGCACCCACCACAAAAAGAACCCGATTATCTTGGTATGTACTTTAACATTACCGTATTTTGTGCGTAGTCTATCATTGTTACTTGAACCTCCATTTGTATTTTGACGTATGTTGACTTCACATTATTTTTATGAAATCAATGATGTTCTTTGGATTTTCTTTAACAATCCCCTGTTGTGCTGCTTCTGTACAGTAATATTCCAGTGTCAAGTTCAGAATCAAATTCGACAGGAGAAAAAAGAAGAATGGCAGCGGAAGGCGGAGCGGAGGGACCGTGAGGCTTTATGGTCATCAAGGTCATCAAGTACAGCTACCAGTAACATTTCTGGTCATATATTCAGTCAATCTCTGACTGTATCCATTTCCTCAGGTGCGTAGAGTTCCGCCATCAGTGGTAGCCGACGGCGATATCGCACATATGCCTTGAGTGTGAGCCGTTTGGGAAGCAACTCTATATTATTGATGAATTAAACTATTGGCTTGTTCATTAAACACATTCTTTATGTAACACTGTCAATGTTCTGCAAGCTCCTATGGCCTCAATGGTGGTCTACGAAGTTTGAGATGAACCACGCGCGATCGCGCGTGGTTCCCTGATATGTTCGATCAATCTCCGACTGTATCCATTTCCTCGAGTGCGCAGAGTTCCGCCATCAATGGTAACCAACGTCGGTCTCGCACATATGCCTTGAGTGTGAGCCGTTTGGGAAGCAACTCTGTATTATTGATGAATTAAACCATTGGCTTTTTCATTAATAACATTCTTTATGTAACACTGTCAATGTTCTGCAAGCTCCAGTGGGCCTAAAAGTTGGTCAACGAAGTTTGAGATAAGCCACGAGCGATCGCGCGTGGTTTCCTAATATCTCGTCTTGTGGAGCTGGCATGGAACAACAGTGTTATCAAATGTTATCAAAACAAGATGACTTCATTATCAGTGGAGGCTGAAACAGATGAGGCTGGAGGCTGGAGGAGTTTGTTGTGTACTCAATCCACACCGAAGATGCTGTCATGTGGTGCCAAACGGATTGTGGAGGCTTTCAAAAGTACTTCATAATATTTCATGAGAATGAATTTTACGATGTTTGCATAATACGATGGGGACCAACTCACACGATCTTCGTCTGTGACTGGATGGTCCATAACACACAATTCAATCACACACGATGGTCGTCTTACTTGGTCCTAGATGGATTGTGGAAGCTTTGTAAACTCCCTCTTTTAAAATGGATTGAAGTAATTTTGGCTGCTTCCAAAATCCCTCCCAGAGCAACTGACAGCATCCTCGTCGTTGATTGAAATTGGGTTTTATAAATTGTACTGGTTTTCCATGGTGGTGGAGGCAGAGAACTGTTCTATCTCGCGCGATCATGTGTGATTCGAAAAGCGGACTTCATCAGCATTTTGGAACTCGAGACGAGTGCCTTGGAGTAATATTAGGGGGGGGTTCAATGGAAGAAAAACTACACAGGGAAAGGAAGATCCACATAGCTCCTCCAGTTTTTTACAAAATCAAGTTTCCTTTAGTGCAATCCTGCAGGGCCCACAGGGCAAGAAGAGGCCCAAAATGTTTTGAAAAAAACCAAAAATTGCTCTATAGATGGGTTTTTTTGTGATTTTTCCAGTCACTTCCATCTCATGCCCACAGAGGCTTGTCCGGTAAACAGTTCCGGCAGGCCACACAGGGGGCCACATCAGCAAAATGGGTGCGCGCCCAATTGGCTACCCGACTTGGCTTCCGGGCCCATCTGCTGCGAGTGAATGGGTCCCGGGGAAGCAACGACCATGTCCACCTGCCATTAAGCACAAAATAAAATAAAATAAAAATTTCCAAATTATACCGCTGAAGTGCACCACTTGATCAGCCGCTGAGGTGATCACTTCAGCCGCTAAGGTGCGCACTTCAGCCACTGAGTGCCGCAATTCATAATAAAAATGAGCCAGATCTCATCTGAGGTAATTTAAGGTAACCTTACAAGGCCAACTGCTAGCCAAAGAAACCAGCCACGACTAAGAACTGAGGGGGGCTTGAACCCCCTGATCTGCCCAGTGTGCAGACAGTCCCCCCCCCCCCCCAAGCAGCCAGAGAACCCCCACAAACAAGACCCCACCCTTGACAGCACGATCCACCCTCCCCAAAAAACAACAACACCCAAAAAAACAACAAAACCCAACACTTGGCCTGGCCCCCCCCCCACCCTGCCCATGCTCACTCACGAACCAGACCAGCAAACGATGAAGAGAGCATGACACAAAGGAGAACATCACGACCCCAACACTCGGCCTGCCCCCCACTTTGCCACTGCTCACTCACGACCAGACACAGCAAAACGAGAACAAGACCATGACACATAGGAGAAGATGACTAGCCCGCCGCTTCCACCAAACACAACCCCCCTCCCTCTTCATAAACAACGTACATCCCATCTCACATACAGCAACCAGCCTAAAAGCAACTCTCCACTCCAATGCCATCACCTTTCCCGCAGCCGGTGGGCATGACGCCAACACTCCCCCATGCACATGTAAGCCCCATCACACTGGGGACAGTAGAAGTGAGTCTGCCGGCGGCACCTCACACACATACGTCGAAGAGAGGAGTGTAGGCACTGAGTTATTTAATTAAATTATAATACATTTAAAAAAAAACCTTATACTATAAGCAATATAGCATCTAATAAAAAAGTTGCAACTAATTTAAAATTAAGTTCTTTGAAACCAAAAATGAATGTATGTTAATAAAATCATTCACAAATCGTATAAAGCAAAAAAAAAACCAATTCAAACATGTATCAAAGCAAATCTAAGCATGAAACATAGTTTTCCTGGAAAATTGCCTCTTTTTTTGTTAAATGATTAGCATCCTTTGCACTATCTACGCCACAACCCTTGCGGTTAGAACCCTCAAACTATTCAAAACAACTTGTTCTTTTGGTCACATGATTCATCATGTGGCCCTGTACCTGCTCCGGCCAGTCCACCATTGCCGTCCCCTCCACCCCCAAGGGCCAATATTGCCCTCTCCGCCAACCCCAATATTGCCCTCCCCTCCACCCCCAATATCACCTTCACCTGCACCCCTGACACCCCCAAATTGTATCTCCTCCGTCCAAAAGTCCTTCAACTGATCCACCTCTGGCACCAATGGCTCCACCCCTACGTTCTCCAAGCCCCAGTGCTCCACCTCTAGTGTTTAGTCCTCCACCAGGTCTTAGTCAGAGTCTCATGTGAAGGTGATTGTGGGCATTGTGGTCGGTGTTGGTGCTTTACTTTTCATTGGCATAGTTTTCATTTGTCGGTGGGAAATTTCCAAAAGAAAGAAAAGGAAAACTTCTTTTTCAGAGGCCGGCAATATGAATCTACCACCGTCGGCTTATCCTTCTCATTCAAGGGTAATTTCTACTCCATCGCTTGTTCCTACACCTCCAACTATTGTTGGTCGAAAGCTACGTATTTTCATATCCCATACAGGTGGAGAAGATGGATCAAAAAAAAAAAATTGCAGTCAGACTCTACAATGAGCTAAAGAAGATTCCATGTTATGAAGTTATTATTGATCGTTATGCAAGGGTATGTCGATTCCAGAAGAAATCATGCAACAATTATGGCAAATTGACATGGGGATGATTGTTATAACGAAGGAGTATTTTAAGAAGATTTGGCAATGATAGAGTTAAAATTGTTTGTGGATATGCGGCAAAAGAAGAAAGGATCTTCAAAGGTCCGAATTTTACCCCTGTTTTATGAGCGTAGCCCACGAGATATCAGGAATCTTCTGGATGAACAATTTTGGGAAGAATAGTGGGCAAACATGTCTACTGCATGTCATCCTATTGATGTAGGAAAGTATAGAGATGTTGTGGCAAGTCTTTGCAAGTTTATTGGTGTTGAATACACATATAAAGACTTGAGCCATGACGCAGAATACATAAATGAGATCTTGGAAAATGTGAGTAAGATGTATGTCGAGATGATGAGAAAGTCATAGGGGTTGGGAGCTAGTGCTACGCTAGTTTGCACATATTGCATAGGCAACTTGAGGCTTTGCTTGGAAGGTTGATGCATCTTGGCAATAGGCTTAGGTATAAATCTAATTGAAGGCAAGTATGGATAGGTAGCGGTTGATATATACCCAATCTCGCAATGTTTTGCAGGGGGAAATCCGGCCTGAGGTAGGTGCTATCGAAGGAGTTTGATAGAGATCCTGGACAACTACAAGCAGTAGATAGCATCATAGCCTGAGGTATTAGCACGGTTAAAGAATTTCATCTCACATTTATTAGAGATGTTCTCTATGTGCAAGATGATACATGAGTTGTATCATATTGTTCTTTTCAGCTATCTGTTACCAGTTACAAATTAAATTGCATTTGTACTAAAGTATGAACTGAAGAAGCTGACAGGTACAGCAGTTTCGTTTCTTTTCTTTTCCCTTTTCTACACAAAAGAACTAAATTCTTAGTCCTGTGAAGTAGGCCGGCAGCAGTTCAAGAACTGTTTTTCATTCACTTTCATGTTGAGTTTTTACCAACACTCATATTGGCTGATTTGGATTTCAATTTAGGCGAGTTGCACAGGATCAAAACATGTGCGTTTAGCAGTAAGTTTCGTAAGGATCATAGAAAGTGGCAGGGGCCCAATGCCTACTTTGCCGTCCATGCTTTATTTGACAGTATTCCCCAAAGTCACAGGAACAACAAAATTCATCACCCGATTGCTGTACCGGGCCATCAGCACACTCACCCTGCATTCACAAGCTAATCCAGCGTTTGTGTGTCAACGGATGGCTAAAACCATTCTGCACCAAAAGAAAGAAAAGTATTTCTCATTCTAATCAAAACTTGTAGAGGTTTGAATCCAAACTCATGCTGGATGATTCACTTTGAAATTACCAGCAGGATAGTCAGGTGAAACGAGTCAAAGGTAGGCGGATATACCTTGACATGATTCCGTGGAGTGTGACTAACTCTACGGATGGCCATGTCAACCCTAGAACTTGAAAGAGATGGCCACCTACTTGCATGACCGAGTACTTGCCTGCCTTCAACCTCCAGCTCTCCAACTCTGTCACCACCAATAATCTCTTGCTCCCCTTCTTCACCTCGCCATCGGGAAAATTGTACTTCGACAACCATCCACCCCACTGGATCCAATCTTAGACCCCACCTGACTTCCCAACTTAAAGAGTGATTGGCATTATTGTAAATATGTAGAGCAGTTTCATTCAGGCCCTGATTCTAGAGTGGTCCAGGAATCAGGGTTGCGCACGTCAGTGACGTCACGTCACGTCGGACTTGACGCTGACGCAACCAACGTCACGTCAGTTTTGCCGAAAAATCAGTAAAACATGAGTTAGGTGAAAAATATGCCACGTAGGTGGACACGTTGTATTCCAGGCGACATCTTGGCAAGTGAATGAATTGTTTTATAAATTACTCCATCCGCCAATATTTGTAAAATCATTATTGTTAAATTGGTGCGACCTCCAAATGGTGGTGGTGGCAGAATTTATCTTATTTTTTAATAGTTGCGACCACCAGCAGAGGGGTTGTTGCAGCATTTTTGTTTTTTAAAAATAGATGCGACCACCAGCAGGGGTGGTCGCATTTTTTTCTTTTCTTAAACAGTTGCGACCACCGCTACTGGTGGTCGCACAATTTTTATTTTATTTGTAATAGGTGCAACCACCATCAGGGGGGTGGTCGCAACAGTTTTTTATTTTTTAATATCTGCGATCACCACCATGGGGGTAGTCGCAGCATTTTTCAGTTTTTTTAATAGGTGCGACCACCAGCAGGGGAGTGGTCGCAGCAATTTTTTATTTTTTATTTATTTTATTTATTTAATAATCTCTGTGACCACGAGCATGGGGGTGGTCGCAACATTTTTCTTTTTTTTAATAGGTGCGACCACCAGCAGGGGGGTGGTCGCAACAATTTTCTGTTTTTTAATATCTGCGACCACCAGCATGAGGGTGATCGCAGCAGTTTTTTTTTAAAAAATAACATGTGACTTCCTCGTGCGACCTGGAGCAGTCGCAACATTGGATTCTGATTCGTCGAGCGTGTGAGGCTTGGAGGCTGGAGGGTATATAAGGTGGTCCCAATACCCCTCACTTCTTTTGTGGCAAACACTTTTGTGGCGAGTGAATGTTCTCTATTCCTTGAGCAAGAGTGTAAGCCCAAGAGGAGGGTGCGGACTGTTTGTTGTTGTGGCTTCCACCAGAGCCACTACAGCAAATTGTCGAAAAACACAATATTACATGGTGCATTGATCTACTTGGATGGATTGATGCCGTAGTGTTGGGCCATCGCATTCTGTTCTAACTTCTATTGCTCTTGACAAATCTACCAAGTACACTAGTGTTCTTCGTTCAACCTTTGTGGTTAGGGTTTTGGGTGTGAGGATGAGGGAGGAGTGGATCCCTTGGTTCACCGTAGACCCGCACAAAAAAGACGGTGTTCAATGCAATCTTTGTGCATTGAAGCTGGCGGGTCGCAAAGATCGCATGTTATATCACCTCGGCTACAGAGATGGAAAGAATGCAGGGGCTAGTTTGTGCCCAAAAGCCTTCATGCGAGTGAAAGCCCACTTTGCCCAATGTAGAGGCAATATCCCACTGTCTCTTGATGTGGCCGCGGCTTCTGAGCCAAACACTCCAGGTTCGAATCAAAATGTCCCTCAGAGTTGTACCCAGGGGGATTCTTGCGAGGCGTCTGCTGTTCGTGGAGAAGCCGGTGGGTCAGGAGCAACACCCGATTGTACGCCAGCACTTGTACGGACCAGACCATTGAGGCAACAATCAATGCAAGAAGGCTTAAATTTGTCGCACAGGAGGACTCTAGATAAGAAGTGGACCCAATTTTTCTACGAGGCCAATATTCCGTTCAATGTCTCGAGGCTTCTTGCGTTTGTGGCTGCTGTCAAAGCCACGTCCGATTCCAAGTCCACATACACACCTCCGAGTTATCGCGATCTCCGCACAAGATTGCTAGAAGAGGCTATCTCTGACCTCACCCAAAAGGTGAATGAAAAGACAGGTGATTCTCTCCGGAAATATGGAAGCACTATATGTGCGGACGGTTAGAGTTCTGTTAGTAATCGACCACTGTTCAATATCATGCTGGTCTGTCCTGCGGGGGAACAATTTTTGGGATCCGTTGACACAAGCGGGGAGAGAAAAGATGCACGTTATCAAGCAGGATTGTTGACGAGTTTCATCGATAAAATTGGAGCTAATAAAATTTGTCCAAGTGTACACGGACAATGCATCTAACATGGTTAATATGGCCGATATTTTGATGGTACGATATCCCCATCTATATTATCAAAGGTGTGCTGCTCATATCTTTGATCTCCTTTTGGAGGATTGAGGAAAAGAATCATGGATGAAACAACTAGTAAAAAGGACAAAGTCGGTTGTGACGTTCATTCGTATACATCACATCCCTCTGGCATTGTTTAGAAAGCATGAACCCAAATACAGCCTTAGGAACCCGGGTAAAACCCGCTTTGCCACAAACTTTTTGATGGTGGATCGACTGGTGACTGTGAGGGCGGGTCTGGAGCAGCTGATCATTGACCCTCAATGGGATGCGTATGTGGGCACCTTACGCGACTCTCGTAAGTCCAAGTCTTTGAGCAAAAGTCGGAGGGTCCGCGCAATCATTCGCTCCGACGATTTCTGGGCGAAATGTGCAAATTTTGTGTACATGGTGGAGCCGGTGTTGATTGCTTTGCGGGAGTTTGATGGAAAACAACCAATAATGGATAAAGCATGGTTGATATTGGAAAACCTTGAGAAGCACATGCAATCCTTGAGGCGTCCTCCATTTTCTATGGACGATGATTTGGCGGCAAGGACCGATGATGCATTTTACGACCGCAAACGGATGGTTCGCACGGACTTGCATTATGCAGGGGCCTTGCTAAATCCATTCTTGCAGGACAATACAGATTTGAGAGACGATGTGGATGCCAAAGTCGGGCTTGTACGGGTCATCATGCAACTCGCGCCCTTGAACATGGTAGAGCGAGCTTTGTCCGAGTACCAGTGCTTCTCGGATCGCCAGAATCCTTTCCATGACATGTCGGATCCAAAAGCAATGAACGTGTTGCCACATGAATGGTGGGATCTGATTGGAGCTGGAGCAAGAACGTTAGCTCCCATTGCAAAGCATATTCTTGCTCAAGTGTGCTCAGCGTCGTCCTGTGAGCGGAACTGGAGCAGTTACTTGTTTGTTCACAACAAGATTCGCAACAGGTTGAATCCTGCCAGGGCTGACAAATTGGTTTATGTCTACACGAATTGTAGCCTACGGCGAGAGAGGACAGCAAGTGACACATCTGCATGGTACGAGAAGAATCTGTTGTCTGAAGAATCTGCCTCAGATGTCCAATCTAGCAGCAATGATGACACCGACACCGCAAGGGACTCCGACTCCAACGGTTGGGATGGGTCCGATGATGTGGACAATCCTCCACATGACCCATATGAATTTAATGACAATGATGTTGCAATGCATCCATCATTCGATGACCTTGTTGATGATGAACTGCGATATGGTGTCATCCCAATTGTGGACCCTTTTTCCCCAGTGGAGCACACTCTTAACAATGAAGTTGATGTCAACTCTCCCCCACCACGAGTTCCATGGACTGCGGGAGATGTGCAGGTCGAATCGTCGGATGATGACAACCGACCGTTGTCATTCTTTCACCGACATCGTGTCCCTGTGAACCGTGCTTCATCTCACGCCGCTCCATCTCATGTTTCTCTTTCTCAAGCCGGTCCATCCCATGCTGGTCCATCTAGTCTCTCTCCCCCTCATGTAATTCCTTCCATCGCTACTCCGATCCTGGGAGATGCTTCTTCTACTGCGGGACTTCTGCAAGTCAAACCGGCTATTGTCGTTTCATCTGGCCCGACAACGTCCGCATGTGAACCGTGCTCCCTCGGCCCCTTCCTCTCATGTCGGCCCCTCTGATGTACGTGCGAGTAGCCTTCCTCGTGCGAGACCTGCTCCAAGGCCACCACGAAATCCGGGACAAGCCTAGAAACGGTAGAGAATTGTGCAACTTTTTGTTGGTGAGCGATCTGTGAACAGGCCTGATACCCTAGATGGTATTCATGATAGGAGTGGAAATTGACTAGAGATACAAGTGAACGTACTCCGAGGACGACTACAGGTCCAACGGCCAGTTGCCTCTAGAAACGAAAGAACAGATGGAGATCATGATTCTAGCACTGATCATGGGAACGGGGGTGAAGTGAGTGGGGACGAAGATTTTGTACTAGGCGTGAGATCATACCATCGTCGTCGTGCCAGACGGAACTAAGTACAGCTATAACTTCTGTCACATTATGTGTAGTATGTTTCCATGGATATCCATGTTTCAGTTTGGGTACATGCATACGTGTACGGAAATAAAAATGGTGGAATATGTGTACCCAAGAAAGGGTTTGGTGGTTGTGCGTGTGTTTGTGTTTCGTCATTATCTTTACATTGTTGATTTCCTATTATGGTTTCGAAAGCCACAAAGGCCAGGTGCAGCTCCCAACATTCATCTTCCCCTTCACAAATCCATGGGGAGTCGATACATGTGCTTTTTATTTGCCTCTCCAAATATACATACAGGTGCAAGGGGACCAACCTCCTGGTGGTCGCACCTATTTTAAAAATAATAATTGTGCAACCACCAGTAGCGGTCGTCGCAACTGTTAAAATAAAAGAAAAATGTTGCGACCACCCCCCTGCTGGTAGTCACACCTATTTACTGATTTAATAGGTAGTAAGTTAGTACGTAGTAAGGGGGGGGTTCCCTTATATAGCCTCTCAGGGCGGTGGGACCGTTCTAGAAGCCCGCCGACCCTGGGAGCCTTCTAGAAGGCCCTGGGACACATGTCAACCCTACAGGACTCCCTATTCTAAATTTAGCCAATTCCTCCATTCTTTTTTTGGACCCCCTCATCTCATTCCTTAATACACGTGGCCTTCCTACATAGGCGCCCCACTCTAATTCCTGGGCTACAGTAATTCCTGGACCACTGTAGAATCAGGGCCCGAATGAAACTGCTCTACATATTATTTGCACCTATTTAACAAAAAGAAAAATGGTCCGACCACCCCCCTATTGGTGGTCGCAGCTATTTAAAAATAGAAAATTCTGCGACCACCCCCTTGTTGGTGGTCGCCCCTAAAAAAAATGGTGCGACCACCCCCCTGCTGGTGGTCGCGGATTTTTTTTTTAAAATTTATTTATTTTTTTGTTTTGTTTTGGGAAACACCTGGGAGCGACAGCTCACAAATCAGGCCCCTTAGTAGTGAGAAGTGAAAATAACCTCTTTCATTTATGCGCCATGAGGCGTAGGAATGGGGCACCACACACAAACCATACCACACCCATCAAGTAGCAAGATTTGACCCCAGAATCGTCCAGGTCGCACTCAGTGCACTTAACCAACTGAGCTACTGACTGTTGGTAGATATTAAAAAATCGGAAAATTATGCGACCACCCCCCTACGACCACCCCCCTGCTGGTGGTCGCATCTATTTTAAAAAAAGGAAAATAGTGCGACCACCAGCAGGTGGTGGTCGCACCTATTTGTTTTAAATAAAATTTCTGCGACCACCCCCCTACTGGTAGTCGCGCCTATTAAAAAAAAGAAAAATTAAAGACCACCTCCCTGCTGGTGGTCGCACCTATTTTTTTTTTAAAAATCTGCGACCACCCTCCTGTTGGTGGTCGCACCCATTAAAAAAATAAAAAAATCTGCGACCACCCCCCTGCTGGTGGTCGCACCTATTAAATAAATAATTTTTTTGTGACCACCCCTGCTGGTGGTCGCACCTAATAAAGAAAAAAAAAATGATGCGACCACCCCCTGTTGGCGGTCGCAGCTATTACTAGCGTGCGCAGTCATGATGACAGCACGCACCCTGAGTGTGGAGGGGGGGCTTATAAGGCCTTGGAGGCCATTCTCTCCCTCACTTTTCTCCACACCAGGACTTGGTGGGCGATGGGATGTTGCATTCCTTGTCATTGAGTCCAAGTGGAGAGGGGTGCTATTGGTTGGGTGGGGGGTATTTTGGGCCGTTGGTTTCTACGAAATCGATGCTGGGTACCTCCCGGGAAGCCCTCCTCTGGCACCCACATTTTTTTCATTGCACATTGCGTCATATCACTTAGAACCGCGAAGGGAGTGACACGTGTCTCTAGTACTTGGGGAGGATTCGTTAGAGAGTAGGATTAGGTACGATTTAGGAGGGTTGGGAGAGCATTTTTCTTAGCAAACACCTGTCAAGTAGGGGTAAGCCAGGGCCATAAATGGCGGAGGAGGAAGACAGAGGAGGTCATCCAAGGGATGATGATAATGAACCTGGACCTCCCAAAAAAAAACCAAAAAGGGCCAGGCGCGAACTTTGTTGGGACATATACAATGACCCCAACATTCTTGCGGAACCAGGTTAGGAAGTTTGGAGGTTGGGGCAGCGGTGGTCGCTTGGTGACTGCAGGAAATTTGTGGACTAGTGTCACATAAATCGTTTGTGGCCCAGAGATAGGCATGATCCACAAACCAAACAAAATCAAGCTAGCTTGCATTCCTGCGCCAACTCGCATTTCCGCCACAGGGTAGATAAGGTACATACAACATTGTGGGGTCAACCGCTCGTCAACAACAAGGTCCCATATTTATTTGCGGCCATGTTGTACACAGAGTTGATTTTATTGCGACCAGTGGATTGGCAAACTGCCACTGCGAGACATCGTACTAGACTATACATGTTCTCTGATATCCCAGACTTGTATATACGTCAGGGGCAGGACATCATACGGTTGGATGGAAACGACGAGGTGGAAGAAGGAGGCTCCAGATTATACGCCGCAACAGGTCTCCGCAGCCGGGCCTTCAACGTCTGAGGTGGAGGGGGGCGAGGTACGCTCTCCGTTGGAGGAACAGTTGGCCGCACATGAACAGCACATCAAGGACCTGCAAGACATTGTTCATTTGCAACGGTGGCAAATAGCGAAGTTACTGGAAAAAATGGGGTTGGGGACTCTCGACAGCGTACGCGGTGTGCTTCAGGACCCGAGGCCAATCACCAACGAGCAAAACATATTGGCGCGTTTGAATATGCCATCAATGGACATTGACCGCGTCATCGATGGGGTTGACTCAATCGAGCATGGGAATGAAGTGCAAACGCCTGAACTGGATCCGGCGAGGGTTGAGGAAGAAAGACTTGCGGCGGAGAGGGCAAGAAAAGGGAAGGACCCCATAGTGGAAACTAGGGAATGTTCAGCCGTGCAAATTACATCGGCCCAAGAACAGGAATTAAAGCAGCTTGTGGGGGAACGCGAGCAAGCTAGGGCTATTGCATATCGATACTCAAATGCCATGCAAATCCGATCGTGGCCATGGTTGAAGGAGAATTGGCGGAATTGGGTGACATGGGCGGGCCATCTAGCATCGCGGGAAACACGGATAGAAGAAGCGTTGTCCTCCCTCCAACGTGCAACACATTTGTCGAATCGAAGCGTAGATAGCATCTCTACTAATTTGCAAAGGCACGACATTGTGCGTGATGTATTAACGTCGAAGTACACTGGATTCACCCCATGGGGTTATGTGGATGCCATGTTTGAGCACTGTGTGCATACAATTTCCGATACCAATAAGAGCATAAACTGGGATTTGGAAGTAGAGGAGGAGTGGGACAGCAGGCCGAGGATGTCATCCAACATTCATGAGGATAAACGGACGTGGATACCATGGAGCAATCCAGCGTCATGGGTAACAGATGGTACGGTGTGCACAATGTGCCTAAACCCTTACGGACCGGAGGGAGGCTATATGCTTGGTTCATGTGGCCATTTGTTTGACCCCGCATGTCTCATATCGGCAGCCATGCGAGCCAGCCAAATACCCTAACTGTCGTGGACCAATCCATCGACGTTTCTACGAGTTGTTTGGGTTGCAAGACAATATGCCCACGGGATACGAGTACAACCGGTACAACATGCCATTGGATGTATCGTCTTACGATTTTTTAAATTGGCAGCACTGGGGGGAGACAATGACATGGGATGCTCCAAAAGAGATGCACGCCTTGGATGCGAAGACGTTAACTAGGGTTAAACATCTGGTGACCTTTTGGATGACATCCAACTGGGAAATAACCGTACGTGCTAGAGGCATACGGGACCCAGTCCAAAGGGAGTTTTTTTGCCGGAACTTGGGAGGGCATTGGAGCTATACCAGACAAAGATTCTTCCGACTGCCTGAGGATCCGTGGGTGCCAGCGGAAAACGACCCATACAATCGCGAACCGATTGGGAGAGACCTATTTCTGATGGAGTTGGAGGCCGCTAGCATCCGTTGGGATGATATGAATGAGAGATATTGGGTGCTTCGTCGGGATGAAGGGCCATTTCCTCCAGAGTTGCGCAGAGACCCCCAACAGGAGGAGGTGTTGGACAATTTCTTTGGAGCATCTTCATCAACATCTGGAGATGACGACAACAAAGTAATAAATCTAGATGAAGATGACTAGAAAGGCTAGAAACGTAGGGAGTAGGCCAAAGGTCTCAGGTTGCGAAAACTTAAATGTGCAACCCACTGTATAGTCTACGTAATTTTTGGAAATACGAGGTTCATCCTTTGAACCATTTTTGAATGACCTCATACTTGTTCGGTACCTGTTTGACGGCATGTACAATATACTGGCAAAGTTTCAAAACAATCAAAAATTATTGAATGAAGATACCATTGGTTCACCCATTGCAATATTTTAAATCGAACTCATACTCGTCCGGTACCTTTAAGAGGGCATGTACAATGCAATGGCAAAGTTTGAAAGCATTCAGAAATTGGCACATCAAGTAACCATTGGTTCCCCCTGTGAACCATTTTTTATTGATCTCATACTTGTCCGGTCCATGTAAGAGGCATGTCGAACATACTGGCAAAATTTCAAATCATTCAAATTTTTTTGGATCAAGGAACCTTTGGTTTATCCTTTTCACCATTAACGATTAATCACGAAAAAAATGAACAAACGAATAAATCATTTGCCTCCAAATGATTTTGGTTCGCTTTGAGACTTGGCCAGTATATTCAATGTACCATGGAAGAGGCCTCAAAGTAATATGAGATCAATCGAAATTCGTTCAAAGGGCCAACGGATGGTTGCCCATCCAAATGATTTTTGTTCGCTTTGAAACTTGGCCAGTGTGTTCAATGTACCCTCTGATAGGTCCCAGTGTAATATGAGATCAATCAAAATTCGTTCAATGGGCCAATGAGGCATTCAGCTGTCATCTGGTTTTTGTTCATTGCGAAAAAGAAATCCTGCAATGCGTGCACGGCTATTGCACCCATTGAACGGATGTGGTTGAAGCCCTTCTTGTACCCGCATGTGCTTGAATATGCGTGCGACACATGTGCGGAGACACAACAGACGAATAAATCATTTGCCTCCCCATCGACACCAAGCCATTCCATAATGTAATTGAATTTAAATTAATTTTAAGCCAATAAATAGGTTTGCACTGCCTTTCATTGGGGGTTTTTGGCACGTATTGATTTTTTTTTTGGCTCAATTTTGTTTTGCGGCTTCAAGCATCCCACTGCTACTCCCCCGCCAAAATTTGGACCAATCAAAAATGCCCCAAAAATAAAATGTTCTCTTCGCTCACTATTGTAGAACTCTCTATGAAGAGTGCATGAAGTATAGCACAAATCAAGTTTGGAGTGCAAAACGGGCAAGAAACTGTGGTTTTGGGTCCAAATGAATTTTGATCGCTCCCAAATTTGGCACGCATGTTGCATATGGAGTCATTACACGCCCCATTTAAAAACGGAATGAAACAAAAAACATGAGCACGCGAAACGCAGTCCAACAGGTCGCAAAATAATAGCAAATCCAACAGAATACATTCAATGGGTGAACGGATGGTTATCCATCCAAATCATTTTTGTTTGCTTCCAAACTTTGCCAGTACGTTCGAGACACCCTCTCACAAGTGTTGGACTAATATCAGATCAATCGAAATTCGTTCCATGGCTCAACGAATGGTTGGCCATCGAAATGATTTTGGTTCGCTTTGAGACTTGGCCAGTATGTTGAATGTACCATGGAAGAGGCCCGAGAGTAATATGAGATCAACCGAAATTTGTTCAATGGGCCAACGGATGGTTGCCCATCCAAATGATTTTCCTTCGTTTTGAAACTTGGCCAGTGTGTTCAATGTACCCTCTGATAGGTCCTAGTGTAATATGAGATCAATCGAAATTCGTTCGATGGGCCAATGAGGCGTTCAGTTGTCATCTGGTTTTTGTTCATTGCAAAAAAGAAATCCTGCAATGCGTGCACAGCTATTGCACTCATTGAACGGATGTGGTTGAAGCCCCTCTTTAGCCCGCATATGCTTGAACATGTGTGGAGACACAACAGCCGAATAAATCATTTGCCTCCCCATCGACATCAAGCCATTCCATAATGTAATTGAATTTAAATTAATTTTAAGCCAATAAATAGGTTTGCACTGCCTTTCATTGGGGGTTTTTGGAACGTATCGATTTTGTTTTTGGCTCAATTTTGTTTTGCGGCTTCAAGCATCCCACTGCTACTCCCCCGCCAAAATTTGGACCAATCAAAAATGCCCCAAAAATAAAATGTTCTCTTCGCTCACTATTGTAGAACTCTCTATGAAGAGTGCATGAAGTATAGCACAAATCAAGTTTGGAGTGCAAAACGGGCAAGAAACTGTGGTTTTGGGTCCAAATGAATTTTGATCGCTCCCAAAATTTGGCACGCACGTTGCATATGGAGTCATTACACGCCCCATTTAAAAACGGAATGAAACAAAAAACATGAGCACGCGAAACGCAGTCCAACAGGTCGCAAAATAATAGCAAATCCAACAGAATACATTCAATGGGTGAACGGATGGTTGTCCATCCAAATCATTTTTGTTTGCTTCCAAACTTTGCCAGTACGTTCGAGACATCCTCTCACATGTGTTGGACTAATATCAGATCAATCGAAATTCGTTCGATGGCTCAACGAATGGTTGGCCATCGAAATGATTTTGGTTCGCTTTGAGACTTGACCAGTATGTTGAATGTACCATGGAAGAGGCCACAGAGTAATATGAGATCAACCGAAATTTGTTCAATGGGCCAACGGATGGTTGCCCATCCAAATGATTTTCCTTCGTTTTGAAACTTGGCCAGTGTGTTCAATGTACCCTCTGATAGGTCCCAATGTAATATGAGATCAATCGTTAACGATTAATCCTGAATCATCCAACAGGGGAACTGTTGGTTCACCCTTTGAACCATTTAACATTGACATCATACTTGTCCAGTAACTTTAAGAGGGCATGTACAAGACACTCGCAAAGTTTCAAATCAATCCAAAATCATTTGGCAGGGGGATGATTGGTTCATCCATAGCCAATTTCAGAGGCTGAAATTGCCATTTCTGGGGCTCGATTTGCCAATTTCAGGGGCTGGACTTGCAATTTGAGGGGCTGAAATTGCCATTCCAGGGGCTGCACTAGCAATTGCCATTTCACATGCTACAGTTGCAATTTGAGGGGCGGGAATTGTCATTTCAGGGGCTAGAAGTGTAATTTGAGGGTTGGAATTAAATTTCAGGGGCTTCAATTGCAATTTGAGTGGTTGGAATTGACAATTTCAAGGGCTCAAATTACAATTTGAGGGGCGGCCGGGGTTGGTCATTTTAGGGACTGGCATTACCAATTTTAAGGGCTTGAATTGCATTTTGAATTGTAATTCAAGGGTTACAATGGGCAATTGGGGGGCTAGAATTACCAAAGCAATGACATCCAAAGCAATATAAAATCATTTGATAGCGGAATGATTGGTTCACCCTTTCAACCATTTTTTATTCACGTCATACTTGTCCGGTACTTGTAGGAGGGCATGTGGCTGACACTTGCAAAGCTTCAAAGCAATGTAAAATCATTTGATAGGGGAACAATTGGTTCACCCTTTCAACCATATTTTACTGACCTCATACTTGTCTGGTACCTTTAAAATGGCATGTGAAAGACACTTGCAAAGCTTTAAAGCACTCAAAAATCATTTGATATGTTCATGATTGATTCACCCTTTCAACCATTTTAGATTGACTTGAAACTTGTGAAAGACCTGTAAGAGGGCATGTACAAGACACTTGCAAAGTTTCAAATCAATTAAAAATCATTTGGTAGGGGGATGATTGATTCACCCTTTAAACCATTTTAGATTGATGTCATACTTCTCAAAGACGTGTAAGAGGGCATGTAGAAGACACTTGCAAAGTTTCGGAGCAATAAAATATCATTGCATCGGGGAAGTTTCCGTTCACCCTTTCATCCAATTTTGAATTGAACTGGATTTTTACTAAATAAAATGATTTAGATGGCATAGGATTGTAGGGCGCAATGAGTGTGGGGTGCAATGATTTTGTTTTTGGCTTGATTTTGTTATGTGAGTTGAACCCTCACACCACCACATCCTTGCCAAAAAATGCACCAAAGAAAAATATTTGAAAAAAAACGTTCATCCTTTGCTCTATGCTCACTATTGCAGAACTCTCTATGAAGAGTGCATGAAGTTGAAGATAACTTCACCTTGGAGTGCAAATGAGGGAATAAAATGTGTTTTGAATGCAGGCGATGTCTATTCATGGTGATATTTTGCATGCAACTCTTCATGTTGTTATCAAGCATATGGCTTCAGAATGGAATTAAAAACAATTCATGTGCAGACGAAAGGTTGTTTATCCTTATGAATTTGAATAACCCATTCAAACAACTTTGTTGAAGTTCAACTTTGGTCCATATGTGCTTAAGTACGTACAAATCACGTACATAAAGTTGCAAGCGAAGAAATAATCATTTGCCCCCCGAACGACTCGTTAAACCTTTCAACCAATTTTCAATCTTGAATCATTTAATAGAGGAACTATTGGTTCACCCTTAGAACCATTTTAGATTGACCTCATACTTGTCCGGTAACTTAAAGAGGGCATGTACAAGACACTCCCAAAGTTTCAAATCAATCTAAAATCATTTGGCAGGGGAACGATTGGTTCACCCATTGACATGATGTACACTTTCACTCTTCAAAATTCGTGGGTGTGGTGCTTGATTATCCCATATGATGGACCCAGGTGCCATAGCCAAATAACAACCATTAAAACATTATGGTACGAGACAAACACAATTGAAAACAACATTTATTCAAACATGATGTACAGTTAGGGGTCTACAAGTTTCTATCCATCCTCCAGTAATTTTTGGGCTCAGGCCATTTGAATAGCCCCGTCATGAAACTCTTCACAACATTTTCTAGTTTGTATCGCAACTCTACTGTGTCTACACTCAAGTTTTCCAGAGCCGAAGCAAAACAGGTTCCAGTAGACATATCGTTAAACAGGCTTGCATCGAACGTGTTACCCCCATTTATTGCCTGGGCTATCTTCTCAATTTCAAAGGTCTCTGATGGCACGGTTAGAGGGGGTCTACGAGGTATGCCGACTGACTGGTTGTTGGCTACATTATGAACAATTGCAATTTCAGGTGCAATCCACCATCTATGTGCGAGAGTCTTTATCTTCTTGTCTCTGCTCTCGAAAATGTACAACGTGGTTTTTGGGTCATCCGTCGTGGAGGCCATCCCCCAATCGCATACCCCAATGTACACATCTTCAGACCCTTGTGGAAAATGCAACAAGATGTTGTCGGGGGACATGTCGTTGTGCAAGAGGTGGTGATTATGGACGTTGAGCATGATGTGCAAAAGCGCCTATGCCAATTGGGCGCGATTCTATCGGAATCGAACCAGTCGGTTGACCTCCTGCATTTCCTGCTCCGTCCCCCGTCGTTCCATTAACTCCATGTTATCCCGATCATTCATCAATTTCCTGTTAATACTCAACCATGATCGTATGGTCCCCCCATTCCACCAATGTGTGTAACCTTCATTTCGACGTGGATGCAACGCAAAATACTTTATGATGCCGAAATGATGGAACTTTACAACCAACGCCTCATTGTTATGTTGGACTTTGGCAAGCTCAGCATTTGTTTCCCTGGGCGTTTTCCCTGCTAGCTCCCAAGATAGAGGAATGAATTGATCCCCAACAATTCTAACCCTCCGAATTGTACCATACCCTCCCTGTTTGGGCGCGTCGAGTTGTTGTATCTGTGCGTTTGTGGATATGTATGTCACGTTCAATGCCGCATCCGCGGACGAGGACCCTGCCTTCCATGGGAGTGGTTTCGTACGTCGTTTGGCGTGGGCCTTTGCCATGTCAGACCACCAATCCACGAGCACAAACAACTCCTCCTCCGAAGTTGGCATGCGACCTTCAACTATAGGTGTTCTCGTAACAAACTTGTCCATGGTTTGCCTCAGATTCCATGTGGCATCATGGGCCCGGTCCTCCATCCATTTCGTGAACTGGAATTTCGCCCCGTCCTCCTCCCATTCATCCCCGGCCAAAGCCTCCCTCATTCTCATCTCCATATTGTGCTGGAATCTAAGGAACCCCTCATTCCCATGTCGGACATACAAAAGATTCAAACGCATTATGTCATTGTCCTTCAAATAATCTAGCACTACTTGCTTTACCACCTTCGCGGCCTTTGCGCTTGGATAGTCTTTTTTGTTGACCTGACTATCCCGTTCATGTGCATGTTTATGCTTCCTACCTTTACGCCCACTTCCTGAGGAACCCCCTGACATTGCGTTCGAAGCAACGTTTCCGGACATGATGAAAGTACTCTGCGGAATAGACGTGGCTTCGTAACGGAAAACTAAACCCAGACTATTGATAATTTTTTATACTAGCAGACCAATTTCCTCACCCTCTATTGGTATAGTACCCAAAGCAAACTCTCCCGCAGTCCCAAGAAAAAAAGGAAAAAACTCCTCCCCCACACAAATCCACTTTCTTCCCCCCCCCCCTTCCACGCTCAGTCCTGGCCACCGAAGTTCAAACTCCAAAAAGCCCCAGAACCGCACTCACAGAAAGGGAAAAAAATGGGTTGGGAATGAGGGGTAGGCCCTTATATACTGCCTGGAGAGGCCTGGCGTGCGACCGCCTCTGCTGGCCATTCACGCCTCGTCACGTGTCCAGGGAGCGGTCGTACCTATGGACCCCCGCACTAATAACAAAACAAAAAAAACGTCTGCGACCTCCCCCTCTGGTGGTCGCACCTTAATCAACCCAAAAAAGAAAGTCTGCGACCACCACCACCGGCTGGTGGTCGCACCCATTTAAAAAATAATTAAAAATGTGCGACCATCCCCTGCTGGTGGTCGCACCTATTTAAAAAAAATGAAAAAGTTGCGACCACCACCTGCTGGTGGTCGCACCCAATTTTTTTTTTAAACAAATGTGCGATCACCCTCTGCTTGTGGTCGCACCTATTAAAAAAAATGAAAATGCGACCACCACCTGCTGGTGGTCGCACCCATTTAAAAAATAAAAAAATGTGCGACCACCCCCTTCTGGTTGTCGCAATTTTAAAAAAATAAAATAAAATTGTCCGACCAACTTTTGCTGACGGTCGCATGATTGACAATATAAATAATTAATATATGAATTTTACAGATAATTAATGAAGTCCACGTAATGAGGCCACATCGGTTGCCACGTCGGTTCTCATAGTAAATAGTCAATAATAAAGTAAAAAAATAAACATATTTATGTACAGTAACGTCGGTTTAGGACGTGACGTGATGCACGTCCGTCGCTGACGTCGGACGTGATGCTGACGCGTCAACGCCACGTCACGTCCAAATTTGCAACTAGGTCAGGAATTATTGTGGCCCAGGAATTAGAGTGGGGCGCCTATGTAAGGAAGGCCACGTGTATTGAGGAATGAGATGAGGGGGTCCAAAAAAAGAAGGGAGGAATTGGCTAAATTTAGAATAGAGAGTCTTGTAGGGTTGACATGTGTCCAAGGCCTTCTAGAAGGTCGGTGGGCTTCTAGAAGGGTCCCACCGCCCTGAGAGGCTATATAAGGGACCCCCCTCTTACTACCTACTAACTTACTACCTACTAAATTAGTAAATAGTGGCCTCCAAAGGCAGGGCCCCAAAAAAAACAGCAAACAGCAAACATGAATCAATTAAGAAAATATTACACCATCATAAGGCACCACATTCTCAAGATTTAGCATATTTGTTATCAACAACGTCTTTTTATTTTGCAGTTGATAATGGTGTTGTTCATGTTCACAACCTCTTCACACCATTGGGCCGAGCCAATACCCCGTTCAACGCTAGCGCCATTTCTTGTTGTTTCCAAGAATTGCAGATAAGATTTGATAAAATTAGAATATTTGAGTCAAATTTGGACATAATGTAGAACATAAGATGTATTACACATGTGACAATTGAGTTTTGATCAAAAATGAACTTTTTTGGACTTAATTTTATTTAAAATTCAAACCTCCATCTTTTACTCTAAATTCTGATACAAATTTTTGTTACTTATGGTGTATTAAACTCTTAATGTTAAGAATGCAAAAAAAATTCATAATTTTTTTTTTGGACACATTAAGTTGTTTTACATGTTTTAAATAATTTCTAGATATAAGCTTCTGGATATACATTTCAAGATATATTTTTACATATAATTCAACACACAAGCTTCTAAGTCCATTTCTCAAGAATTGCCTGACGGATGCAACATAGTGTTCTCACATGGCGGACCACTATTTGAGGCTCGTAGCAACGGTTTGAGAGAAATTCTCGTATGTCTGAAGACTTCCAAGGACTCAAGTGTATTAGGATTATGCTGATATGATATTTACTGAGATGATTTCTACAAGTTCTCATACTGGGCTTCAGGTACTGAACATGACTGGGCAGACGACACAACTAGTTGCATTCCCGAAACAAGCTCGACGTTTCCACAAGTTTATCCGGAGCTTATAAAAATTCACTTAGGTCGAACGTTCTCCCATAAGCTAGTGCAATATCACACGATCAAAATAGATATGATCCTATGAGAAATTTACCTTGAGTTGTATTACAATCACATCCCTACGGATGCAAGGGCAGTCTCGTACGTTGTCGAAAATGCATATTTAAAAAGCCAAATCCACGCCTCCTGATCGGCGGCGACTTCAAAAGACATTATGCTCCCTACAATATCCACTGCGTTGATATTGTGGATATGGTAGTTGGAGTCAAGCGACCCCCTTTTCAACAAACGCTTGAATATTGTCTTCTTCGACAAAGACTGCCCTCCAATCGCCATCGAAAAAATCTTCAAAGTAATGCGACCACCTAACTCCTGAATGGAGTTGTCTTTTTCCTAGTTCCTCAATAATCCGCTCCTGAGCCTTCTCTAGAACCACCCGCATTTTCACGTGATTATTCAACACTGTGAGTCCCTGCACTTCGGTTTGCAAACCCACAACTGTGCGTTCTAGCATCCGATGGCCCTCCCGTAACTAACTTCCCGATTCTGTGATCCTTCATCGCTGATCCCTCCTCCAATTCTCCAATTCTCCGTTCAAGCCTCTCTAGAACCCCAGCTGCCAGATGTGCGGTCCCGTCTGCCTCTTGACGGCTGATTCTAATTCTAATCTTCTCCATTCCCTCCTTAACCAGAAGCGCACACTCCACCTTCATTGTCTCAAAGAAGTAAGCTGATTAGAAATCCCCATCTCCACCTTTTGGTCAATCAATTCCACGACGACAATCCCAGCCCAGTCCTCAAAGGTACCATGCTCCGGAAGCGCTAGAATAGGTCGGGGCACTCAAATCACTTACCCGAACTCCCGAGATTTACAATACCCCTCATCACCCATCAGAGCAAAACAAGGCAAAGAAAATTTCAGAGCTTCAAAACATCGACCAACCAACAAGAAGACAATTGATTCTTAGAGATGCCACCAAGTGCGCCAGAATAGCTGCTAGAATGGACTATTTCCGATCCACAAACCAGTAGTGCACCAATGGAGCCTCAGAGAAGACACACTCTACAACGTCATACTCAACCTTTCCCCCTCCAGAACTCATAACGGCTAAATCGCCCAGGCTCTCTACTAACACTTGCCCTCCGCTTCCACCACCACCTCCTACATTCTTCCCTTTTTTTTTCTTACCCATCTTCCGAGCTCTTCTCAATATCTGCACACAAGTGGCCACATGAATAAATTAAATATAGTGTAGTAAAAGAGCTGGATACCATATCATATAACCTTGGAAATCAACGCTTTGGAGACTTACTTGCAGGTCACGAGAGAAAGCCGCGGTTGGGATATGAGAGAAAGCAGTGGCGGCAGCTGCAATCCGGCTCTCTCCTTCTGAATAAATTGACAGTAGCATTCTCTGCTTTGATTACAGCAATCTTGCTGCACAACATAAACATTGCTTGTGAAGGAACCATACCCGTTGGAATGGAGTGAAGTTCAAGAAATTTTTACAGAATGAACATGTTAAAGACTTACCAGCAAGTAACGAGAGAGAGCCACAAATGAGATCCAAGCAATAACGGTAACCAAACCAGTACCAAACCGGCTCTCTGTGCCTGGACAATGTATCGAAGTAGTAATTTTAATATTATATATATTTAAAAAATTAGAAATGACGAAATGATGAACATACAATATACGAAGGAAAATAGTAGTGGCACCAGTGATGCACCCACAAGCACCCTCAAACACAAACCCTAACAAAAAAAAAATAGTTACCGAGCCGCAAAACACAAACGCAGAACAAAAGAAAGAAGTGAATAAATATAGCACGCCAAAGTAAATGAAAACATACTGGCGCAAACCCTAGACACTAGTAGAATCTGAGCGCAAACACGAGCGAAAACACCAGCAGTGGAACCGTTGTAGAGATTTGAATGATAGCGGTAGCTCCAGCACCAAACCGACTCTCTGTTTCTGCATAAATCGACTGCCTGTGTAAGTAGACCTCACTGCATTTCATGATAGCAATCTTACCTCAACGATGAAGCGATGCAGTAATTTGAATCTTATAAATATTCGAAAACTTAGAAATGACGAAATGGTGAACATACAATATCCGAAGAAAAACAGTAGTGGCACCAGCGATCCACCCACAAGCACCCTCATATACAAAGCATAAGAAAAAGAACTTAGTTACCAAGCCCCAAACACAAACTCAGAAGGAAAAAAAGAAGTGAACAAACACGCGAACGTAAATAAAACATACCGGCACATTTTCGGAGCGCAAACCCTACCGAAAACAAAATCTGAACGCAAACACGAGCAAAAACACCAGCACTGAAGTTGCAGTACAGGTCCTAGCAATAGCGATAGCACCAGCACCTAAACGGCTATCTGTCTCTGCATAAATCAACAGTCTGGGTAAGTAGACCTCATTGCATTTGTTGATAGTAATCTTGCCTAGCCGATATTTCGAAGTAGTTATTTGGATATAATAAATATTCATGCGATGGCGTTTGGTAGTTATTGGTTATTGGTTGCGTGGCGTGAGATGCTGGAGCGGGGGAGTGCATGTGGATTGTCGTTTTATGATTCTCGTAGTGGCCGGAAAAGAGGGAGTTTTGGGATTGAGAGGAGGAGCTGGGGTGGGCGGTTGGATGTTGATGATTGTGGGTGCTGTGTGAGGAGCAGGTGGAGGGATTGGGAGTGAGCTACTTGGTTGGGTGGTGAAGCGGTGGTACAGTTTTGGGAGGTGAGTGCGTGAGATGGCGGCGGGGAACGAGTGGATCAATGGGTACTTGGAGGCGATTCTGGATTGTATTTTGAGAGAACTGGAGTTAACTACAGCCCTGATTTTCCTACCCTCCGCCCTCAAGGCTAAGGGCTGCGACACAAAGCCCCCAACTCATGTTCATAGAGGAATCCAAAACACTCCAGTAAGAATCATTTGCTAATGCACAAAACTTACTTCAGGTCCTTCAGCTTACAGCTGAAAATATCAAGGATTAATCACTGCAAGTGTCGTTACAGAATGGTAACTGGAAACACAATTAGACTTTGCTGCACTTTTATAGCCCACAATCTGTCTCCTAAGAAAGGGAGGGTTCGGTTGGAGGCAAATGGATGGCTCATTCTTGAAATGCAACACCTCACTACTCACGTTTGACGCTGCACTTCCCAATTTCATTGGGAAGTTTCTTTTAACAGGTTTGGCAGGTGACTTGAGACCACATTCTATAAACTGTCTTTGCATAGGCATCAATCGGTAACTGCCCTTGGAACATCACCCATGCGATTCACAAGGTCACTAGATATGATATCCATACCTGGTCCACCATTATCTACTAGATGTCACTATACAGTCACTACCTCTTTTACATGGTCGTCACATTGCAGGATACACCTGAATCATGGCTGGATTTCCCTATAGACTTGATCTCGATATGCCTTCTCATTGGTGATGAGAGGAGGAATAGTCCAGGAACCCAGCACATGCTTCGACTTACTTCCACCTGTACCCATCAGAACTTAACAGTCACCATAAACCCCCCAATACAAACTTTTATGTGGATCCAACCTCATATTCACTGCACTCCATAAAGGTTAATTTTGAACATTCACACCTCACAAGGAGCAGAGTCCTACCCTCTCTCAACGCCTCCTCACAGCGCCTCTGATATTTAGCTGCCAGAGTTGGTTCTATCCTGTGCAGCAAGTTTTGATACCTTTCCTCAGCTTCCCCAATGAACTTTGCCTGAAATACATCAATCAGTCAAGACTCTACCCATACAAATAGACAGTCTCCAACATGTTCAGTTTACCAGTGCTATCCATATGTCCATGGCAGGTGGTGGTGATTCTAGATTTCACCATGCCCAATACCTGCCCTGCCCCCTCATTTTTGAGCTCTTAAGCAGGCAAGCAGTAGAATATCCTACGATCTTTCACCAGAATGATATCCAACTGACCTAGACTTGCAAGTAGTCCTAAAAACCATGCTAGGCACAAGGTGCAGGCCCATTAGCATCCACAGTTCTGGCCTTTACTCAAAAATGCCGGTTCTGAGCAGCTGACCAAACTTTAACTTGTGATTTCGGAGTGCTACAACAACATATTTTTGCAATCAACCTAGAGGATGGAGTCATTTCAGGACAAATCCATTAATGAAAATAAAGAAAACTCACAAGCATGGTGGGGGCCTCACAGGGACCATAAATATACAAAAACATGCGAAGCACGTTGAAGCTGTTGTTCAGTACATCTTCCTGCACCCATCACCCTCAATAGTGAGCCTTTGGTGGTTTTCTCCTTTCTCTAATGAGAGACAACAAGAGTGAACCAAATGCATTGTACGATGGCCTCTTATAGAAGACCATGCCCTCGGCCATAGCCAGAACAATCCAAGTAGGGTTGTGATTCCATAACCACCTCATAATCGAACCTGCAAAACCATTTGCCACGACCCCAACAACTTCAGTGGCCCCGGCATGTCAAAAATCATGCTCTTACTACAGCATCTACCCCTCCGCCTCTTCTGTGGCTCCACCCCCACAGTCACCAGCAAGGCGTAGCATGGCAGTCCATTTTGAGGGTCACGAAGGGCTGTCACAGCTCTAGTGCAATTTTTGGATCCTGCACAGGTTGAAATCGATTCAACTGAAGTTGAAAAGAGTGTGCTTTGACAAGATACTCACAGGTCATCAGAGATCTCCACAAGAAGCTCTGATACAGATAAAAATTCAAAGTGAGCTTCATCCACCTGTACAGACAAATTACCAACTAGAGATCCTCATTAGACTGTAGTATTCGCATGTGAGTGCAACAGAAGAAGTAAGAAAGTCCTCTGCCTACAGTTGGAGACTCTTGCTATTGTACATCATTACCAGTATAGTAGCAAGTAGATCACTACCATCACTATGTCAGCCCTGGTCAGTTGGTGGACACAGCTGGACTTTCTGGAAACGCTACTGGGGTGAGTTCTCCCAGCAATGTCTTCTATATCACAGTTGAACGTTGGGTAGTAGAAAGAGTCAATGTATAATAGTGAACAAAAATATCCTACTTCTGTACCCTAGAGAACACAGTCCGAATCACCCAGGAGCTTCAACAAGGAGATGGACAGAGCATGGTACAAATCTCAGCCTGTGCATGAAAAGCTTGTGGCCTAAAACTCCATGCCCAAATTGAATGGGGCATGAAGGGGGTTACAGAGAAGGGAGAAAAGGAAGGAGACAGGAAACAAGAATACCAAGATCTATAGGAGGCTAATGGAGCCTACCCACCAAAAGGATGTCTCAAAACAGACAAAATAACTAAGCCTTTGGAAAGAGAGAAAGTGAGATGACCGGCTGCTTGCGAAGCAGGTACAGAAGAAGGTTGAGAATGCGATAATCAAATGACTTCAGTTGAATGGCACGCACGACATCCTCAACCCTGATCTGCTGCAACCATGGTCCACGCAAACAGCCTAGAAACATTCAGAGATCTCACCTAGTTCTTTGATCAATGTGAAAACCCAGCAAGTGAAATACAAAACTGGTGTAGATAAGGCCAACCTGTCAGCAACTAGTAAAGAGGCACAGCTGGTACAATGTGCAGGGTCTGGCGCGTGCCGGCTCAGCCGGTGATCCATTCCAACACTGAATCCAAAATGACTGCAGTGTGGAACTTTGGGTCTCGAAGTGCGCCATCAAGAAGTTAAAAAGTTGAATTTTACAGACTCGGGTCACATAGCTTGTGTTGGGCTGAAAGTATTGTTCTGAGGCTGCTTCTACCCAGCCAAGTTCGAATTATTTTTAGGCCTTGCTAATTGACATCACGCCACTCCGCGTCCTTGCAGTTCTGTACTTGTCTGTCTTGGTACTCTCCTTTCGAGTTGTATAGGCACTACACTAGATTGTACTCATAAGACGTTTGCCGTAGCCTTGTGGCCATTGACCCCGTGCCCAGTTTGAGCGGGAACTAAAGGGACAGAACCTACCTCTGTCAGGGGCTGACGTTGGTAGTAAGACTTACCTCCATAAAAGAATTAATCCGGGTTTTCCAGATATCCTCTAGAAATCCCTTCACACAAGCATCAATCTGCTGTGTGTGATTTGCCCAAAAACTAGGCCTCAGGAGGGCCTGGGCTTTTGGCTCAGCCTCGAGACTTTCAAAGTTGGTAAACAGGGGTACAGGCACAATTCCCTTAATAGATTTGAAGAGAGCGTCTCTTTGGTGAGAGAACCCCGGACAGTGTATCAGAAAATGAATACTGTCTTCAGATTGCCCACACAACGGGCAATTGCACTCTCCCTTTCCTCTCTGCTTCTGTTTGCTGTTCAAAGGTAGGCTTCCTGCCCTGAGTTTAAATTTCAGTCTAGTGCCGAGAGTGGGTAGACCCTTGAGGTCATCCAAGATGTCCTCCCCCATGTCACAGACTGGAAACAAGTTCAGGGAATTTTTCTGCCTAACTTCATTTTCATCAGACAATCTCATGGCAACAGACATGGCTGAGGACACTAGATTAAAGGATATTGAGTACACTCGAAGGAGATAACTCTGTTGTCTGATGTCACACCAAAGGTCAGCCTCTTGCAAATGATGGCATGCGGATAGTTTTGTTATAGTACCAATGAAACATGAGGTGCACTTGTACAAGCATTTGTGACTATCAGAAAGAATGGGACTGAAGACTTGCCTGGCTTCCAACTGACACAGAATTACAAAGAGATTGCTCAAGCTCCCAATACTGGAGACCATCTCTCAGCTCATCTTTTATCCTGCATCCCCCAGCTGACCACCCCTACATACATATGAACTCTCTCAAACTCTACATGCTTGACTTGTTTGCTTAGGGCCACTTTCCATGGGATTCTCTGATGTCACATAGCGGGAAATCGGGTACCAGGGACTTGGAAACCTGCTTGCCATGTGCCCGTAACGTGTGCATGGATCGTTCCAGCCAAACCTCCACAGAATGCGGCAAGTTGCCTGTTCACGGGTGGGTTGTGCCGTAGCATTGTGGCCGTAAATCCCGCAGCCAGTTTGGGTGGAACAAAAGGGAACAGACACTACCTTTGTGAGGGGCACACTCCAGTCGTGGGACATACGCTCATACAAACTCTTACAGATATCCAAGATCATAGATAGATAACCTCTTACACAAACAGTCTACACTTCTGGAGTAAAAATGTCAGATTCTTGAGAGTCCCTTGTACCTGCCACTGCAAGCCCCGTTATGACGTTTTGCTAACAAGGCACGGATGGTTTTTATTGCAATAGTGAGCACATACTCCCATCAAACCCAATCATGTTGATGAGGCCAGGATCTTGCTGCAGGCAAAAGACAAGAGGAGGCAACGGAGTAAGAAACTACTAACCAGTCGGGTCGCCAGCCGGTTGCAGAATATTTGAATGGGTCACTTCCCAAGCCTTTCGGCCCCTTCTCTTCACCTACACCTCCATCCCTTGCTGGCAAAGAAGCATCCCAGATCTGCCCAAAGCCACTGACCCTGTCACCAGGGTGGAGGTCACAGATACCAGTCTCATATGACTTCAGAGCCAACCCTACAAACAGATCTATTGAGAAAATAACTTCTTTGTCACACTTGCATCAGTCAGCATCGTCAATGTCCCTACAGCTTGCTTCTTTTACAGAAAATAGCACCTTGGCATGTACTCAACCAAACAGAAGGAAATCACAAGAGCACAACCACATAGTTATTCATCTGCTGAGCAACACCAACATGAAGCAGCTGGCAAACAACTCAACAGTCCACATCAAAAGTTAAAGGGTCCCCTCCATTGCACCTGAATGACAGTGGCAATAAATGTTGGGTTCTAAAGAGGTAACTTGGTGACTAACAATAATGTAAATTATCCTCTCATTCCCCTTCACACTCCAGCATTCATAGCCGGATAGATTTATATGTGCAGAATGCTAACCACTCTGCCTGAGACTTCAGGGGTCATGCATCCTGTTGACAATGAAGAACTTGCAAGATTTACGCTCGTAGCGGATTTGTGTGAGCGAAGAAGGGCAGCTTCTGTCTGGTATGTCAACAATGGTGGTTGCAATTCGTCCTCATTTCGTTCATCCAGCTGGCATCCCAATCCGCCCCATTCAGAATCCCGACCAAAGTATGCCTTAACACAACGATGCAAAGATGAAGCATCAATAATTCCACAAAGATTTCAAGTAAAACAAAGGCCCCAACAGAGGCACAAAAGTCGTACAATTTATTAAAGTCAACTGGTAGAGTGTAATACAGCAACACCAAAGAGAACATACGTCGCTCAGTGTCCCCCACCCATAAACAAAGAGGCTCTTGCATCCATGGTGGGGAGGGAAAATACTGCCCTGCTTCACTTGGAAAATGATAAGCTCTAAGTATTCCTATACCTATCTACGAAACTCCAGGAAGACATAGTGAGAACTGCGTAAACCTCATATATGAATGCCTCCACACACATGAGAATGGGGAGATGGCTAAACACATCGCCAGGGTCCAGCACATTCATGTTATGGAACATGAAGTAGGACCTGCACTGTCGCAAGTTTGTTTGTTAGATCAATCCCTTGCAAAACATGGATATAGCTGGTTGGCATACTCTATAACCAATGTATTCACCAAAGGAGCAGTGATATATGTTGTGATATCCGACAGTATGAAGCACTCACTTGTGGTGCCAACCTTCTGCAGTGTTCTATGGCTATTGAGTACGAACTATGAAGCATCAGGTATGTTCATTAGATGAGTTTATAAAAGCTCACTCACAAAGTCTTCTATAGTAGACCGAGCTCGTTCCATATCCTTCAAACCCACCATAAGCACCATATCCCCATTTCCACCTTTCTCTGAATTGGCAGCATTTGCTGCATTATGGTATTTCTTCACCACTGTTCCACTCCCTTCCTTCACATCTTGAGGAGTTGACAAAGAAGGGTTTCTATCCAAACTCGATCTCCTACATTCTACACCCACAAATTGGCTCTCACCACCAGTCGATGCGCATGTGATGAATGTCCCTGCAGCAAACACCTGAAGGAGTAAAGTGGCTGTTGGTGAATCTTGATACCTTGTGCCAACACTATGAAACACGTGCAACAAAGTGAAGGCAGGTTTGGAGGAGACCACCAAATATCACCAAACTAACATGCTAAAGAGAAAACCAAAATCTAACCTCTGTTCTGCAGGTCAGCAAGCTCAAGGAGAAAGGTTGTTGTCAACATCTGCAAGGTGAGATCACATACCCCATCACTCCTCCTGACTATCACACTTATCACTACAATCAGGCACAAGACATTCTCCCTCCCTCTCCTGCCAAGGGTCTATGGCTACAAAGCTATGGCACAAGGCTAATGCATACAGCTCTTTCTAGCAAAGGACACCCTACTCTGCATCAAGCACCATATGGTGAGTACATCTGCCTCTATCTATCGCTTTTCTCAAGTCACAATGCTACAGCAAGCACAGTCTAACAAGTAAAATCTTTTTTCCTTCCAAAGATGTCGACAGACCAGTCAATTGTGCAGAGAAGGGACCTTTGGCAAGAGTTCCATAAGCAGCCCACATCTTTTCCGCATTTCATCGGAACTCTTCAGTGCTCCCCCCTGTTTGCATTGAAAAGTTGAAGGAGCATTCCTACCTTTGAGATCACTTGACTCTCAGATGCAAAAAAATTTGCATTATGGAAAAGTGAAAACAACTATCTGCAGTGTTTCCGCAGTTGACTGAGATTCAAAGTCAAGGTTTAGGGTTTGCACCTCTTTATGTTCAAGTCAAAGACTGAAACCTCCCCTAGTGCACGTTACACTCCCTAAATTGTTGTGACATTGCTAACCCTCAATACAGAATGAGGTATTCCACCGAAAAACTACCTTGCATTCCCAATTGAGTGTTAGATTACAAACCACAAACACAGATTCATGCCTACCTCACCTTCCCCAGAACAGAGTCTCCCTTGGATATAGTTAACAAAAAAAAACGAAACTTGAAAACCTAACCAGTTGGTTCGGAATGCAAACCCAAGCGAGGGATGCAAGCAGTACAATAACAAGAACTGCAAACTCCTGGCAGATTTTCAACCGATGGTGGAGCCAGGCCGTCTCGATCTCAACAAATAATGACATCATAGCTGAATTTTCGCAGATGCCTGCGACCAAAACTACCATCTGGGAACTAGGAGGATTGTGAATGCAGAACGAGTTGTTCAAGATTCAGAGAATTCAGAATGTCTATAGCCAATAGAGAACAAGGTTGAGTATGCTCCAGGAGCTGCCCATGGCCATGCCGAGCATGGAAGACCTGGCTGTAGCATGGAACACAACATTGCCAGTTTCTAAAAGTAACTCCAGTGCTTCACCGAAGTGCATGAAACCAGGCTAAAGGAACGTCCACATTGGCTTTACATTTAGGCAAAACACAGTTATGAATTATAAAATGCTGGAGGGAGGAAGAGAGAACATAGTCCACTAGAGCAATTCTTACAATCCAGGAAAAACTAGCAAAAAACACAATACGCACCACGAAGACCAAGAAATCGGCCAAAAATCGATTGGATCCAGCATCGGAAGTATCAAGGCCATGGGCATGCATGAGACACAGCCTGGCATAAACGCCCTGCAATCGCTCAAGCGCATCCATCGTTTTCTCCCCCTCCTCTCTTCCTTCTTCCAAGAAAGGCACAGGGCGGGGCTTCATCCGCCATGCTAACTTCGTCAATCCTCACTTTCGTCCGTTCTATACGATAGATGGATAGTTTCTTTCCTTTAAGAAAATAATTGTGGCCTCTCAAGGCTTGCCAAAGTGGCAAGCCTAACTTGTGGTATCACCCAATAGCCCTCCTATGACATCCAACACACACACACGTGGTTTGAACTTTGAACCCACAACCACAAGTGACGGTATTGTATTCCAAGCCAAGTCACTCAACTTCAAACCAGAAAAAAAATAACCTCGGCCGGGCATAATGCACTATAGGGCGAGGCCACTTCAGGACAGAAGAAAAACAACATAAGAAACAACTCAACCCCTAATGGACGAGGCAGTTTTTGGTGGGCCCTCCAAAACAGAACATACCCTCACGGATGAGGGTATATCTCTCAGGAAACTAACATCCACAGGGATGAACCGTATGAATGGGAGGATACCTACTTCATCCAGCTTCTGTGAAAATTTCAGCTCATTTCACCGTGTCGTTTGGAAGATTATAACAAATTTGCAAGCCCAAAATTTGGGGTACACTCCAAATTTAGAGTGGAAAAATGGTTTGACCAGGAAATTGGATCGACAAAAAAAACCTTTCCTCACAAGACCCCATCCAGATTCCAATTTGTAAGGAAAAACAGGGGGGTCAAAACACACCATGAAGCTCAAATGACATGTAATTCAGGCTTAGGGGGTCCAAATTTCCTTGGAATCACAATTGCTACGGTGAAAGTGTTCCCTGAATGATGAACTACCACCTCCAAAAAAAAATTCAGAATTCTAACAAAAATTCAAGCACTGATTTCTGTTTGTGTGAATTTCTACTTGAATCCCTGCCCTAGCCGGTAGACAATTCCGGCTACAAAAAATGGGCCACGTCACCGATTTACGACAAAATGACGGGGACCCCAAATGCGACACCCTAAGAAGGGCTCGGGGACGCCCTCTGTTTCGGCGTTTCACCCGACAAGCAACTGAAAACTAACAACTACCAACTACCAACTACTTTCTTTATCCCCAATGCAGCGATACAAGCTCCCCACGAATATCATGATCCCAGAATTGGGGGTGTTGAATCCCACGATCTGCCCATTGTGCAGACAGCCCCCCCCCACCCCCCCCCCCCAAGCAGCAAGCATCATCCCCAAAACCAGAACCCACTACCATACTGCTGCAACTGTCCCCCCCCCCCCGCCGACCCCCCAAAGTATGTGAAACACACAAACGCAACATCCCACGCCAACACAGCCAGACCCATCACCTCACAGTCCCTCCACCAAGCAGCAGCGATCGGCAACCCCCTTAGCCTATGAACCATCAGCAACACACCCCCATGACCCCCAGGAAGCCCACTGCCCATAACAACACAGCAGAGCCCCAGACCCCACAGCCACCACAGATCAACGAGAACAACTCCACGCCCCACGCACCACGTATCACAGATAACGCTAGCCATACCTGCAATGCATCCAACACCCCGATGAACCCTCACCCACACAACCAATGCACACACAAGGAAGAAGACACCACTGAAAGGCCTAGCTGCAGTCACCTCGTGGCATGTCGGTGTGCCTCATTCCAAACATGCCCAAGCACAAGTGGCTGCCATCACAGCCAGGGCAATAATAGTGAGTACAAACATGACACACAACACACAATCGCCGTCGTGTCGTGTGAAGGCACTGATGCACAAACATGCATCCCACATCCCCAGTGGTGTCCATGTTGTCAGTGTAGCAGCCCGCTGTCAAAGCATATGCCAAAGCCAGATTGAATTCCAGATGGGTCATGACCCGATGCCCCATCCTTCTCTCCACCACAGAATGCAAGATATACGCATTCACCACAGTCCGTGGTATCAAAAAAAAAAAAAAAAAAAAAAAAAAAACACACGATGCCACCACTTCTTTGTGCGCAGCTGCAAGTTATACGCACCCCAAAGCTGGTCATGCACATCTACCCCTCGTATGTATGTTTGATATTGCACATGTGCAGGCACGGATAACACAGACATTCTTTGGTTTCCCACAAAACGACGTACAGTCACAGGAGAGGAAGGGCTGCATACTGGCCTAGCTGTAGATGACAGTAAAAACACCCCCTTCTTGTCCCACCACAACATAGCAGCCACCTCCCTTGAAACATGCATCCTATACCATGACTGGCCTTGCTTGGCAGTTTTGGAATTCTTCATTTTCAGCAAAGGGGGAGAGAGACCCTTTCTGCTCAATCTAACTATGCCAGTGGCCCAAGTGCCAAGTTTGGCCAAGTCATATAGAAGCTGGACAGAGGTAAAATAATTGTCAGTGACCACTACATGGCCCAAACCATGCAGCCCTTCGGCCAGCCAGCAAAAAACATCGTAACATTTTCCCTTCCCACTTTTTTGCCTCTGGCCATCTGCCCCTCATGCATTCTTACCATAGTAAAAACAAAAATCGTAGCATATGGACTCTCTGAGTAAACCACAGCCCACACCTTTATGCCCCACTTGCATGGTTTCTTAGGAATATACATCATAATTGGACAGTACCTCCCCTTGTAACGAATCATGACCTCATCAACGGTCACCATTTTGTGAAGATTCCAAAGACTTTTACACCTATCAACAATCTCATTACAGGCCCACCTAAGCTTTCCAAGCTTGTCGTAATAGGGACTCCTCCAATTCGCCACCAAAGTGGCGTTGTCAACAAGATGTAAACAGCGGCGTATGGCCTCGCCCGTACCATTTGTCATCACTTTGCGGATGACAGGACAAGAGAAGAATTACTCCGATTTTTGCCAGTACAAGCGAGTTCGGGGCCACTTCTTCACGCCCATGAAGACACATATGCCAATCCAAGCCCTCAACTCCGGAACAGTGAGCTCTTTCCACCGAGGCCCCCCACGAGTGCCCGTACCCAAAGCATCACATGCATAACGATTGGAATCCCTGCATATCCGTGCAAGCACATGTTGTCTCCAAACAACGACAAAGAACCAAACAGGATGTGAGCCCTTCATCTCTGGCAGGCAGGGACTAGGTACAAGGCCAGTAAAAGCACCCCTATTTGTACAGACTCAGGAGAGAAGAAGGCCAACATTAGTTTCCCAAGTTTTTGGCTTGAACATGTTGACAAAATCGGCGGTTGGCTCCTCATCGCACTCCATATCAACCACATCATTCTCCCAGTCACATTCGTCGGCAGAGTACCCATCGTCACCCTCAAAATCCTCGTCTATGTCCGACGAGGCCTCATCGTGCCCAAAACTCCCATTAGAAGACCCCTCCCCAAAATTCACCAAACCCCCAATATTGGGATGCAACTCTCCCAAAGCCACCCGACCCACGACAACCATCCTCCCAAGACTCAGACACCCGCCAACACACCCCACATTCACAGCGCCACCACCAGCCTCTTCCCCAATCCCATAATTCACTCCATGACTAGTTTTTTTCCTCACGACTGTCAAGGACGAGAGCATGACTGAACACAAACAAGAGATCAAACTTAGAGGTACAAGACTAGACACGAGGTCAAGGTCGGCGTGGTCGAATGCATGATGGATAAAGAAGAATCAAGATGATCTTTATAACAATGGACAAGAGTACAAGATACTGGAACTCGACTTGAATACTAGAATGCTGGAAATTGGACTGGAGTACCAGATACTGGAAACTGGACTAGAGTAATGGAGTCTGGACTGGAGTACTGGGACTGGAAACAAGAGTAGCTTGAACTTGTGTTGGTGATACTGAAGATTGTCGAAGTCATGATAACTTTCGGTAACATGGTAATTTGGTAACTTCTGATATTTACTCTTGATAAGTTTCATGGGCTATTTCCGTGACCTTCACCCCCTCCTCTAGCGGCCGAGTTCCTCGAGAAGCGGTAAAATCTTGGACTTGCTTAGAGTTGGAGAAAATCCAAAATCCGACGAATGGTATTTACCAAGTATTCGGCTCTTCGTTCTTTACTCAAATGATTTAATAGGTCCCTACAACCATCGATAGTATCTAACACCTTGAACTTGGGACCACGCAGTGATTTGAACACTCTGATTTTCGAAGCTGCCTTCAAACATGATTTCGCTGCCCTCTGGATTCGAAGCCTCAAACTCCAACCGGATTATCAGACTTCGAATAGGCTCCACTTGTCGTCGTACGAGGTCTAGACGAGGAAGTACGTATCGCATCGTTGGCCCATCGTCTCGAGAGCGTCGGTGTGATGTTGAAGGTCGTGAGTGAGAGTCGGACGGAAACAGTGATCTGGTAGTTGGGTAAGCGACAACTCCGATGTATCTGGTTTCTATGACTTCATGCTGCCAATACAAGATGCAAGAGTGCTGGAAGTGTAGCTATATATACTGATGTGTGGTGCTCCTCCATCCTTAGCGTAGATCAGGTACACTGAATGTGGAGTCTTCACCTTGAAACTAACTTGGTTGACCTCACGTTTTGTGTGACGTCTTATTGACGTGTAGCTCGGGGCTAGCTGGATATCGTTGATAAAAACTCTTGGACTTTGTCAGATGCATTGGCGAGGTTGGATGAAAGTTCCCACGTTCGTTCGCTGATGTCGTAGCCTTTCCAATGTACAAAATACTCAAGACATTTGTACTTGATGCGAGAGTCTAGGATTTCGTAGACTTCATACTCGATTTCCTGATTGATTTCGACTGGTTGGAGTGGTACGGAAGCTCTCCTTGGAATATTCGATGGATGATACAACTATAATAATGAAACATGAAAGACTGGATGGATGCGCATACTTCATGGGAGTTCAAGCCAAAAACTGACCGGATTTATTTGTCGAATAATTTTGAATGGTCTCAGGCGTTGATAATCCAATTTCCTTGATGGTTGCGAGGTTTGTATATCCCGTCGAGAAGAAGCCACACACGATCTCCGACCTTGAACTGGGGTTGGAGTTGGAGTTGACGATGTTGATCTGCATACTCTTTGTATTGCTTTTTAGCTTCTGCGAGGTGGAATGTAAGCTCTTTGTGAATCGTAGCAAGATAAGTATCAAGGTTTTCTACAGTAGGGCTTCTAACAGTCTTCATGTGGAAAGGGTTTGCTTGAGGATGATGACCATAATTGGAGAAAAATGAAGTTTGTTTAGTCGAAGAATGTATAGTGTTGTTGTATGCAAACTCAGCTAATGGCAAAAGGTCCGTCCAATTATCTCGGTGATAATTTTTCGTACAACGAAGATATTGTTCCAAAATCTGGTTTACGCGTTCGGTTTGAACATCAATCTGTGGATGATTAGCTGTAGAGAGTGATCTTAGTATCCAATATGTGAAATAATCCCCTCCAGAAATTTGATATGAATTGCGGTCCTCGATCAGATACGATGTCTTTCGGAAGTCCATGAATGCGGTAGATATTGTTGAGGAAGAGTCTTGTAGTTTCCTCGTCTGTAACCGTCTTATTACATGGAATGAAATGTGTCATCTTCATAAAACGATCCACAATAACAAGGATTGAATCGGTGGTCTTGGAAATTGGAAGCTTCGTAATAAAGTCCATAGACACGGACAACCATGGACCCTTGGGAATGGGTAATGGTTGAAGAAGACCGTAAGGTCGATGTCGTGGTCCCTTCACTCTAACACACGTGTCGCAAGATTTATAAATTCTTCACGAGTTTCCACATCTGCGGCCACCAATAGTCCCTGGATATCAATTCCATTGTTTTGTTGAAGCCGAAAGGTCATACAGCCGGAAGATCATGACCTCTTTGAAGAATTCGAAGTCGTATAGGTTCTTGAGGTGCATAGAGAAGTCCTTGAAAATAAAACAAACCGTCTTTAAATTCGAAGTCGTTTGTAACATGTGGGTTGTCTCGAGGTCGATTTAGTTGACTTCGTAGTGTCGTAGCAAACTGGTCGCTCTTCAGTGCTTCCTGAATCTCCTTTATGATCTCTGCATCATCATAGGTGAACATGGATAGCATATTCAATTGGAGATTTGTTGGTTTCAAGATGATGGATTTCTGTTGGTCGAAACTTGTCTCCCTTTTTTTCAGCGCAAGATACGATAGTTGAGAAAGAGCATCGGGTTTTCCTTGAAGATGTCCCGGACGATAGGTAATAACAAAATCAAACCTTGCTAGTGACATACCCCATCTTGCTTGATGTCGATTCAAGACACGAGCACTCATAAAATATTCGAGGTTTTTGTGATCGGTGTAGACAGTGACCTGATGTTTAGCTCCCTCCAATAGATGACGCCACTCCTCAAAAGCATCGATGATTGCTAGAAGTTCTTTGTCATAGATTTCATAATTGATCTTTGCAGCGGAAAATTTGCGAGAACGAAAACCAACAGGGTGAAGTCGGCCATCCGTACCGTATTGAGAGAGTATAGCACCAAGTGCAAAGTCCGATGCATCTGCTTAAAAAAAAAATGGTTTAGATGGGTATGCATGTACCAGAATGGAGCCGTGTAAATGTCTGCTTCAGCATTTCAAATGTCTGGTCAGCCTTCTCGTCCCATACAAATTTGTCCTTCTTTGTGAGTCGTGTCAATGGTGCAGCAATTTGGGAATAGTCCTTGATGAAGATTCTATAGAAATTTGCAAATCCTAGAAAACATTAAACATCTCGGACCGAAGTTGGTTTAATCCACTCGATGATAGTTTGTATTTTCTTCTGATCCATAAAGACTCATTTGTCGGAAATGATGTAGCCCAAAATTCGACTTCAGATTGATGGAAAAGACATTTTTCCAACTTGGCATATAGTCCTCTTTTCCTCAATTTATCAAGGACAAGGCGTGCATGCGATCATATTCTTCTTCGTTCTGCGAAAATATCAAAATGTCGTCCAAATAGATGATTACAAAGTCATCTAAAAATTCTCGAAAGATGTCATTCATCATTTGTTAGACCAAAAGACATAACATTGTATTCGAAATGTCCGTACCTTGTGTGAAAAACAATCTTCCATTCGTCTCATTCTTTTGTTCGTACAAGGTTGTAGGCTCCTCTCAAGTCAATCTTTGTGCGTACAAGTTGTTCGAGGAGTTCGAAAATCAACGGTAGTGGGTAACGATTTTTTATAGTGACTTTGTTGAGCCTACGATAGTCCACACACATACGTAACGATCCGTCCTTCTTCTTCACAAATATGATAGGTGCTCCTGTGGGTGATTTCGAATGTCGAATGAAATTCTTCGACAAATTTTCATCAATGTATTCGCGTAAAGCAGCCAACTCCGTCTGAGATAAATTGTAGATTGGGCCGAATGGTGATTGGGCTCCTTCTTGCAACTCAATTGCACAATCGTAAGGTCGATGTTCTGGCAACATGTCTGCATTTTTCTTCTCGAAGACAATATTGATACTGAGTGTCGAAGTACCTTGGTCTGTTGTGGTCTTGATCGGAGTCGCATAAAGTGCAAATGTCGCGTCTTTTTTTGTAGCTCTCATGAAGGCTCTAGCTCCAAGAAACAGGGGTTAAATACCCTTGGTACTTTTGCATTTTTGTCTTGCCGAAATTTTTTCGCGATCGTCAGTTGATGTCAGGATTATGAAGTACAAACCAGGGAAGTCTAAGGATCACAAGATTCGTTGGAGATTGGATGACGTTGAAAATAATCTGTGATGCTTGATCTTTAAGCTTCACTTCAAGGGGTCGAGTTTCATGGTCAATGAATCCTGATGCTAACGGTCGTCCAATCCCCTTCAAGTTCATTTTACTTCATATATAAAATATAACTCAATACGAAGGAAGAAAATGGTTGCAAGGTCTAGAAGAGAGAGAGGTTTTTAGAGACCACATATGCAGAGTAAGGGTTAGGAGCTTGTCACATCATTGACACTTTCATACAAGAACACCTACCCACTCATAACTTCAAGGTTTGACTCTGAGCCCTTCGAACTTCAGAGCGAATCAGCTTTTGCAAGATTACAATCAGCATAATTGAAAAACTCAGTTGTCAGCATAATTGCATCTGGAGCTGAAGGCTCTGCAAGGTGGCTACCATTTCCGCAAATGTGCCTTCTATCTCAACTAACTAAGGAACAAACTTTAGTCTCGCCAAACTGTCAAGGACGAGAGCATGACTGAACACAAACAAGAGATCAAACTTAGAGGTACAAGACTAGACACGAAGTCAAGGTCGGCGTGGCTGAATGCATGATGGATAAAGAAGAATCAAGATGATCTTTATAACAATGGACAAGAGTACAAGATACTGGAACTCGACTTGAATACTGGAATGCTGGAAACTAGACTGGAGTACCAGATACTGGAAACTGGACTAGAGTACTGGAGTACTGGGACTGGAAACAAGAGTAGCTTGAACTTGTGTTGGCGAGACTGAAAAGTGTCCAGTCTCGCCTCCTATATATATTGGCTACTAGGAAGTTCTCTAAGAAGCTTCCCCAATGGAGATTTCTTGATGGAGAAGTTTCCTCCAAAAAAAGCTTCCTGAGCAGTTTCCCAAGTTACTCTCGGTAATTTGATAAACTTTCGGTAACTTGGTAACTAATGGTAATTTATGATAAATCACGATAAGTCATGATAACTTTCGATAACATGGTAACTTGGTAACTTCTGGTATTTACTCCTAGTAAGTTCATCTGGGCTATGTCAGTGACAACGACACCCTTGGGAGGTGCTCTCACAAGTTTGCAGGAAGAAACCTCTCTGTACGAGCCAAAACCTTCAGACGGCTGACTGTTGGCATCGGGCCAGACATCTTCTCTCAACACAAAATTCACAGCCTCACTAAAACCGTCATTGTCATCCTCATCTCTTCTCTCTCTCCAACCTAGAACAAGAGCAAGTTGACGTCTAAACAGGAAAAGAAAGTTGTGAGGGCGAGGGTGGCGAGGCTAGCGATTGGCAAGTGGCGGCAGACAACCTTAACAAGAAGTCAAGAGAAATGCAGCCCAAGATTATCTTGCACTGCTCCACAATGCAATGTTGTTCCTCCATAGCCCATTGTCTTAAGCTGCAGCAAGGGCCTTGCGTTTAGGTGCCATTGATTCCCTTCCATCCAGACAATCACCCCAATCACTACAGGCCTACGTATGTAAAACAAAAAAACAAATCCCCAAATCCAGCCCACATCAAGAAACACAAAGCAAAAACATTAGCATCCCTGATGGCAAGGCTGTAGAATCTAATCGGTTGGCATTCTGAACCCTAACACCCCCGTGAATGCAGCATAAGCAAGAGGTCTAAAGCGAAAAGCGGAATGGAGGAAAATGGGCCAGCTCGGACCTAAGGCCAACAGACGGCTGCGCACTGAATTCGTGGCTGCGCAGCCCTTCTCGCGGGGGTAGATGCAGGTGAAGCAGCAGATGTAAACGCAGCGGCCAACTCTTATAAAGACAAACAAGACCTCCGCAGTGCAAAACGGAACAACGGCCCACACACCCAGATCGCGAAGAGCCCAAATAAGCACACAAAGAAAACAATCAAGCAGATGTAGGGAAAAATAGGATCGACACAGGAAGGAAGAATGAGCGTAAAAGGCTGATATGCACCATCTGCACACAACAAGCTGTGAGCCCCCAACATGCACAAACGAGAGAGAACGAAGGAGGCGAAGTGCCCGCCCCTGCTACCTCCCGCCACCCTTCGCGCGTGCCGGGGGGAGATCTCGTTGTTTGCACGGGCGGACATGCAGCCCCCGGTGGCACCCGTCGCCGCCAAATACATGAACCCGACCCCATCTAGCCGGCCACGTGGCAAGTCAACCCTGCTGGAGGGCCCCAAACCACTGATTTTTGGGTACCCCACGCTTTCCAAAAAATCCTGTCGGCTGTCCTTTAGGGTTCTTAGGGTGTCATCACACCGGGGGGCGTAGAATTATATTTCCTACATTTTTCATTCAGGGCTCGATTTCATCGGAGTTCATCTCGATGATTTTCATCCATTCAAAATTTTCCGGCGACCCGATTCAGGTCGCCTCGTCCATTAGGGGTTAACAAAGAATAAGCCAAAATGAGACAGATGTCCAAAACTAAAAAGAAAAAAACGCTAACAACATAACTTTATAAAAAGACCCAAGTGGGGTGACTGTACAAATGTGTAAAACTGTCCCCAAGAGGAAAAACAAAAGCTATGCGGTTAGAACTAAGAAGAAAGACAGTGGATGTCCAAGAAAGAAATTAAGTCAAAGCATAGAACAAGCATTTAGCCCTAAGCGGTTCGAAATTCAAGTGAGCTTGGACTTTGCAATGTCACTTTTGCAGTGGCGTCAATTGATTTCTTCATCCCGACCCACGAGGGAAGGCCAATGGCTACATGATGCCCCATTGCTTAAGAAGATAGAAAGACCACATTGTGCCCAAGTTTGAGTATTCAACTTGGAGCGGTTTCTTTTTTTACCATTTGCATAAAGATGTTGACATTGAAACCCCCCAAGTCTTGATCATTTAGTTAGTAAATTGAAGTAAAGGCTTATAGGATAACATTTCTTGAAGTAGTGACCCCGAATTCACCAGTATTGGACTAGTATTGCATTTTGAACATACCAAACTAGTACTGGTATAGAGGCCTTCATCCAATTGCAATACTAGGGAAGCAGTGGTATTGGGAAAATTTGGATATTTGAATACTACGGTGGTCAAAAAAATTATTGGTGAGGTGTTATGCTGGTATCAATAGCAAGAGTTTTGAAAAACCAATACCAGTGCATTATCAATACCGGTCTGGTATTTATATATTGATATTTCTTGTACACTTGATCAAAGAATTGAACGATAGTAAGAAGCATGTGGAGGCTCAATCACAACAACCCCATCAAAACCTGATTTTCACTTGCTTAATGAAAGAGCCGCATCCAATTTATATCGTGTGAGTCGTCAACACTCATACCTAGGTTTTTCCTCAAAAAATGGATCTAATGGTAGCAGGTACCAAGTTTTCAGCCATCTACCAAGGCTAGAAGAATCTCGCCTGGTAATCACAATATTGGGCCAATACAAGTATATGCTAAGTAGTGGCACTAGCTCAATTTGGTCTAATACTTCATGCCAATATTGATACAAGGTGGGCCAAGACTCACCGCGATTCATCACAAGGTATTGAGGTTCACAGTGGTGATTCACCAAAAAGGACTTGGGTTGTTTGTGAGACCCCCCTCGACACCTACGGAAGTATATATAGGAAGTAGTAACCCCAACAACGGTGCAAGCCCGTTAAGCGACCAAAAGCTAGTGAAGCAAGCAAACGAGCCGGAAAGCGACCAAGTGTCGCGCACCTCACTTCGGTAAGCTCCCCTTCAAGTCATAGTTACTCGCTTTGATACGCGTGTCTAACTCCCAAACTGGCCGCCGGGCCAACTCGGAGCTTCGGCTGCTCACCGGGACATAACGGTCCTCATTTGCTCCTCTACAAGACCCTCGCTCACTTTGGGCCTAATGGAAATTCGCTTTGGTTGTTGGCAGTCTGGAACAGCTCCCCACACCTTGGTCGCTTTCCGGCTCGCACGCTTACTCACTAATTTTTGGTCACCAACGGGCTTGCACCGTTTTCGGGGTTACTACTCCCTCTCCCTAATGGCTTTGGGGCAGGTCAGTATCCCACAGGTCTCACACCCTCAAGGCTACTCCATAGTTAATGTAGATACTTCTGTGACTGTCCGCGGGGGTTTCACAAACAACACCGCCTTTTTATGGCGAACCACCACGAAGACCCTTGACTCTTGGTGATGAGTCGCGGTGAGTTTTGGCCCACCCACCACGGCCCCAATGGACCGTGATGAGTCCCAAGACTCCCCACGACTCCCACCACAAGGTCTCCGCCCCATGGTGAGTCCTATGCCACCCCCACTAAGACCCCCTAAGCTACCACCACCCCTCGTGGAACCACCCCGCCGCAACCCGGTGTGCAGGGCTCCACCTAGTGAGTGCCTCTGCCTCCTTGAGTGCCTTGGGCACTCAAGGGTGCTTCAGCCCCCATACCTATTGTTGCCACTGCCCTCACCACATGGGCAGCCCCTCTTGTGTCCCGACCCCCAGGCCTAAAGGAAAAGGGCCGCGACACACACCCCTACCAACAGGGAGTCGATGTCCTCATCGACTTGTCCATTTTGTAGAAACTAACATCCAAGTTGTGGCGTCCAACATCAAGGAGTTTGTTTCCGTACCATGGCGTCCCATGGCAAAGAACCAACCCCCCACTTGACTCTACTCTCCACTAGCTAGTTCGGCCGACTTCCTCCAAGTCCCGACAGTGCACTCTTCTTGGCCCACTTCAAGGCCAAGGAATGATCATCCCCGAGGATCGTCTTCCTGCAACAACATTGCTTGCGAACGCTCATGATGCCGCTTTTTGGCATCACCTTGAGTGGGAGAGGTAAATTGGATTAATCATGTGTTTGCGCAGTGCTGAAATCGGGTGACTCCCATCCAAGGGGAATTACAATGGACTCAAGTTTTTCTATATGCCATTGGTGAATTCCATTGAAATTTGGAAATAAGGTGGCCATTTTGGTCCACATCATAGGTATGGATTTGAAGTGGCAAAATTATTTGTCATTTGGACTAATATATGTAAAAAAAAATAGGCGTTTTTTGAAAAGTCCATAGCTCATCTTGTTTTTTGGATTTTGGGTGTAATTGTTCTTCTAGAAGTATAAAAACCTATAATCTTCAATGGCTAGGTGTCATATTGAAATGTTTTTGTAAACTCTAATTTTTAGTTTTTCATAATTTCTCTAAATAATAGACTAAAATATTTAATGAATTATATCTTTAGTATTTGGGGTAGGACTCTTTACTAAATATGTTCAGTATACCATTATCTATCACTAAACAAATATTTTGGGATAGTATCCTCAATTTTTTGTTTTTGGTCATGGACTTTCATGGAGCAGGATCTGTCGTTTTTGGTCCACTCAACCCTGCAACTGCCCTAGGGTTCGTGTGGCTCCTCCACTGCCCACTCCTTTCCTGTCAGCAGGTTTATTCACCCTCCCACTCGGTTGGGCATTTCCGACACCCGTAAAACTTCGTCACCATTCCCACACGGTAGCGTGACTATTCTCTTGCGGCCATCTATGACCGCTCCGGATTTGCTCAAAAAGGTTATCCCCAAAAAGATCCACTCCATCGATCTCGCAAATGGTGAAGTTCTCACGTCCTCCCAACTCCCGAGCTGAAGAGGAACATCGAACGCCAACCTCGTCGCTAGTTGTGGTTCTCCTTTGGCAGAACGCACTTCAATAGAGGCCCCCACATCACTTGTCGGGGGGGGGCTATTCCGTGAGCCCGGAGGCGTGAGTCTGTGAGCCCAGGAGCCCGTGAGCCCAACATAGGCTCACGTCACGTCAGCTTGCATACAAGGCCTATTTCCGCGGGTGTCACCTATTACCGCGGGTTGATCAGCCCTTTCAAGGGAATGCAGACTGGATGTGTTACATCCATTGTATCTATCCATTGCATCTATTTAGACGTTATTAACATATCAAGCCCTTACATTGGAATGTGCCTACGTCGTGAGCAGGTGCACACTCACATCATCCAAAGCGGATCCCTGCAAAATGTTTTCTTACTCACCACCCTTGCGAACATGTATGGTATGTGCGGGAACATCATAGATGCTCACTTGAAGAATGTCTGAACGATCTTTGATCACGTGGACTTTAACGCGATGGATTTACCAAGCATTCTTCTGGCAGGAATGGCTTGAAGACCAACGAGCAAATGATGCGAGAATGCACTGCCCAAACCAAAGACGTTTGTTTGTTTATGCAATGGCCACAAGCCTGTGAGCTCAAGAACACACCAAAGAGATTGAAGAACCAATCCGGGCACTCCATGCAACCCCCATCTCCAACGATAGTTTGTTCCCAGGAATTTGCATCCCACGCACACATTGCAACAGGACAACAAGGACACACAACCATCCCATTTCAAAATAGGCCCCGAATAAAAGTAAAAGAGAATTTGATATCAAGTGTCACAGTCATCAGAAACATAATCGACCTCCTGTGCTATATCATCCACAAAGATTCCGGCCCCAATACCACGTCTTCCACCACGGCCGTCGATGGTTGGACTGCGAGTGCCATGAACAGACATGCTTGCTGCGAGTGCCTCCGCATAGACGGGTAGCATGTAAGACTGAGGAGGACTTGAAACAAGTCCAAAAAGGTGTGATAGCCCTGGAGGGTCAGTGGAAGCACACGGACTCCTGCACAAGTCGACAAAAACCCATGTTGAATACAATGATACAATGCACAAGTCCAACGAAGAGGTTGTCTCCCATGTGCACTTTGCCTTAAGAATAGTGATTCTGGGTATTGAAACAAGAATGCAAGCATCCACAGGTTGAACTTACTCATAGGCAAAGTCGGAGTCCAGCTCCTTGTCGCATGTCTCCCCTGTATCAATATCACCGGGAAGGGGCTTCGGAAGGACTTGAGAAGTGTGTCCACCCAAACCCATCAAGAGGTTCTTGTAAATCTCAGCATCCCCTTCGATCCCGAAAAGATGTCGCGCACTAGCCTTGCAAGCGTGGTACGAAGCACCTGCAAATGGAATAGAAGGAAAGAAACAGACATTGAAGACTCATTTGGAACGGTGGGAAGTGCTGAAAGTGCAAGCTCAAACAAACCCGATCAAATGTGAATGCTGAAGAGACGAACCTGTGCCCATTGACAAATCCAGAACTCTGGTGTCGGTGTAGGTGCAGCACTCCACAATCGTTTGAATGAAAGCCGGGCTCCTCTCCCTGGCCCCTCTCCAAGGAACCTCATTCCCCCTTCGCAAGCACACGTTGTTGTCCACGTAGTTGTGGTGCATGTCATCCGTGGGCGGATCCATCCTCTCGTCTATGAACTTGCCCCCATGAGGGATGGCGAACTCCCTAATGACGGCTGGAGTCGTAGGTTGATGCACCCGAACGAGACAAACAGCTTCAAACAGACGAGTCTGCGAACAGGACATCGACAAGGAACTAAGAAGCTTGAAAACCAGGCCCCTACATATTCATTTGAGCGACTTATGCAACACCATCCGAGAACCACCAAGAAGAGGAATAAGAAGGCAGATTTACCATCTGTCCCGGACGATCCCCCTTTGTCAGGTACAATTCCACACAATTCCATGTCTTCACGACCCTCATACCGGAGGCTTTCAAATAGCTGGCAAGTGCACGGCGACAACGAAGGTCGATGGACTGGATGAGCACCAAAACACCTGCATCGGACAGAAAGAAATTGCAAAAGGAGAAAACCCACCGCCAGTAGCGCTCATCAAAAGCATTCCAACCTGGACAAGCACCCATTGGAGGGACATCCGGGACTGGCAACCCATCAGGGATGTCCAAGATGATGAGTTCGGCTGCATATGGCTTCTCCTTCCCGTTCACCCAGGATCTGGTCATTTTAGCCTACAAACAAGCATGCAATGCAATGCTCAAGTGGATTGAAACGAGCCATGCCCACAACACAGAAGAAGCAAAAGGCAACAAGCACCGTGCTGAGGAACTCCACAATCCTCTCCCACCACTACTACGTTTAGGGGGGGTTAGCGACGCCGGGACCCCGAGCACGCCAGACACGACGACCCTCCTGCGAGTGCTGCGCCGCGTAGGCGCCCGGCCCGAAAATTGCGACGTCGGCGCGTCGCCGCCGCGCCGCTCCAGTGACGCTTCTCCAGCTTGCGATTCCACTACGTCGCTGCAGTTGGGGCATGACCCGCCAGCAAGCTGGGGGTTGCGACGCCCGGGCGTCGCACGTATCCTCTGCGACGCTCCCGCAAGGTTGCGACTCCCGGGAATCGCAACAACACCCCCTCACACTTAGGCGCGTGCGAGCCAGCTCGCGCAGGGGTTTGCGACGTCCCGACGTCGCAGGCCTGCTGGGGCGTTGCAAGTGCCTTCTTGCCTTGGGGTCTAGGATTGGGGATTGCTGCTACGTAATAAAAAAAATTTGGCTGTGTTTTGTTCTGTGAATTCGACCCTTGCACCACTACATCCGTGCAAACTATTGGACCATATGCTTAATGATAGGGTTTGCAATGCGTGTGCAAATTTTGGGAGTGAACAAAAATCATTTGGACTGAAAACCATATTTTCTTCCCTCATTTGCACTCCGAAGTTGAGTTCTTTTCAACTTCATGCACTTTCCATAGAGAGTTCCGCAATAGTGAGTGAAGGAAACTCTTTGTTTTTTGTTTTTTTTTTATCGTCCAATTTTTTCCATGGATGTAGTGGTCTGGGGTTTGCATTCACAGAACAAAATAGAGCTAAAACAAAAATCATTGCGTAGGAAAAATCCGCAATCATAGATATTGTAAATGTAGGGGGTTGCGACTTCCAGGGGTCGCCTTGCGATGGTATTGCGACGGCATTGCGATGCCCCAACAGGTCTGCGATGGCGGGGAATTGCAATATTGCCTTTTCTGTGTCTTTGCAAAAGTCATGGCAGAGGCCAAGCTGAATGGATCCATTGTTGCAAATCTTTTTAGTCCTCCTTCTATGCTACAATATAATAGGTCCTATCTTGCATGTGGGAGACCTTGATCAACCCGGGCAGCCTTATTGTTAAAGACAAAGGGCAAGAAGAGGGGGTGGGGACACTAGGAAAGGAAAAGGGAAGGGCCATGGGATTAGAGGGTTGAGGGTAGATTGCTTTGGCAATGGCTTTGGCAACATTGTTGTTTTTCACACCAATTTTGAAGATTCTTACTGTTGCATCGAGATCATGGTAACCAAATCGATTGAAGGGTTTCCAGGGATAAGTCTTGGTCAGCACTTGTAGAACAAGAACCATGTCTTCCAACATTCTTGCCCTCGTACAAAAACTCAACAATCCTAGAGTCACTTTTCAAGTCACAACTTCACTGTATCACAAGGAGTATGAAGCACACTGGAAGTAGTGTATACGACAATTTCCAGTTGGCGGAAGAGAAGGTGAGGAGTTCGCTTCTGGGTTTAAGTAGGGGTACTCCTCTAACTTCTCTCAAGGTTGTCGTGGAGGTAATTCTGTCCTGCTGGTTGTCTGAGTTTAAAGCGCAGTTAGCTTTAATTGTTGGGCCCAGGCTTACCAAGAAGCATTTAGCTTCTGGTAACGTTTTTGAGAAAACTTCATCCTTTTCGTGTTTGATTTTCTTCCATTGTTTTTTTCTTCGTGATTGGAAAATAAAATGATGGTCGTTGATGATTGTCCAGTTTTGGTCAGTTTCTGTTCATCCCTCTGGAATGTGTTCATCCACTTTGGTACGTGGTCTATCTTTAAATGGGCGGCTTGGGTGCAGTACTTGCAGCTTGGTTTAATGGTTTTGCCCTTATCATCCGCCGTCTTTTGGCAATCCGTTGGATTGCGCCGTCGTTTTGCCTCCGTGTTATGATCCCAAGGGTAGTGGTGTATGATTACCACGGTCGGTGGGGTGATCTGGAACGTACATCTCGGAGTTTAACACAAGCAGTGACTCATTGGCCGTTTCGTATTCGTTCACGGTTCTGTAAGGCATCTGTGCTGGCCATGGTTCACCATACGGTATACGGGGCGGTAATGTTGTCCTCCAGATGAATGGTGATCTAGCTGTCGTGGTGCCCTGAATTCGTGTTGCCACCTGTCTTAGTACATGCTGATTCACCGTGTCGTTATGAATGTAGTATGCACTGGTAGTTTCACGCTCCTCATCTTCAGTTTGATCTTCCTCGTTGGCGTATAAGTCATGTATAAGAGCTTTGTCATGTATTCCTTGGTAGCCCTTTAACTTGTTAATATTAATTCGTCCCACGAATTCTTGTTCCAAGGTCTGCAAATCAACAGTTCCATTGTCATGTACCTTTTTGATTTGAAATGGTCCCATCCATGACATTTTCAATTTTCCACCCAGTTTGATCTTCTTGATTTTTGGTAACCACAAAACAATGTCCTCGTCCTGGAAAGATTTCTCTTTCCCTTCGGATATTCTTTTCCTTCGTTGTTCCTGAATCCGTGCCATGTTATCTGCGACATCTGTTCGAACTTCTTCCAAATGGAATAGCTCATATTCCCTGACTCGTAAGGATTCTTCTAAACCATATGAACGACTATCTAAGTAGTCGTCTGTATGACTTCATGGCTCCGGAATGGGCGGAAGGTTGGTCAACGGCAATTGACCAGATTATGCTCACCATTCATAGTCATTTCCATGACTACAGTGTACATGGATGAGATTACATAGTCATGATGACTACTGGGGATTTTGTAATTTGGTGTGTATAATACAATTAAAACACCATATGATCACATGAATGACTAATGGGTGTATTGGTTAGCAGGTAGTGAACTACAACTCTTATAGTAAAGAGGTTGCAGGTTCAAACTCCTCTAAGTATAATCAAATGGATAAGATGGCCCTAGGGTTAGTAGGCGAGCTAGGGATAGCACGTGGTAGCCTAGATGGGCTGCCACGTGGTTTTTTTCATTATTATAAAATACATTATGCCACGTGGCACAATGCGGTGCGACGCGACGTCCGACATATGTTTTAAATTTCTCTAGTTTTTAATTTAATTTAATTTAATTTTTAATCAATTGCGCCTCGCTACGTGGCGCAGCAGCGGCGAGTGCAGTATGATGGTATATATGACTGCAGTGAGAGATATCACTTGGTTCATCTGACTATAGTCATCCGGACCGTACCATCTTGTACTCATTGTATTCACTTGGTTTGCACGACTTACAGTCATAGAAGTCATATGTACCGTTTATGACTGCAGAATAGTTATATATACAGTTATAAATACCGCGATCTGTTGTAGTGTTGGCTGTTGATCTGGCAGTGTTGTCTCTTAGTGCCTTGGCCTCTACCCATTTGGTAATGTAGTCAGTGGCTGTGAGGATGTATTGGTTTTGTGTGTACCTTGCTGGAGGTTTAATGGGTCCCACAAAGTCTAGCCCCCAACGCTGAAATGGTTCTGTTGGTAGTATTGGGTGCAGAGTCCCCTTCCCTGTTCGTTCTACTGGTCCCATCCTCTGGCAGACATCACACTGTTGACAGTGTTCATAGGTATCTCCAAATACAGTAGGCCACCAGTAGCCTGCTAGTAATATTTTCTTTGCTGTCAGGTCCGAACTGAAGTGTCCTCCTGCAATTCCTTTGTGTAGTTTTTGCATTACTGTTTTGGCTTGGTCTTTGTTTACACATCTTCTCATTATGGAATCAATTCCTCTTTTGTACAGAATCCCTTTGATTAATGTGTATGGCATGCTTTTTATTGACAGCTTCCTCCTGTCATCTTTGGTATAATCTTCAGGAAATTTCCCTGTGTTCAGATAGTATTTGATTGGCCATTGCCAATCATCTTGATCTTGATCCTGAATATCTTTTGATTCTTCTTTGGTGACTGTATAAGCTCCAATACTGATATTGGCCAATTCTTGATTGTTTGTTTCTTTGTTTTCCTTGTCATCTTCTTCTTCTGGATCTGGCTCTTCTTCAATAATAAGTCCTTCATCAAGAGGTTCATCTTCATCGGATGAATCCTCTTCTTCATCCGTGTCGTCCATGAGTTTGAGAGCATCTGGAAGGTCATAGTCTCATTGAAACATTCCCAGAGCATTTATAGGATCTGTCTCTTCATCTGGTGCTTCTGGTTGAACAGCAAACAGAAATGCATCGGGAAGTTGATCCTCTACCCCCGTGGCTGGTTCTCCTGTAGTAATCCTTGACAGATGATCTGCTGTAACATGTAATCTCCCTGGTTTATGAACAACTTCAAAGTCATACTCATGAAGAAGTAATAACCATCGAGCAACCCTGCCACTAGCTAGTGGTCGATTTGCTAAATGAACTAGAGCCTAATGATCCACAATAAACTTAAATCGATTGCCAAATAAATAATGCCAAAATTTTTGAACAACATAAATCATTGCCAATGCTTCTCTTTCTGTGGTGCTATAATTCTTTTCAGCTGCTGTCAGTAACCTGCTTGTATAATAGATTGGTGAATCTATTGTGCCTGTCACATTCTGAGCTAGAACCGCTCCCAAAGCAATGCCTGATGCATCACTGTGTACATGAAATGGTAAATCCCATCTTGGATTTATCACAATTGGCGCTGCTGTGAGTGCCCTTTTTAGTGAATCAAATGATTCTTGGTAAGCTGGAGACCATCGGTATTCGGCATCTTGCTTCAGTAGTCTTTAGACCGGTGCCGCTCTGTGAGCATATTTGTCCATGTACCTTCTGTAATAGCTCGTCTGTCCCATAAATCTCTTGAGTTTCTTGGGATTTTCTGGTGGTGGTATTTTCTGGATAACCTCCACTTTCTTTGGATCTACCAGAATTCCCTGTTGGCACACAATGTGTCCCAATAATAATCCCGAATTCACACAGAATGTACATTTTTCCGGGTTGAGACTTACTCCATTGTTTCTGCAGACTTGTAGGCAAAGTTTTAACTGTGCCAAATGTTTGGATTTCTGTCCGAAGACACTGAAATCATCCAAAAATACCTGCATAAAATCATTGAGATAGTTCTTGAATATCTCAGATACTGCTCGTTGAAATGTGGCTGGTGCATTGCAAAGTCCAAATGGCATGACTTTGTAAGCATATGCTCCCCATTCAGTGATGAATGCGGTCTTTTCTCGGTCTTCTTCTGCCATCTGTACCTGGTTGTACCCACTAAACCCATCCATGAATGAGTACATCTCATGTCCAGCCACTGTGTCCAACACTATTTCAGTGAAAGGTAGTGGAAAAAGGTCTTTCTTGGTTCCTGCGTTTAACTTGCGGTAGTCCACACACACTCGTAGTTTTCCATTTTTCTTGGGTACTATCACAATGGGCGATAACCATTGTGGTGTCTCTACTGGGTATATGAATCCTGCATCCAGTAACTTCTTGATTTCTTCCCAAACTTTAGCTGCATAGTTGGGGTTCATTCTGTAACGGTTCTGACGAATTGGTTTTGTGTCAACTTCCAATTCAATTCGGTGTTGACAGATATTAGAAGGTATACCCTTCAAATCTTTGTAGTTCCAGGCAAATGCATCCTTGTATTAAGTGAATAATGCAGTAGCTTCTTGTAGAAATGTTTCTTCAAGACCTGCACTTACTCGTATTATTTGTGGTTCTTCCACTGTTCCCAGATTCACTTGAATCAATTGAGTTTCTTCCGTTACTGTCCATCCTGCAATTTCTTGTCCGATGGTTGCAATTGTGGCAGGTACTTCACTGATTTGAATGTCTTCTTCCCTTTCTTGATAGAAACGGGCAGGGTGTTGAGGTGTGTCCATCGCTTCTTCCTCTGAATCTTCTGTTCTCAAAGTATTTGGTTCTCCTTGGGTGTTCACCATGTGACATCCTACTGTTGTGGTATGCTTGACCTCCAGTTGCCCAATAGGTTCCAATTGTGGATGTGCTGCGTATATTGTGGCTTCTTCTTCATCGGACAGTCCACAGGACCAATCATACTCTTCCACTATGCAAGGTCGTTTCTCTCGTGGAATAGCACCTCGTTGCTTGGTAGTGATGTTGACTTGTTCTGCTCCCTTTTTTATTGTGAGAGTCTGACTTTCCCAATCTTGGTGTGATTGGGCTTGTGTTAACCATGGTCGGCCAAGTAGTAGCAAATATCCTTCTGCCACATCCTCCATTCTGAGAATGGTTACTGATACTTCGTATACCAGTCCTGCTACTTCCATTGCAAGTCGTCTGATGATCCCCAATGGCCGCACTTTTCGTTGATCAGCCATTCGTACTGTGAATGGAGCGGGTTCCATGTGCCCCAATCCTAGTGACTTCTTCATCTTTTCTGTCATGATATTCACTCCGGATCCTCCATCGATGAGTACATCCGTTACCATCTTCCGTCCAATACGTACTTGTATTACAGGTATTGCTTCGTCGTAATCGGGAGTTTGTCGTATAGTTGTGGGTTTAATCGTGTAAACTTCTGGTGTTGGTTTTTGTTTTGGTGTGGGGGTCAATGCCTCGATTGCCCGGAACAAAGTTTTCTTGCAGTGTGGAGCAATTTTTAATAATTGTCCAATGGTAATTTGGGTCTTGGTCTGGCAGATTACTTTGGCCAATTCTGTTTCCGTGGTTGTATTCGTGGTCTTCATCGTTGGTCTGATTTGCTTATCTGGAGTTGGCTCTCCAGAAGGTATATGAGTCCCCTCTTGCATTTGAGCTATGGCTTTACTTACCTCCTGGTGTAAGCTCTTTTCCTCCTGCCATGCTGCACTTTCTGGATATAGTTTCCGTTCTTCTTCAATCTCCTTATGTGGAGGTTTCTGTTTCTTGGCCTGAGTTCGGGTTACCGCAAGGGTATCCACTACAGGGGTTACCACACTTACGGCTACACTTGGTCCGGCTTCCATATTTCCCACTTCTGCCTCATGCTTGATTCGCAACTGGCATTCATGTTTCCAGTGCCCTTCTTTCTTGCAATAGTGGCATCTCGTGCTTTCTTTGTTTTTGGGTTGATGTTCCCTATCCCTTGGTGGATATTCATCTCGTGGCTTTTGATAACGATTACCCATATTGTATCGTTTTGGTTCATCCGATCCTCCCCGTTGGATTTGAACTTGGTGTACCCCCACCTCTCGTGTGTACCCAGTCTTCTTGGCCCGTTGGTTGTAAATACAATGGCTGGTATTATGATTGTTCATATGACAAATATCACAGTATTTGTCCTTCATATGACATTCCATTGCCAGGTGTCCTGCAGTCCCGCATTTGTGACACCATGTTGCCTTTCGTGGCCCTTCATCTTGATAGCCTCTGCTATCTTCTGATCCAAAGTGGTTTTGTCAATCACTTCTTTCTTCTTTTGCTTGGGCTTTTCTTCATCATCGGAGTCTTCTTCTTCCAAGGGATCCTTCGAATCTTTGCTTCTCCTCTGATGAAATCCCAATTCCAACTTCTCTGTAGTCCCTACTGCTTCAGCCAAAGTGTTGTTAGGCATGATTGTAACCATGGTTACGTATTCAGGACGAAGACCATTGATGAACCATGATTTTTGCAAATCATCCCCTGGTGCTTGAGGTAGCTTCCTGATCAGAGTCTTCATTCTCTCCAGGTAGTCGACTACCAATTCTTTCTTTTTCTGTCTCAGGTTTTGTAATCCTGTGAAAATTTCAGACGTGGATTTGTTGGATCTATATCTTTCTTGAAACGCGGCTCTCATATCCGCCCAATTCGCAAAGTGATTGGCTGGGAAGGTTGCCAACCATTCAATGCCTTTCCAGGCCATTGAACAAGGAAATAGTCGGATCTTCTCTTGGTCTGTTGCTTCATTGTAAATGGTGCACATGTTTTCAAATTGATTAAGATGGATATCTGGATCAGATTTCCCATCATATAAAGGAAATGGTGGTCTGGTTTTGCTTGCTGCTAAAGCCATTGGTGCAATTGGGATGGTCCCGCTGCTGCTGGCTGGAGTGGTGTTGGTGTTTGTCTTCCAAACAGTGATTCAAAGCTAGGAGGTCCTTGTCCCAATGATAGTCATTTTCCAGCTGCTGTCCCTACTAAGCTTAATGAATCTTTCACTACAACAGATGAGCGTTTTTATGACTGCACATATGACTATTTTTTCAGTCCTATATGCGTTCATGACTATATCACTCTGTAGTGAAAAAAGCCCTGTCATAGCAACTAGTCTTTAGGACTGCGTTTTGCAAGTCATAGCCGTGACTGCGTGCGTGGCACCTGGAGTCATGCTGTAGAAAGGATGTAGTCACAACTATATGATTTATATATGACTAACTATATGACTACATGTCTACAAAGTATAACTCCATTGGAGAGGCGTCAGAGAGACATATGTAGCACTCCGGATGTGACACGTGTCCACATGGACAACATATATGACCCACACGTGGGAAAGAATATCGTATCATATAATGCCACGTTGCCATGATGTAGTCATGAGTATATAACTTCATGACTAAAGAGGTTTTTTAATAATATTTTAATTTAATAAATTAAATCATACAATTATAATATTTAGATTATTAACTGATTTAAATCTCATTAGGTTTCTAGGAAAATAGAATGGAAGCCATTGTTGTCTTTTTTTTATTATTATTATTTTTGTTAACAAAGAGGGACAGTGGGGGACAGTGGCCTCTAGAACTTTATAGGTAATGGACATAAAATGTCCTTGGATACAAAGAGGAAAAATAACCTCTGGATAGAGTGCCATAGAGGCTGAAAGAGGAAGACACAGCTTCGCGTACCAAGACAAGAAAGAGTAGTAAGAAGGAAGGCAAGCAAAGAAGGGGGTCTGCATAGAGCTAAAGAGTCTAGCAGGAAAAGAGACTGCAGCCAGAAACTACTGCCATAACTTGGAAACAGAAAGGCACCGAGCTAAGGAGAAGAATTGAAAATCAGCTAACAATGTCATAAGAAAGCTGGGCCCTAGCTTTCCACTTCCTAAAAGATCTACAGATGGAGAGACATCCCTGCAAGGGTCGTGCTCTTCAGCTCAAGACCAACCAATTGATCATCTATCCATGCAGGTTTCTTGTAGCTATCCTTCCACAAGGAATCATATGTAATCTGGAGATTGAAATCCGGCCCTCTTGGATGAATCTGGACCCATGCACTCTATCCCTGCTCCTTCAGCTATCCATGCCTCTGCACAAATCATGTATATATCATTGCCTTGCTCCTAGCAGCTGACAATGACAGCCTAGAATTGTTCCAGCAAACACCCCAACCCTACTTACCATACTCGCTAACTTGCATCTACTTCCAACAAGCATTCATTTTTTTGCCTCGATTGTTCCACCATTGACTGGGGTTGGAAACGTATTCTTTGGAACAGAGCTTCTCCTCGTCTCTGTTATCTATTTTTTCAATACTTTCCTGTCGACCACATTGGCAATAACATGTCAAAATCATTCCAAAACCACCAGAGATCCACCAACGCGGAGCTAACTTGCAAAATTCAACATGAAAATATAGGGACGACTCTGATAGCAGGGGAAAACAGGGTGGAATATGTTGAAGAAGGTACCTTCATTAGTAGTGTCTTGTTCTATCAATTGTGCTGCTGCCGCTGTTTCTAGTAGACCATCTACCCACTTGTAGCCGCTGTGCTATTGAAGAAGGTGTCTTCGTTACCAGTGCCTGATTTATCAATTGTGCCGCTGCTACGGCAAATTCCAGTTGACCATCTACCCATGCAGGTTTCTTGTAGCTATCCTTCGACACATGGAATCATAGGTAATCTGGAGCTTGAAATCTGGCCCTCTTACATGAATCTGGACCCACACTCTATCCCTGCTCTTTCACCTATCCATGCCTTTGCACAAATCATGCATAAATCCTTACCTTGCTGCTAGCAGCTGACAATGACAACCTATATTTGTTCTAGGAAACAACCAACTCAACTTATCACACGATCTCGTTCAGCCATAGTGTTGAAGTCTCCCTCCGCACCTCAATGCTCCCACATTTGGCATACATGTCCACGAGGTATTGTTCAGAATCACATATGGTACAATTCCAGCTTTGGTGATGCAACCATGCACCTCTTTGCCCTTTTCCAGGGCTGCCAGGCTTGCACACGCACTGCAAACACACACTAAAATGATGTGGTCGAGCTTCACCCCTTCCCCCATCATTGGCTCATAGGTATCTAAAGCCTCCATCCCGCACCCCTGCTGTGCATACCTTGCAAGCATCACACTCCACGACACCACATCTCGTTTAGCCATAGTGTTGAACACTCCCTTGGCATTGGCATATATGTCCAGAATTAGGGGATGTTCAGAATGACATCTGGTTATAAAATTCCAGGGCTGCCAGCCTTCATACACTCCTATGATCATGCTGACCCTACCAAGTCCCTTGTAAACGACCAAGAGGTCCATGCCCCAATGGAGACATCATCACATTTTAAGCTGGAATGGCTCCAAGAGTCATACTGAACAGTATTCTATTTTTCCCCTGCCTTCCCCATCCTGCAACTGAAAGAGGCTCTACAAACTTCAACCAGCTAGGCATAATTTCAGCATATTCAGATACCTAAGTCCCCTGTCTCAAGCATAAGAGCATCAAGCTGAAAGGCCTGCAAACTGAAAATCAGGTGCATATGCTCACATTATATTAAGTGGATTGAAGGCATTAAATGCTTTTCTACACAACACCCTTGTCAACATGTATGTTAAGTGTGGTAGCTCGTGGATGCACTTGTAGTTGTCCCACCCCGAGTTTAAATTTCAGTCTAGTGACGAGGGCAGGTAGGCCATTGAGATAGTCCTTAAGGTCCTTGCCCATGTCACATATTCGAAACAAGTTTAGGGAGGTTTAATGCCTAACTGTATTTCCACTGGACAGTGTGAGGGCATCAGAGGAGGAGAGAGAGAGAGAGAGAGAGAGAGAGAGAGAGAGAGAGAGAGAGAGAGAGAGAGAGAGTCATTACCATGTCACATTCCCAATCTCTGGGGGGAGCTTAAGAATACAGTTCGTAATAAAAAAAGCCCTTTAAAAATACTGGCTTGGTAATTCTTGGGTTCAAATAGCTTAAACAAGTATGTTGTAAGCTCAACAGGTCTTTGAGAAAACCATTCCAGCAGGCCTAAGAGTGAGAGCTTTGATGAAAACAATTCCCTATTACAGCTTTAAAGGACTTGTATGTTCCTAAAAGCACAAGCTGAACTGATTGTACTTCCATAAGTAGATGCAGGGCTATGGTATGTATCCCAGGGCCTTATCCAGTCACTCTGCCAAGTTTTAGAGAGATCCTCAAAAATACCAGTCTGTAATCAGGTTATAATCTCCATGGGGGAGCCTGAAAGAATGTATGTGTTCTTAAAAAGGCTTACCCAATGCCTTATTTAATACATTCTAAACTGGTGAGGCATAAACAGCACTGTCTGACTCTCCAAAAGGCCAGAAAACAGGTCTGGAAAAATGCATCCAATGTCACACTTGCATCACCAAACCCTTGTCATCACAACCAGCCCGAACCTTCACAATAAGGTCTGATTTCTAGGAGGCCCAGCCCATTTACTTCCCTGACTTAACAGATTTGGTTACCAAGAACCAGAAATCAAAGTAAATGTTTAAGGCATATCCCCCTTGAAGCAGCTTTGAAGCAGAAAATTGCAACAACGGCAGCTTGTAGCATATCTTATCCCTCCTGCAGTAACCAGATCATCTGCAAGCCAAAGAGTTGATGCCAAGTGAAATCCCTCACCTGCGCCCGTCCCAAAAACAAACACAAAAAATGTTTTGTGCGTTAGTGAGGATGCGCGAGGTGAATTACAGGATTTCACAATTGCTATCCATGTCAGGTATGAGCCATAAAGCATGCAAAGATCACAAAACCAGCAGAAGAAAGCATGGATGTGACACCACAAAGAACCTCAATCTTTTGTGGAGTAGGACGTTGCAGTGTTCATCATCTGAATTTGAACGAGCACAACATAATGCAACGGGAGGAGAGTTGAGGACAGGTTGTATCTTGTAATACAGGCCGCTTCCCCACCTCCATAACCGCCGCTGCTTCATCAATGAGGAAAAAACGTAGGCAAACATAACAGTATGTTATTTGCCATCGCGGGAGATGAAAGTGTCTGCCGTCATCGCGCGTTCAAAAAACAAGAACACACCCGTTCGGATCTTGCTGCTTGGGCATTCAGCCGTCATCGAGCATTCGTCCGCCATCGCCCTCTTCCAGAGAAAAAAAACACGCACGATATCGTGCTGTGTCTAGGGCAGAGAGACACTTAAAGGAAAACCACCCGCGATTTCATCCACCATCTGGTATGGATGGTATCAGACCAGGATGAAAAATGGGCATTCTCCTTCTTGCATCATTTGCTCAAGAGTAGGAAGGTCTGCAAAGCCTCCATCCCACGCCCCTACATATCCTACGATCATCGCGTTCCATGACACAACATCAAATAGATGGTGAAACGCAGGAGACAAAAAAGCCTAAGTCCCAGCCCGGTGTAAAGTTCGGCGGTGTAATCTTAAACCATTAGATCTTAAACAATCTAGACCGTTAGATCCTGTAAAATCTAACGATTCAAAATAATTTCCATCACATGATCTAACCTTGTACAACCACGCATTTTAATCTCATATATCTTGCGATCCTTGTTAAGCCACGTCCATCCAGGTCCAATTTATTGAACAGATATCAAATCGACACACCGTATAGGCGGATGGGTGAACCCATCCATTGAATGAATTCATTAATGTATATGCTTTTTAAATGACATGTGTAGTGATGTAGTCATATATATAGAGTTATGAAACAATTTGCAGTAAGGGACTCATAAGTTTACATGCCATGTCATCGATGGATAAACTCATCCAATGGATGAATACATTCATGTATGTGCTTTCAAAATGACACGTATAGGGATGTAGTTGTATAAATAGAGCTGTAAAACCATCTTCAGTCGTGGAGTCACAAGATTCCATGAAACGTCGTCCACGTCTAGTCAAACATATCACACTAGTCATAAAACCATCCTTGTCATCATGGTCAACAATGTTTGACCAATGCTCCCTAATTTTCCGGAGTCATGTAGTGATATCCATTACTATAAAGTGATAAAACTATGACTGCAACGCATTTCAGCGCTCTGTAGTCGTATACCTAGTGCCGTTTTTATGACTCCGCCAAATCCGTAGTCCTAAAAACGCTCATCTCTTGTAGTGTTTAAAAGCTTTGAGTGCAGTTCTGGTTATCATTTCTGGAGAAGTGGTTTCACTTCTTTGACCTTCTTCACTCAAAATGTTCTCAAATCTTTCATATAACTAGTGTAGCAAACTTTTCTGATTGGGATTAGAGTAATCAATAAAGCTAGACGAAACAACCACTCTTCACTTCTAATCCTACATTCCCAAGGTGCTCGTGTAATACTGATCACTCCTCCCTTCAATCCCCATTTGTCATCTTCTTTCGCGACTGAAAGAAAGATCTTCTGTTGTATTGCTCTTGGTAAGCCATGAAATTTTTCTAGGAATGTTTTCCATTCCTTTGCTTCCGTTGACTCGTTCTGTCGTGATTTCAAGAAATCACTGAGTAACCATCCTTCTTTGAGTACTCTTGAACTCAACATACCGTTAGTCCCCAGTATGGTCGCCAAATGTTAACCGCTGGTTTATGATTTAGACAAAACAGGATATTAGCACTACTGCCCATTTCCTAAGACATGCAACAGAGGTTGTCCAACAGTATGCTTTCAGAAACGTGCAGGCTGCTTAATCCTATTGATTGAGCTCAACTTACAGTCTCTTTGGCATGAAAGATCTTAATCGAAAAGACTGAAGTTGTAAAGCAATTGGTAGTCAAGGCAAACAAGAACTATCTTGAAATGATACATATTCTCACTATCTCACGTTCTCGCATAATACACATTCTCTCCATCTCACGTTCACTCTACACAGAGATACTTCGAATAACATGGCTTTACTTCAAAGTCCGTCATATCATCACTGAAGTATACACTGAATACACATTGATCACTGATACTCATATCGCGCCTTCTAAGTTGCGTGCAGTCTTTTTATACTATGCTCAAAAGAGCCGTTACAGTCTGCGGTCGTTAATGACCGTTTGCCTAACTGCCTACGCAACCTAAAAGGTTTGCTAAAAAGTGACTCGTTGCAGTGGTCGTGAGCCATAGTGGTAAACGGTCCACTACTCTCTCTATTGGTTAAAGCCGATGCTAACGTGGCCGTGTAATATCGTGGTTCACGGCTCACGGTTACTACACTACTCACTATTGCTCTCGTGGTAATGTACCCTTGTCCCGCCATTGGCTAAGTACCGCGTACTTAGCCGTCTCTGCCTGTGGCCCAGGTAGTGTACGTCCATCAGTACCTGGTATGTTCCTAGCATAGCCGTTATCAAAGAGGACCCATTACTGCAGAAACACGTCTTCATCCATATTTACCCTGCAACCCCAAATAGAAACCCCAACCCTTGTCTGCCTTAGGGACCCACCTCAACCCCGACAATGAACCTCGCCATCCCGCCCCTGTGCATGATACTGCGCACTGACATCATCCATGGGACCATCCATGCATGCAACATTCATCCACAGTGCACATCCAATCTGACTTCATCCATCCAAAAACATTCATCCTCCATCCATCCAACCAAATATTGGTGTGATGGCATATGTCGAGTGACTGTCTACTGGACTATGCACATATTCATCTCTGTTCAAAAACTTTGATTGAATGCACACGGTTGAATTGGAGAGCAATGTTTAGAAGGAAAACACTTTCAAATTCGCAGGACGCGGGGGAGAGAATGTTTCAATTCAGGGATGTGAATTTCATTGTAGTCCGTGCTCATTACAATGGATGGTGGGAAGAGAAATGGTGGTGCAACGGAAAACGGAGAGTGTGTCCCCTCATGTTCCATAAATGAATGGCCTCAAGTACATCCGTAGGTGGTGTCAACACTGCTACTGCTACCACCTGAAACTGCGGCACTATCATCTATGAAGACCTTTGCGCGGAGGTGCCTGTCTTCCTGGAAGTCCAACGCAAGGGTAGGGGAGAAAGCACAGCTGCTTGCACACGAGCAATGCCTTCCGCGTAGTTGGGAATGACATAATTAGGAGGTGGGCTCCAAGTATATGGAAGACAGGGGCCACGGGAGTGCGTTGACATTCCTGCAATTTAGAAATGCACCATTTGGGTAATAATCAGACAACAGAAGGGGACGCGATAGAGAATATGTACACAGGGATCAAATAGACAGAAAATGAACTTACTCACATGAAAAGTCATTGTCCAGGTCTTTGTCGTCTCCGTCGAGGATATCAATTTACACAGTGATATCCTTCACATTGGAGGTAGACAAGCCCCCTTGCAACTCGGCGAGTAGGCCAGTGAAAATATCTGCATCTCCTTCCATACCAAACAAGTGCCTGCCACCTGCCTTGCAAGCATGGTAAGAAGCGTCTGCAAGAGACAGAATGATGGAATTAGAGTTTTAGAATATTGAGTAAAGAAGGTGCAGAAGAAAAGAAATCGATGACAAAGGCAAGAAGAGAAACCTGTGCCGAGAGTGAGATCTATGATGCGGGCCCCTGGCCGAGAACTACTCTCAATGATCGTTTGGATAAAAGCCGGGCTTTTTTCACGGGCCCCTCTCCAAGGCGTTCCATTTGGCTGTTGCAAACATACGTTGGAGTCCACATAGTTGTAGTGCATGTCATCGACGACAGGATCGAACCTCTTGTTTATGAAACATCATCCCCCATGAAGCTCAAACTCCACCACTGTGGTGGGAGTCGACAGTGGATGTACCCTTACGAGACAGATGGCCTCAAATAGACGGGTCTGCGATGAAGAGGTCAATAATTAGTGAGGAATGTTCATAGCACATCTGGGTGGGAGTGCAGACCCATTCCGGATGGAACGGGTTCAGAGTCATTGCTCATGCACCGCCATAACTGAGTGCGCTGAAGCACTCAATTCAGGCAGTGCAAACAACATGACTTCATAACAGTCAGTACAGTGGAACTTCTACAGAGAGGGCATAAAAATAAAGTATTTGAAACGTACCTTCTGCCCTGGGAAATCCCCCTTCGTCAGATATAGGCTGTTGACACAGTTCCAGGTCTTGATAATCCGCATCCCCGAGGGTTTCAAGTAGCTTGCCAGCTCCCGGCGACATCTCATCGTGACAGATTGTATGATAACAAGAACCCCTGCATCGGAAAGGAAAAACTTGCAAAAGGAAAACACCCAACTCCAATACCTCTCGTCAAATTTGTTCCATGTTGGGCAGGTGTCACTGGGCAAAATATCCGGGACTGGATGCCCGTCCGGAATGTCCACAATAACCATCTCCGAAGCAAACGGTTTCTGTGCACCATTCACCCAAGATTCCTTCCCCCTCCATGCCTGCAAGCAATATGGCGTGTAAGAAGGGGAAGATGTTTTACAAGCGACATTTCTGATCCGAGTAAAAATAAAACAAAGAAAACAAAACTCAAACACATGCATGATAATTGCTTACCGATTGGAGAAAAGCACATAGCTTGTCCCACGTTTTGGAAGGATCACCACTGTAACTTGACTTCCTTGTCTCCATCATGGCCAGGAACCCGTCATTTACCAGCTCGCACATGCCCGGAAAAATGATTCTAGATGGGTGCTCCATTGCATCGTAGGGCTCTTTTATACCCTTCTTCTTTCGGTCAGGCTTTCTGGCTGGGGGTGGGGTCTGCACTGGCCCCGGTTGCACCACGGACTCCTTCTCATTCGGAGTGTTTTTCTGCCCCTTTACCTTCCCTTTCCCCTTGTCCTTTCTAGGCTTGACTGGCGTATTCTGTGTAAGAGGCTCTTTCTCAGTCAATATCCTCAAGTTTCTCTCGTGCAGCTCCTTCTCCATCAGAGGGGCCAAGGCCTCTGCATTGTCGTTTTGATTTCGGGTCACAAGATCAGACCAAGGGCATCCAGACCGGATATCCATATACCAGCAGCAGTCTCGAAGATGCAAGGTCCTGTAATCCTTCAAAATCCCTGCAGTGTACATTGTCTGAGCATTGGATGGATCACACCATAGGTCAATAAAGCAATATGGCGAGAAGTAAACGAGGAGTTCGAAGCCCAGATTTCGAGGAGACTGTCCACACAGGTGTTCTCCAGGAAAATGTTTCATATTTGGGATGGCAATCACCGCTTCATGGCCTGGATGAACGTCATAAACAAATATCACAACACAAACGAGGACTGGCACTACCTTGTGGCGTCCATGGTGCTGGATACGAAAGGAAACGTCACAGCACTTCTGACGGCTATGCATGACATCAACAAGTAAGTATAATGCTCACCCTTCATGCCATCAGAATTCTCCGATTTGTTCTGTCTGTTTTGTATTTCCTGGTGAAGGAGGAAGTCATAGTATTTGTGTGGGACTACAGGGGAACCAAAAGTGCACACGTGACGACGAATTTGGTCCACACTCTATTCAGGATACATAAGGTGGGCCAAATACCACTGGTCACCTTCAAAAACCTTATCAGTGCTGAGGCTTACAAGAAGTGCGAGACCTCCAAATCCGCCGACACATGGTACAAGCTCACCAGGGAGGCTTTCTGTGACTACATGTACGCTGTAAGTATTCCTTCCCTAGCTCTGTCTACTTGTTCATTCATAAAACCAGTTGACTAATAAGTTGTATACTGGAATGTTCAGCAAGAGATTGCGGAGGCTAGAGAGAAAGGGAAAGCAGAGTACTATGCCAAAAAGACCCAGGGGAGCGATCCTCAAAAGGAGTGAAAGAATCTATGAACAAGGAGATGGAGGTGGCGAAGAGGCACTACATGAGCGCGTTCGTGAAACAACTCAGAATAGCCGACCTTCCTTTTGGCCCAGAGTTCTTGAATCAGGTCAGGATCCACTGGAACGTGAACACCAAGCCCGAAATGATGCAAGAGAAGCTTCATCGCCTGTCCACTGCCGTAGTGGAGCCAGAGGTGAAAGTGAAATGGCTTGAGATTTGGAACGCCGACCCGACAGTGAAAGATAACCACTGCTTTCCGAAGAGTGAGAAGAACAAGGAAACAGGAGTCATAAAGCAATTCAGTGACCATGTTCTCGATATGTGGCTACACAAAGCCACGTACTGGGCACAGGTTTTTTCCTCTCCCCTTTCCATTTCCACTGCAAATCTGCATTGCACCGGGAAAAGTCACTTACTCTTCTTAAACATCTTTTCTCTGAATTGTAGAACTGTTCTTGCGCAGATAGAGGCTCGGGCACAGTTGATGCTGGAGAAGCAGCTGAACGATTACAAGATAACTATGACTCCACCGACAGATACTCTGGAAGACTACGTCCGCCAGTGGAAAGTAGCTTGCTTCAGCACTTGCTTCTTCAGGGAGTTCGCCAAAGAGGGAGGCATCTCGCGCACTAACGACTTCGAGCAGCAGCATGGATCAGAACAGGCCATGAAGAGGGTTCTATACAGGTTCGTCTTGACACTTTTTTTCCACCCTTCTTTCTTGTCTCACGAAGTTTCGATTTCGTTGCAGCCCTGCTCTTTTGAATAAACAGTCCCAAAACTGTGTGCGCTGACGCACTCAGTAAAGGGGTGGGCACTTCTATGTCTCCCAAGCTTTCATTCTACATACGAATATCCGATCCTGTACTGAACCACACCTGCCATGGCTTGTAAGTAGGGCCTGGGTGGACAGACCAAAAATTGAGTGCGCTGGCGCACACAGTCAAGGGGTTCTATTATTCCCTCTGTTTTGATTGTGTAGGTACATCAAGAACGTTCTCATTCCAGGCAAGAACCTGAGTCGACACCCGCGGATCCCAGCTTTTCATAATTGACTCGTCCACCAAGACTTCCTGTCCACTGGCATCGCACAAGGACACGTAAAACACTGGAGACCCCTCTATGTATCCGTGACTTAAATCTTGCTCCAACTTGGACACATCCCCGGTCAGGGCAGGTCGAACGATTGGCATTGATATTAGGCGGCAGAGAGGGATCATAATTTTGCCTCCAGGTACCTGCATAGACTTGATCACCTGCGCGGAATTGACCTTCTGGTACACGAGGACCTTTGCCGCTCTTTCTTCGTAGAAATGATCGTCTTCTTCAACAGGCTTCTCAATCACTGCCTGCTGCTGCTGTTGCTACTGCTTCTCAGGCTGCAATCCTTTTCTTTTCCTCCCCTGCACCTCCCACAATTACAGCCTTTCCGTCATTCCACAGCTACATTTTCCTGATCTGGCACCTACAAGAATTGAGTGCGGTGGCGCACTCACTTTCGAGACTGACAAAGGATCGGAACAGACAAACATCACTTCTCCAAAACTAAACACATAACCCTCCTTTCCTATCAACCGGAATTGAGTGCGGTGGCGCACTCATTTCTTGGACACCTTCCATGACATCTATGAAATCATGTTCATTGCAGGCACTCCATCTCTACTCAGTCAATGGCCCCTTTGTCACTTCCTCTTCCACATTGTGTGCTTCATTCTAGAGGCAGAAACTGAGTGCGCCACCACACTCAAAACTGTACAAATATATATTCAGTTAAAAACCGGATTCCAAATCAACTTCGACTTACATACTGTCTTCAAATATCTACGAGTCCACTGTTAAAACTAAGTGCGCCACCACACTCAGTTTCCAGGGTGTTCTGATGTTCGCCCCATAACTAAAACAAACTGAGTGCGGTGGCGCACTCATTTCTTGGAGCCCTCCACTCTGTCCTACTTTCTCTTGCGAGCACACTAGGGTCTATACCTCTGTCCACGAAGATGGTCGACCTCACCTCAGAACTGAGTGCGCCACCGCACTCAGTTTCAAGGTTATCGTTTCTGTCTATCTGAAAACTCAAAAGAGATCTCACTTTGAATGAAACACACTTTCTAACTTTTGTTTCACCTCTCTCATAAGCAAACTGACCATTCTATGGTGATCCGAAACTGAGTGCGGTGGCGCACTCAATTCTGGGAGCCATCCATTCTGTCTGCCTACTTCTGTTTTGAGTTCATTGGGGTCTTCACGTCTATCCAAAAACATTGTCGATCACACCTTTGAACTGTGTACGCCAACGCACTTAGTTTCCAGGTTAGACTTAATGTGATTCTTAGAACTCATAAGAGATCTCACTATGGAATAAACGCACTTTCTATATACCGTTCACCTCAATCAATAGCACCTCAATGATTCCATGGAGCTCAGAAATTGAGTGTGGTGGCGCACTCAGTTCAGGGTGACCACTCCACTGTCTCTCGGACCTAAACTGTGAACATCACCTTCCTCTTTCCCTAATGCCCAAGCGATCGCCTAGCATCCAGTTGAAATGAGTGCGCCACCGGAGGTTAGCTATTTCATGAGCATGAGCGGCATGAGCGGCATGAGCGGAGTAGTAAGACAATCGGTTTTCATGAGCAGAAGTACAAATTTCGAAAATAATAAAAAACATGAATTTAATGCAATGTGTCAGGAAAAACAAATATATTATTCGGCCCCTTGAAGGGAAAATTGTAGTTTTGACAGTTGTGCTCATGATATTTCGTCTTCCGCTCATGCCAATTCCCAGCGACATGTGCAAATATGGCGCCGAATTTCGCGGTAATAGGGTCCGTAACCTGAAAAAACGGCGACGTATTTTGCGGTAATAGGTCTCTCTGGCGAAAAATGGTGCCGAATTCCGCGGCTATAGGTCCCCTCATGACAGGTAATTCGGCGCCATGTTTCCAGTGCATGTTCGGACTTAGCCAGTTTTCGGCGCAAAATAGGGAAATTCGGCGCCATTTTTCCAGACACTGTACCAGTGCATGTTGGGACTTAGCCAGTTTTCGGCCCAAAAAAGAGAAATTCGGCGCCATTTTCCCAGACATAGGTACCAGTGCATGTTGGGACTTAGCCAGTTTTCGGCCCCAAAAAGAGAAATTCGGCGCCATTTTTCCAGGAATGGCCCCACAACTGCTTTTGTTGGATCTCAGTTTGAATGGAATATTGCCTCATTCCAGGAGTTTTGGGGTGCATTTCATTACACTGCAAAAAAAAGTCTGATACAGCAAAATGCAATTGAAAATATCCATATGGAGGATTCCCTTTGCCCCATCAATGATTTCTGGAATCCCTAAGGAGGAGTTTGTGCAGCTCGTTCACGCTCAACGCCGGTGCATGAATAAAGTCATCAATAGTCACGTTCATCCTCAACCTCTTCAGGTAAATGTAATACAGATGCTTGCACGGATAATACTTCGAACCCTTCTTTGCTTCCATCAACGAGAAGTCCGTACAATTGCAAGTCGGCTCCACTCCAATCGTAATTGTGTATACATCGTCGCGTACAGCCGAGCCGGCCGTTGCCATCCGATACACACGCCCAAGGCCGGGTGGGGGTACGTCCACGGAGCTCTGAATAGTGCAAGCCATCCCAAAAGCATTGGCAATCCGAGTCTCATTCAACTTGTTGGGAGGGTGTCGTCTCTTCACTCTTCCGAATCGCATTGTGGGATGTGCAGAATTGTCCAATCCGTCTATACTGGATCGAGTAGTCTGCAATGGCTGGGTCTGAGGAACCAGAAATGCGTGGGCCGGGATGTCTGTGCGTTGCACCATTCGAAATCCTAGTGCAGATAGAGCATCCGTCTCATTCTGAGAGAGGCTGCAACCCGGTGCAACAGGCCAGACGCTCGGAGGCTCCGGCATTCCCTGAATCCCGTACTTGGGCTTGCCCAATACACAGGTCATTATGTCGTGCCTACAGAACCAAAATGTCTGCGTTGTGGCGTGAACAAATGTGGGAGTAAAAAATCTGCCGCTGAAACAAGGTGCAGGTACAGCACCGTGTGGGTTCCTCCGAATCATCTCACCACAGCGTGCTCTCGTATCTACCCGGATGGCGCAGCACTTCCCTCGAAATGCCGACAATGTCCTCGCAATTCTCCACTGTGACTCCGACACTTTTGTCTCCACAATGGGAATGTTGTACTGCTTTACTACAGATGGCTCGTTATGTTGCTGGGAGGGACCACGAGGAGCGTGCGAATATTCTTGTCAGCTCGCCATGAATCCTCTTCTCCGCCAGGTGCCTCGTCAAGTCTTCGTCTCATTGGACGGGTATGAACATCTCCTTCCAAATGTTGGCCTCTTCGAAGCAATGGCGTGTCCCGAAGGCCCTCTCGCAAGGCCGCCGCCCACTTCCGAGGATTCTTCGATCTAGAGGCAGTCCGCATCAGCATTTCCTGCCTGTCCGGCCCCAAGCCCCACTGTTTCCCTTTCAAGAACTCGTTGTACCTGCATTGCTGCATAATTGACCTCACAATGTCCTCCGTTGTGGCAGTGAGGATGTCCATCAGATGCGCCGCAGAGGAGGCACGCCAGGAAGAGTGCACTGATTCGGCCATGTTTGTCGTGGGCATGTCGGTGTCGGAGTCGAGACACATTTCCTGCACAAGCACATGTTGAGGTTACAAGCAAGTTACAAATATGGCCAAGAATAATATTCAACGGGACGCGAATTCGTGCAACTCACCTCCCGTATATAGTCGCCGAACTGGAGGAAACGATAATGACACCATGCTAGCCAACTGACTATTGCTCCCTCGTCTGATTTCCTTACAGCACCTGACGATGTCCACCAAGCCCGTATACATGCAAACTGTGTCTCTGCATCATCCAAGGTGGGAGCGCGCTTCCACGCAAGGCACATGGAACGGTGCTCCTCTCTGAAATCTGGCGCCACGAGCCTGGTTGTGTACTACAAAAGGCTCTGCAGAAAATGGAACCCACAAGATCTCTCCTTGCCTTCCATGGGAACATTGGGGTCTTGCCCGTACACCCTTCGGATGGCAGCCCAATTTGCTTGTGCGTTGTCCGCCATGAAACCACGGAAATTGGGAGGGGGCAATCCCGCCTTGGCCATCTGTTCGTTTATTCCCTGCCAAAGAAGCATCTCCGATTGTGTGTCCTCTCCTTTCATCTCACAAATAGCAATTGTCATTAGCATCCTGCAGTGGGTGTCGTAGACATGTGCACCCATTGTCACCCACTGGTGATTTGTAATTCGCTTGATATGGTCGAACATGACCCAACTGTTTGACAAGTCCCCACTCGTCATCCTGTCGACCAGTTCGACGCCGCTGCCAGGTCCACACGTGGACATTTTGAATATGAAACAACGATCTGCCTCAGTCCCTTGTCCTGGAAACCTACTTCCATGAATGTAGTCATATCCACATCGTCGCTTCATCTCCAGAATGGAGTGCATATCCGAGCCACGCCCAATTTTCTGTTTGTATGAGACAATGTGGTTTCGGACATTTGGTGAACATACGTGGGACACCGACTCCAGCAATGCCTCCATTTCCTTCTCATCGAGAGGAACTCTATCGGAGCCGTCTTCCGACATAATTCTGGCCAATGCCATCTTATGGGCGGCTTGGAGCTGTATCTGTTTGGGTTTGGCACCCGGTCTCAACTTAACCTCCTCCTGAACGAGCTGCTCTGCCTCGTGGGCAGCCTCCCGCGAGTTCCCCCTCACCAATTTGTGACAATGGGAACCAACGTGTATGCAAGTTCGGGTGAGGTCAGGGAAACGGTGCAACACATAGAACTGCTTGGCATTACAAACAGACATGCAATGTGGTGGTTCTTTGCAATGCGCACACTTAAATGTGGAGTTCGGAACCTTCTCCTGAGCTCGAAATGGTTGATGAGCTGTGCCTGTCCAATCGGTCTCGTTCCTGTGACCTCTGGATTTAAAGTGGAAGCAAGTTGGGGAGAAACACCGCAACGCGGCCGCACAAACAACGTAGCGCACCCGCACACCATTGAGCATCTTCATGCTGGTGGTTTTGGTAACGCACCAAGGATGACCGTCATGTTTTCTATCCATATCTGTCAACATTCCGGACGCCCTTGAGTAGTCCGCCCGAGGAGGGAACTCAAAGAAGATATTACCGTCGACGTCGGCGGGAAGACATGTAACCGATTTAATTGCGAACTTGATGTAGTCCAGCCCGGCCAACTCCGACCGGTGTCCCTCCAGGTGAAGCCCTCGCAGAATTTCAAGAATAGATCGAACTGCGGTGCTCGTGCTAGGAATATGACTCCCTCCTCCACTGACGTCCATTGAGGACTTGCCTGATCTCCAGGACGACCTCGGAACTTCCATGACCTCGTCTGAGTCGGACAGGTTGTGAACAACCCGGTTCTCGCTCGTCTTCATGGATGGGTTCGGCTCTGGATTTACTTCGTTGCGGACTTCTCTCTTTGAGGTAGCCACTCTCTGATTCGCGGATTGTTTCGTGGAAAGCGCCAGGATAGAAGGTGCATTTGGCGGGCAAATGAAGTCCCCAACAGCCCTGTATATGACGCTGTCCGATGGTGGAACTCGCCATTCCCTGCCATCGCCAAAATCATCGTGGAGCACAACAATACTCTCGACAACAAGGCCGTTTGAGTCCTTCCTTTCCTCCTCCAAAAAAACCGACCCCGGTTTCAGGTGGTATCGAACGCACAGATATTTCTCCATCACTCGGCAGATGTCCCCTCTGCACGGAAATGAAGCTCTATGCTCGTGAGGAGGGCAGTACACTGTAGCGCTCGGGTTTTCCGCCATGGGAGATGTGCACACAAGACTGCCAGGATGGCGCGGGGAAGCTCCCTGGTAGAAGGGGGATGCAGCGATGGGAAGGAATGCGGTGCCGATTTGTCCGAGCGACGAAGCCTGATCCAAATCCAGGGAGCCAACTATCTCGAAAATCCACAGTCAGAGTGTTAATGAACCTTGTCTCCGGAATGCGGCCCCTGGTCTTTGCGCAATAACTGCCAACGGTATGCAGTCAGAAAGTGGGGGCCGTCCGGATGATGTCGGCTGAAGGGGAGAAGCCGGCACCGTGCCGTCACATTACTACCCCCGAATGGAAATTCGGCACCCAATATCCAACAGGGGCCGCACGGATGAAGTCGTCTGGGGCAGAGATGCCGGCACCTGTCCGACAGAGAACATCCCCCGGATGGAAATTCAGCGCCGAATTTCCATTCGGATCCCCCCAAAGGAAGTCCTGTCGGGGGGTCGGGCCGAAAACTGGCCGACATAAAAACCTCCGCGGATGGAAAACGGCGCCGAATTTCCATCCGAGGCCTTTCGGATGCAGTCGGCTCGGGGGAAAGGCCGCCATCTGGCCCTCACATTACAACCCCCGGACGGAAATTCGGCACCGAATATACAACAGGGGAAGCCCGGATGAAGTCGCCTCGGGCGTAGAGGCCGGCGCGTGTGCGACAGAGAATATCCCCTGGATGGAGATTCGGCGCCGAATTTCCATCCGGGCCCCCCCAAAGGAAGTCGTGTCGGGGGATCAGGCCGAAAACTGGCCGCAATAAAAACATCCCCAGATGGAAAAACGGCGCTGAATTTCCATCCGGGGCGGTTCGGATGCAGTCGGGGAGGGGGGAGAGGCCGGCACCTGGCCGTCACATTTCAACCCCCGGACGGAAATTCGGCACCGAATATCCAACAGGGGACGCCCGGATGAAGTCGCCTCGGGCGTAGAGGCCGGCACGTGTTCGACAGAGAGCATCCCCTGGATGGAGATTCGGCGTCGAATTTCCATCCGGGCCCCCCCAAAGGAAGTCGTGTCGGGGGGTCAGGCCGAAAACTGGCCGACATAAAAACCTCCCCAGATGGAAAAACGGCGCCGAATTTCCATCCGGGGCCGTTCCAATGCAGTCGGGGAGGGGGGAGAGGCCGGCACCTGGCCGTCATATTTCAACCCCCGGACGGAAATTCGGCACCGAATATCCAACAGAGCGGCGGAGAGGCCGACACCTCTCCGACAGAGACCATCCCCCGGATGGAAATTTGGCGCCGAATTTCCATCGGGGCCCCCTCAAAGGAAGTCGCAGAAACCTCCCAGAATGGAAAAACGGCGCCGAATTTCCGTCCGAGGCTATTCCGATTTGCCTCTAGCAGTCAAGGATTCCAAGAAAAACGTGTCTACAAGTGCACTTCAGCCACAAAACAAACAGTTAGGTTTGTTTTTCTCCGAAAAATCAATCGGACACGCTCAGAATTACCTGCAGGAAGGTAATTCAGCGCTTCGAAATACCTGGTGAATGGAAATTCGGCGCCGAATATCCATACGCCAGCGATCCGACTTACCGGCTGGATGGAAATTCGGCGCCAGATTTCCATCCATCCGGGATTCGAATTACCTGCAGGATGGAAATTCGGCGCCGGATCTCCATCCATCCGCTCTCCGCCCAACCTTGCGGATGGAAATCCGGCGCCGGATTTCCATCCATCTGCCTCCGAATTACCTGCTTGAGGGAAATTTCACGCGCCGCCCTACCTGCGCGGATGGAAATCCGGCGCCGGATTTCCATCAATCCGCTTCTGAATTACCTGCGTGAGGGAAATTTGGCGCGCCGCCCTACCTGCGCGGATGGAAATCCGGCGCCGGATTTCCATCCATCCGCTTCTGAATTACCTGCGTCCGGGAAATTTGGCGCGCCGCCCTACCTGCGCGGATGGAAATCTGGCGGCGGATTTCCATCCATCCGCTTCTGAATTACCTGCGTGAGGGAAATTTGGCGCACCGCCCTACCTTGCAGGATGCAAATTCGGCGATGAATTTCCATCCTGCTGCGCTCCAAATTACCTGCAGGATGGAAATCCGGCGCCGGATTTCCATCGTGCAGCGCTCCGAATTACCTCTACGTTGTAAATTCCGGGCCTCTTTCCGTCGATTTTCATCCGACATGGAGGGCTTCTTCCGACATTTAATTGCGCAGTTGGGCAATAAATGTCCACCGCCGTCCGTTTTCATTCGGGCTGGCGACACATGGCTTCTTGGATACGTACCCTAAATCTGATGCTAATCTTGGCTTAACATGCTATTCGAGGCATGTACCCCAAAAACGGAGATCTTTTTCCATTTTGGCTGGGACTTATGCCGCCTGAAGGGCGTGGCTCTCCTGAGAGAGACCTCACATCCAGACCGCGGTGGAAGTTGAAAGCTCTGTACTACGGACGACGGCCAATCTCTCGCATGGCCAAACTGAAGCTCCAGTAGGAGATTCCGTGTCTTGCTCACAACCCGCGCCAACTGAAGCCGAGTACTCTCAGGCAAGCCACTTCTGCTTTCGCTTTGTTCGATTTCTTTTTTGCTTTCGCTTTGTTGCCTCGCTTTGTTTTTGCATCTTCATCCTGGCTTCGCTGGATGAGTGAACCTTAGATAGTTGAGTGAACCTTAGATTGTTTGCAATGCGTGTGCAAATCCGGCAGCTCTGGAGAAGGCTGCTTGTGCATGTCATTCTCAGGCAATGGTTGCATTTGTTTTCATTGTTGTTGCATGGCTCTCCATACTTCCTAAACTTGTTATGTTTCCATTTTTGTTACACGATTGTTGCTATGGTGGTTGCGCTGCTCGTTGCGATGCTGGTTTTTGCACCGATGTTGGTTCTCACGATTTTTGGGAATGACAGAGTGACGATGAGCCCGACACGCTGGTGGTATCATCGACAGCTCCAACTCATCGCATGTTTGAATCGCCCAACTTGGGGCGAGAGGGCAAACTTAAACCTTTTGTTGGTGGACGGGAGGACTTGCAACGAGAGTACGACAGAATAGGCATTGGGGAGGTTGGTAGCATGGCAGGTGAAGGGCGTGAGGACATGAGGACAGCAGATCCGGCAATGGAGGTTGTTGATGCACATGCAGTAGGGCCCGCCCACGCAAAGAAAAAGAAGAAAGCTAAGCACATGCAATCCCCGGCGAGAGAGCCGTCACGGGCTGCGGAGGGGGGAGAGGGCAAAAGAATAGACGAGACAGAATGCTAGCCAGGAGGAAAGAGAAAAGGCCACTGAAGAGGCCAGGGGTGCCCAAATGACAGATGCCAATGTAAGCGAGGGACGCACAGAGACGGTGGATCCCTCCAAGACACCACAGAGAGGCAGTAACACACCGGTTAGACCATCGCGGGCAAGAGCAGCCCCTGCAATTACCCATACGGTGGAGAGTGGAGGAGAGGAAAGAACACCAGAAAGAGCACGGATTGTGCAAGTTCGAAGCCAGGGAGAGGGCAGTAGAGACGGGGAGAGTGCTGGAGGTGGTTTCGCAGGTGGCTGACCCTGTTGAGGAGGACGACAAGGAGCTTTCTGACCAGGATGACATCCTCCCGGACATCCCCAGGCCCCAAACCCGGAGCATACAGGCTGGATTTGGCGGTCCTGGTGGGCTGCCGGAAAACCCCTCTCCAGCAGACGTCATGTCTGAGGCGGATATGAAGTTGGCCGCTGCCAAGATGTTGGAGGCAACCCATAGCAACATTGGCAGGGTGCTGGGGGGCATGGTGTACCCGGCCAAGCTTCGAATTCCCCTTTGTCGCTTGGTGTCATTGCAGGTGGTGAGACCTGCCCTCCCAGGCGATATCAACAAGCTGAAATTCTCTTTCCGGGATGGATATCGAATGGGGTCTGCCGCGTTTTACGTTTCCATTGAGAACGACCACGGAGCTTCCCGTGCCCACACTTCCGATGAGGTGGACAAATGGGGTCCCCATTGGCAAACGCGAAATGAGGAGTTCGAGAGATCGATTGCTAGTGATCATCTTTTCCAGCACTTGTCCGGTAAGATGTTCTACGTGTGGGACGGCAATCATTGCCTCCTGGCATGGATGGAGCACATTGCCCAAGCCCACCCCAACGACCTCGATTGGCATTTCGCCGTGGATTGTGTTGTGCTGAAGGTTGCGGGGCCCAAAGATCGCAGTCTTCTCAAAGCTGCAATGGCGGACATCAACTCGTAAGCTACAATGCCTCTCGCTTTTGGACTTTGAATTTGGAAGTCATTTCATTGCGAATCCTCATATATGATGAAAATTCCCATTTCAGTATTGTTTGATGGAAATGTGGCACTGCAAGGTGACTGAGAATGCCTTCATTGCCACCAACTTGTCCCATATGCTCTTCTGAGTGAAGGATGTCAGGAAGCAGGGGGTGCAAGAGTTTGCCAATTCCCTCAGTGCCGACCTCCTGCGCAAGTCGGAGGCAAAGGCAGACAGAACCTGGTATAGGCTGAGCGTCGACGCCATGGTGGACTACATATTTCGGGTAAAGCTCCTGATAGTTTTGTTGAGCTAATCTGTCTCTCCTCCCCCAATAGAAGAAAAGGTCTTCACCGTGATTTCTAATCTCCTCCCCCAATAGAAGAAATTGTGTTGAGCAAGATCTCTAATCTTATGTGCGCATTCTTGACAGACGAAAATGCAGCAGGATTTGGCACATGCGCGGAGGTTCTACATGGAGTCAGAGGAGAAGAATCCAACCCTCCCGGCACTCGAATAGTATGTCAAAGCTGCGGAGGTGAGGGCCCGCATAAAGTACAAGTCGCGGATGGTAAAGTATGTGGCCATAGCTGATCCCGCCCTTGGTGCCGACTTTCTGGTGGAGGTGGGGAAGCACTACTCTCGTGCTCTGAAGCCCACGATGACATTGGAGAAGCTCCATCGTCTAGCCACATCCTGTGTGGATGCAACAGAAAAGATGATACATTCTTAACCAAATTGTGGTGGCAACAACTCTTTTTTGTGGTGTTTGGCGCTTACGAATATGCTGGGTGGTTGGACAGACCCGGTGGCTCCAAATCTGGAATGGTTCCCAAAGTACCAGGGACATGTGGAGCTTCCCCAAACCGGACAAACTCTCTGACCCCACATTCGACATGTGGATGAACCGCATGACATGGTGGTTTCAGGTACTTCCCCACGCTTCGTTTGGGGATTCTACTCTAGTAGGGGGTGGATTCATTGTATTTTTTCATGAAAGCGATCTGATGGAGAATCTCCACAGGTGACGACGAATGCGCAAGAGCAGCTGGACACACAAGCACATCAGTTCAAGATGGAGATATCTCTTGCAGCAGAGAGCCTACGTGACTATGTGACGAGGTACTTTCTGCTCTACAAAACCAACCTATTCTTTCGGGAGATAGCAGATGCTCGCCGGAGCCACGAGTTCACCGACCAGCCGAACGCGGGCAAAGCAGCAATGCGCCTTCTGTACAGGTACATACACGCTGCCTTTCTTTCAAGTCCTTGCATTTCAGGATGTTAGAGGCCTCATGTGGTGTTAGGGAAAATGGCGCCGAATTTCCAGTCAGGGCTCCGAAAATGGCTAAGTCCCTAGACTGGCTGGCCCTGAACTGGAAATTCGGCGCCATTTTCCAGTTCTAGGCCCTATTGCCGTTCAGGGACTTGGCCATTTTCGGGCTAAGTCCCTAGACTGGCTGGCCCCGAACTGGAAATTCGGCGCCATTTTCCAGTTCTAGGCCCTATTGCCGTTCAGGGACTTAACCATTTTCGGGCTAAGTCCCTAGGGTGGCTGGCCCTGAACTGGAAATTCGGCGCCATTTTCCAGTTCTAGGCCCTATTGCCGTTCAGGGACTTAGCCATTTTCGGGCTAAGTCCCTAGGGTGGCTGGCCCTGAACTGGAAATTCGGCGCCATTTTCCAGTTCTAGGCCCTATTGCCGTTCAGGGACTTAGCCATTTTCGGGCTAAGTCCCTAGGGTGGCTGGCCCTGAATTGGAAATTCGACGCCATTTTTTCAGTTCTAGGCCCTATTGCGGTTCTGGGACTTAGCCATCTTCAGGCCAAACCGGGAAAAATGGCGCCGAATTTCCAGTTCAGGGCTCCCAAGATGGCTAAGTCCCTAGGGTGGCAGTCACCGAAAACTGAAATTCGGCGCCGCTTGCGAACTCCAGGAAAGCGGCAGAGCTTGCTCAGACAGGAATTCAGGAGAAATTGCATGAGAAGAGTAAAGGCCAAAGGAAAATGACAAGGAAATAGGTGAGTGCAGTAACACCCAAAAAGAAGAAAACCATCGGGGCATCGGAGGAGGCGCAGGAGGGGACCCAAGAGAGTGACTCGGACGACGACTTTGTTCAAGGTCCTGCAACTGTTGTTGCTCCTACCCAGTCACCGGTCGTCCGGGTTCCCAAGTCAGTTCAGAGTGGGACTGGCTCTGCCAAGAAGTTGGCATTTGAGGGCGAGCCTACACGGCGGTATTCGGCGGTGACGTTTACGCACAGGCCAAAGCTAGAACCTCCAACCATCATCCAATGCGTCAATGAGAGCTTCCTTGACGCTCTCGCTACTAGGGCGAAGAAGGTGGCACACAACAAGTCTCTGGCGGAGCAGAAGGGGAAAGCCAAGAAGAGGGCTGGCGGTACAGAGCCTAAAGACACCCCTGGTTTTGAAGCCATGATGGAATTCTTCACGGCTGTGAGCACGAATTGCAAGAGCACTCGGGGGGGGGGGGTTGAGGTGGAGAGAGCTTGCGACATGATTCTCCTCGACATTCCAGATGGGGAGCTGCTGAAGGGCCTGGATGGTGTGCCCACCTGGAACAGGTTTACTTAGGACTACTGGAAAGCCGGGTTTGGGCTGGCGGGGATGCTTCTGGATGACGGTGGATGTGTGGTTGTCCTTGCCACGAGAGGGAAGACCACAGAGAATGCGGTGGCAAGATGGACACCGAAAAGTGTCACCCCGGTCCTCCTCAGAAAATGGTTCTGCATCAGTACACAGGGGTTGCGAACAGAGGGCCAAAGTATAAGTTATCAATCTATTGCATTCACTTCATATTGTGGTGTATGTTAAGTAGACCCTAGAGTTGATCCCTTCTTTGTTGGATGTGTAGACATTGGTGTTTGAGGCATATTGCTTTGTGAAGAGAGGGTCTACGTTCAAATTCCGCAACGACGGTCGTCTTGTTGATGCCGTTGTGGACCTTGTAACCTACGATGTCCTCTACAACTATGTGCCCCACTCCAGTATGCCGAAGGACACAAAGACAGGCAAACCGTGGCGGTACAGCCGGACCCGGAGCCCTGCTTTCATCCAAACCCTCATGGAGACGTGCTCGGATGTCCAAGGGTGGATTCTGGACCTCACATGCGGCACGGGTAAGCCTTCACGTGATCAGTTTGTCCCCTGGCCCGATTGCAATTGCATGCCGCAAGCTATTAACCGCCCACTTTGTTCCTCAGGTGCTTCAATGTGGGCAGGGACGTTGTCCGACAGGCATGTGTTCGCCTTCGAGCCAGATACTGCCCTCCACAACTCGGAACTTGCAGCGGCTGAACGTCTGCCGAAAGAGGAAGAGGCATCCTCGGAGGATGAGGAAAAATCCGAGAAGGAGCAGGGGGAGGAAGTTGGGATCGAGGCCGAGGAGCCCCCGGTTTACGAGTGAGTGGTGGCATTGTAAGTTGCCTCCAGATTTCGTGAGGCACCTCCCTCCGCTCTCTTATTTCATTGAAAACCCTTTCTGGTTGTGCTGGTATTGACATTCTTGAAGTGGATTTGTTCTTACTGTAGGATGCCAAGTACTGCCGGAGGGACGTCTACACCGGAGTTCATGGGCAGGAGGAACGTGCCTTTTTTTTGCCAACGACGCAATGGCGTGAGCGTTGCGCGTGAGCGTTGCGCGTGAGCGCGCAAGCGTACGCTCACGCCAGCCGACGTGGCGTGAGCCTGCACACACACTGACGTGGCGTGAGCGTCATGTCAGCATGCTGATGTGGCGGTAAATGATGAAATGGCACTGTCCGTCATCTGCCACGTCACCATTAACATGCGCCGCCTATAACCGTGGATGGTCCTATGACCGTGGAATTAATGCAGGGAATCTTGCCTAAATAGAATCAAGACGAGCATTGAGGCCTACAATTGCAGCATCCAACATTGTGCAATTACAAATGCTTGTTTCACTTTTACAATTACGAGGACGACAAAATATCCTCACAAAGTGTGCGCCATAAAGGCTGCCACGGGAAGACCTTCCTCCCTCCTCAAATAACAATGAGAGTTAGGATCATCTTCAAAAGATGATTGTAGTGCATAGCGACAGCAAGACATGTAGACTTCGAACGGTGCAATGACAAATGTGCACTACCTAAAAGTTGTCACTCAGAGCTCACTCCGTATAGTTGGAGGCCATATCATTGCACAGCCGACGAATTGATGTGAATTACACATTTCAAATCATGGTCATCCACATACCACATTACATAGTTCATGCTACCCATGTGTTGTATCCCGCTGCAAAAGAGTATCGACCTCGTTGAAACTCATAGTGGCCTGGTGAATGAAGTTGTCACGTTTGGGATCGCAAACCATCCTCCTCAAAAATATGAAATACAAATGTTTGCAGGGTATGAATTTACCTCTCTTGCCCAAACTGGTTGATAGCATATTCACAAAATCAGGACATGTGCAATTGGGGAAATTGGAAACCGTGATGTCGTAGGTCCTGTCATGAACAGCAGATGTGGAAGTGATGATTGTGAATACCCGACCATATCCTGGATCGGGTACTTCCGTGGTGCTTCCAACATGAGCTTGGAGCATTCTTGCGGACTCCACTTTGCCAAAGTGTTCAGCGGTTGGAGGGAAACGCCGAACGAGCTTTCCATCTCGTTTGGTTGGCCACAAGTCAGGATTTGCCGGGGGACCCGGGAGGACGCAGAAGTAGTAGCACATGCATGGAGTTGGGGTTGTCTCGCAAGGGAAAAACCTGCCTCCTCCAGCATTTCAATCTCCTGAAAGCTGAGATGTGTTCCCACCTTCACGGGCCAAACGGTTGGAGGAGTTGGCTTCATCACTACGGAAGGACGCACAGTTCCATGCACACATCTGGCACAATCATCTGTGCAGAACCAGAACTTGTGGTTCTTGGCTTCTGGTTGACCGTATGGACGCATCAAGCCCGTGAAAGTCGGAGCAGGAGTTTGGGCACCACCTCTGGATATAGATGAAGTGCACTTCTCGAAATTAGTTGCCCTGATCGCTGTACATTTCACACGAGACCCTACACTTGTGCGTTCTATGTGCCAAACATGGTCGGGGCATGCGGACTCAAGCACATCAAGGGGGTTGTTTCTCTCCTGCACCATTTCAGTGACACTGTTTGATGCTGGAGCTTGCCGTCGTGTTGGAGGTTCCTCCACAATGGAGGTTCCGGACATGGAGCTGTCATGCAGGGGAACACGAGGCTTCGAGAAGTTATCACGGTCTGCCCTGTGGGAATCTGAATCCGAACCAGGTGGAGTGTTCAATTTCCTCTTACAGGAGCCGAATCTCTCCTCCCCTTCAAGATGTGGAACTCTAGAAACAAGTGGCGTTCCCTGGGCATACATGCTCACCGCCCGTGCTATCTTGATTGGATCCCCAGATCTGTTTGCAGCACGCAACATCAACTCCCATTTGTCCGGACCCTTGCCACCAACCCCACCTCGTAAGAAATCACGGTATCGGGTTTGTTGTTGTAAGGCACGTATCAAATCATCTGTTGTTGCCACATACAAATCCCGACCTCGTTTCCCAGACTGCTGCAACCATGCATTGTGCACAGTTTCTGCCAAATTGCAAGATGGCATGTCCGCCATTTCCTCAATGGACATGTTCTGCAAAGAGGATAACCACACTTCAGAACAGTGCACAGGAAACAACATAAAGAAAGCAATGAGTCAAAAATATGGAAAGCAAATGTATGAATAAAGCATAAAATAGAAGCCTCGTACCATTGTCATGGCTGCTCCCCACTGTCTATACCGGAAGTGCCAAAACGCCAGCCAATCTTCCAATGCTCGCATATTCTCAAGTGATGCAGCTCCAGAAGAGAACCACCATGCACGAATTGTCTGGAACAAAGTGTCCGCCTCCTTCATTGTTCTAGCATCTTTGTACTCTTTGCACAATTTACGGTGCTGAGTCTGCATCTCTGGTTTGATGTCCGACTTTGTATGTTTTTCCAGAGATTGTGTCCAATGGAATAGACATGTACGCTCTCTTCCTGGCATAGGCACTTTTGGGTCGCCCGATCCGAAGACAATACGAACAGCATTGAAATTTGCTTGAGCACTATCCGCCATGAAACCTGCAAAATTTGGAGATGGCAGCCCATGGCAGCCCATGACACGTATCGGGGAATTCCACATGAGCTTCTGGGATTCCGTATCCTCGGATTGCATGTCACAAACTGCAATTGTCATAATTCGTTGGTACACTGGATCGTAGACATGACAAGCCATTGTCGTCCAATCCTTCACTCGTTTCACATGATCAAACATAAGAAAACAGTTCTGCAAGTCCCCAGTCTTCTGCATCCGCTTCACGAGGCTAACCCCACTGCCCTCCCCAACAGTCGACATTTTGAAAAGAAAAACTTTGATGGCACCTTGACCTGGGAATACATTGTCCTGGATGTAATCGTACTTGCTCACTCGTTTCAATTCCAAAATATTGTCTATGTAGCCTCTGATCCCAGAGCCCATTCTCAATGCATTGATCTGATGCCGAATGTTAGGTGAACTTAAAGTGGAGAATGATCCATGACCAGGTCCAATGCTGCACCGTCAAGTTTAGTCCCCACAGAATCTCCTTCACTCAAAATATGGCTTTCCAAGAAGGATTTGTTTGCGCCAAGAGCAATTGCAGATGTTGTTGCGGATGGGTTTCTCCCGAACTCCTGTTTGATCAACCTCGATACTGTCTCAACACTCTCCCTGTAATCCCCCTTCGAGACAGGATGGTTATGGAATCCAAAATGCACACAAGCTCTCGTCATTGTATTCAAACGGTGGACAACATAGTACATTCTTGCTCCACAGAGCGCCAAACAGGATGGCACAAGTTTGCAGAATTTGCAGACGAAAGTGTTTGCCGGTGGAGGGGCAGTCCCAGGCTGAAATGGATTTTCCGCCAGACCCTCCCATTCGCTTTGATTATGAACCCCAGACTGAAGAAAGTGTCTGCAATTCAAATTATCACACCTAAGGTGTCCATTGCAAACTGTCCTCCTGAAAACAAACTTGTCATCATTCTGAATATTGGATATTTTTGTTCTGCACCACGGGTGCCCGTCGTGTTTCTTGTCCATTCCATGCATCATGATTGTTACACCTCCAACTCGCGGAGGAGGAGGCAGCTCGAATAGGATATCGCCATCAAAAGTCTCCGGCAAGAACTTCACAGGCACCTGCTTCAAAGATTCCCAATCAATTCCCCGCAACTCACTTTTGAATCCAGCCATTCCTCCCATCGCCCGCAATTTTGGAATGACACTACAAATCTCTTCTTCATCAGCTTCTCCAACCACAGTAGGGAGGACTGGATTTGGAATTTCACTTATGTCATCATCGGAAGAATCCGAAAGCTCAACGATTGGAGTGGAGGACGTCTGTTCTTTTTTCACCACCACCTCCCTCTTGTCTTCAACGACCGAAGCATCAGTCCCGGGCGTCACATATGACCCAAGGGATTTTCGCCGAGGCTCTCCAAGTACTCTGTATCGACCAGGACGCACTCTCCACTGGCTGATATGAGCCGTCTCATCACGGTTTTGGAAAGAATATTTCACCAACTTCCCTTTAAGATCGTACACCTCTTTCTCCAAAAAGATGGAGCCATTCTGCAGCTGAAAACGGGTAGCCAAGACATGTTCCAGAACAATTGCAAATCCATTGTCAATGACTTCCTGGGAGAACGGCACTGGTTTGTCGTCAGAGAAGAACTCCGCTTCAGAGGAAGCCATCTTCCTTCCTCGCGTACGTTTGTACCTTGCTATCGCAGATCTAGTGTAAAACGGTTGAAGAATGAGCAGAGAATATGGCGGAGGAAGCTCAGATAACGACTGTGCATATTATGTTATTCTTTCTTGATATGCAGCCGTCCATTTTAATTACTTTTCTTGTGGGCCCAGTGGTCAGAGTATCCCTAGGTGCAGTGTCGGCAGCCGTAAAACCGTTAACCAGAACCTCATCAATAAACCCAAAATCAAAGCCGACTTCCTGGAAGCATGCCACAGGATCTGAAAATGGGATTGCAGATTAAGTAAATGTATCTATATACTACTACCAATGATCATGCGCACCTAGAAAGTTCCAAATGTGAAACGAATGTGGGGTTTGGCTAACAAGGATGACCGTGTATGATATTCCAAGATTTGTCATCAAACTCTCGTTCATTTACATTTATTTGTGTAAGACTGCGCCAAAATTTCTGGGATTTGCTGTTATTTTTAAATATTGAAACCGTTCTAATAAAGAACACGCCGTTTTTTTTGGGCGACACACGTCAGACATCCATAACTGAATACGAACAGCTGTACACCAATTGCTGGCATGTGCACTAATAAGGGAACGACTATGTGTAACGGTCACGCGGGAGGGAATCCGATGCTTCTAGAGACACGCAAGAACGCAGACAATCCCGCAAGAAATCGGGAGTCACTGCGTTTTTCTACTTTTCGCGCTTAGAGGGAGAGTGGTAGTCAAGCTGGAGAGGGTTCCTTCTAGAATACGAAAGAGAAGAAAGTCACTTTATTATACTTCCCTTAGAGAGAGACGCAGAGCAAGAGAGAAAATGACGAGGCGTCGTTTGTTGGAGAACACAGGGCCAAGGCAGCAGGTGAACGCGGAGACTGATTCACAAGAGCAGACGGAGACTGAGGCAGCGGCTGTGACACAGTCAGCGATAAGAGTGCGCCAGCCTGTGGAGGCAGAGATGATTCGCAGGGACATTGAAGGAGGTGGAAGCACGCGGAACGCCGAACCGGGAGAAGGTCAAGAAACCCTAGCGCAGACAGAAATTCCAGCAGATGTGAGAGGGAAGAGGAAAGCTGCAGAAGGGGATCAAATTTCAAAACCTAAGAAGGTGCCAGTAAGTAAGATAGTGGAATGTCCCAGACAGGGATTGTCGCTACCAACCATCACAAAGGTGATTTGCTTTCTACTTCTCTACGAAGGGTTTACAGCACAATGAGTTGGTGACTATCGGTACAGTCATTCACTGGTGTTCAGATCATACAGTCTGTCTGATTGCCTTTCAAGGAGTCATTCCTCTTCCCTTCTTTAGCAGGAACTACTGAATTGCGAGCGTCGTTAACGCCATTCGATTCTCCTCATGAGATTTATGTACCTATGTGTTTGAAGAGAGAGTCTGCACTTACTATCCGCCCTAAACTACACTGAATGTCGTTGCCGCCAATCAGTTGCACATGTATGTCATTACACAACACCGATCCGGCAGGTCGTTATCTTTTGTGATTGTCGTTAACGCCGTTCGCAATCGCTCTCGCTTTTGTTTTGAATACGGCAGTCTCAGCTTTTCTTGTGTAGATTGTGCTGAATTCTTTCACACCATTCATGGTGAGTTTCCTTGAGACAGAGTGATGGTCGTTACCGCCATTCACTATTTGCAAATCACTCAGTCAGAACTGAATGGCATCGTGCAGAAAACTGCGAGGTCGAAGCCTACAGGATCAGAGGGGAAAGGATCTTGAGATGGGGACGAGTCCGCAAAAAGCTCTGAGAATACAGATGAAGCAGATGAATCCGAAGTGCACTACCTTGACAAGGTGAAAGAACTCATGTCATTCCAGAAGGTAAACTCTCAGGAGGTTATAAGGGACATGCTCGTATCTGGAGGGCGTCTGGACATACCTCTGTGCCGGATGATATCAATGCCTGTTGTGCGTCCACCTCTTTCCCATGACATAACAAAATTGGAGAGTGATTTTGTGCATGGATATAGACTTGGTGCACAAGTTTTTTATGTGTCACTGACGGATATAAATGGGAAAAGCACATTAGTGTCTCCAGAGATCAGTGATAACTGGGATGAGTGCTGGAAAGATGCCAATGAGGAGTTCGAGCTGGGCCTCATGATGGGAAAGAACACCCAACAATTCTGCAACCACATGTTCTACGTCTGGGACGGCAACCACCGATTGCTGGCATGGATGGGATACATTCAGAAACACCATTCGAAAGATAAAGACAAGCATGTTGCTGTGGAGGCAATGGTTTTGGATCCTAGAAACGACATCGCTAGGCTTCTTACAGCTATGCACGACGTGAACAAGTAAGTCATCCAGGAGATTTCATTCCCTCTGTAGTGTCTTATTAATCCTCATAAAACAGTGTTAAGGAATGCAATGTTTCCAATGTTTTTGCAGATCGACAGAGAAATCGCATGTGACAACAAGCTTGGTTCACACACTATTTCGAATTCAGAGGATTGGTCTGATGAAGCTGGATGATTTTCGGACAGTACTACCACCCAATATCATCAAGAAGTGCGAAACAGGAAGAGCTGCAGGCACTTGGTATTCTTTGACACGAGAGGCGTTTCTGGAGTACATGTATGCGGTAAGCCCGAGTCTGTACTCTGTTTACTTTTTGAATACATGTTTGTAGTCCCTTCGGAGCTAATCACTACTTGAATCAATGCAGCAAGAACTGGCAGAGGTAGCTGAGAAGGGAAAATCCGAATATTACCGCACTACACCAGAAGAACTAAGGACATCAAAGGGTGTGGAAGCTGCAATAAAGAAGGAGTTTGAAATGCGAAGAACCAAATTGATGTCCGCCTTCGGAAAGCAGCTTAGAATAGTAGATCCTGGACTTGGTCCTGAGTTCCTTCAGCAGATCAAAACACACTATGACAAGCATGTGCATCCGGAGATGCAGCAGGAGAAATTGCACAGGCTGGCCATATCGATGGTCGACCCACAAACAAAAATAAGGTGGCTGGAGATATGGAACTCAGATCAAACAATAAAGGACTTGAATCAGTTCCCAAAGAGCACCATACAGCCTGGCACAAAGGTGGAAGGAATCAGTGATTTGGTGTTTGATAACTGGCTCCACAAGGCTACATTTTGGAGTCAGGTGTGTATTCAAACATGTTGTTTTCTTCTCTTCAAGTATGTGATGAGTATCTTATTTGCAATTCTGACAAATATACTATTTGCAGCTCGAAAAACGCGCCGTCATTGTTCTGGATCAGACTTTGAAGGACCTGAACATTTCGATTGTTTCCCCTCCCCAAATGTCATTGGAGGCATACATAAGGAAGTGGAGAGGTCTCACCTGGAGATACTGTTTTTTCCGGGAGTTCTCCAAAGATGGTAACATTTTACGGTCCAACGACTTTGACAGTCAGGTTGGAGGAGAGTGGGCCATGATGCGAGTTGTGTACAGGTGCAATGTCATACTTGAAACTCTACTGTTTTTTTTGGGAAAAAATGTGGCTTCATATGGATTGCAATCTTAGATCCAGATTGAATGTCGTTGACGACATTCACTTCTTTGTCTGAGTCATTCTTAAGCGAGTATATGAATTCACCTGGTTAGGATCTAAGGGTGCAATTATATTGTCCCTGATTAGAATTGATAATGTCCTTGAATGGCGTTGACGACATTCACATACAGAGTTGCTGAGAGGTCCTCAGAGTTATGTAAATTTTTGTAATGTCCATAGAGGTTACAGTGAGGGTTCCTCACTTCATTTTGCTGAATGTCAATGCAGACATTCAGTTGTTCTGCATTGTTTTTGCCTCTTTCGAGGAATCTGGAGGCTTGATAAGCTCTGTTATGAGAAATCCAAAGTGAATGTCGTTGACGACATTCACTGCTGTGTCTGTATTATTCAACAGCGACAAATTGAATTTACATGGATTGGGAGCTAAGTAATTGGTTTCTTGTTGGTATGTTTGTGAATGGCGTTGACGCCATTCACATACAGTGATGTTGTGAGGTCCTCAGTGATATGTTCGTTGTGAATGTGCATTGAGTTTTCCGAGAGGGTTCCTTACTCGATTTTTTGATTTCCATCCTGTGATTTTGCTTCATTTAAGTAATAATTTGGCTTCATTAGTGAATGTCGTTGACGACATTCACTTCTATGTCTGTGTCATTCCTAAACGATAATTTGCATTCACCTGGATTAGGGTGTATTTACAGTATCATTGAATGGAATGTTCTGAATGGCGTTGACGACATTCATATCTGGAGCAATAGTGTGGTCCTGAAAGGTCCTTGGAGCAGTTCTCAGAGCCATTTCAATCTATGTTTTTTTCATTCTGTTCTACTTGCATCTTACTCACTGAGCGCTTTTGTGGGTTGGGATTTATCTCCTTTTTTCAGGTACACGAAATATGTGCTTATGGAAGGAAATCACCTGAGCGGAATTCCCGACTATCTTGATATGTGGTCGGACCCTGCAAACGATCCAACCATGTATACTGCAGGGATATTGAAGGACTGGAGTCCTTCTCACTTCAGAGACTGTGGGTGGTACCTTGACTGCCCACCTGAGCACACGACCTTTCAAGAACAACATATGAAATACTTGAACAATAACGCTGAGATGCTGGCGCCTTTGACTGACGAAGAGTTTCAACGAAACATAGCAACATTGGCTGCCAAGGAGCCTGATGCTCAGGGAACGCCGCAGAAGGAAAGAAGGCGGGCCGCAAACCAAAAGACAAGGCTGTTGATGTCATAGCCATCTCACCAGCAAAGCCAAAGGACAAAGACAAGTCCAAAGAGAAGGAAAAGGACAAGGGGAAGGAGAATGAAAAGGAGATGGAGAGTGGGCAGGACTTTACTGCTGGAAGATATACCCGCACTCTTCAGTGCGTGTTCGATGCCAAGCCACACCCTTCCCGTTCTGATTCAGCAGGAGAGATGAAAATTGTTAATGAGGGTTGGCTTTCGATGATGTAGAGTCGAAAGAGAGGATACACTGGGGTGCCATCCCCTACCTGGGACAATATAATCTCATTCCTCAATCTGGTGAGAATTCCAGTTTCTTTCCTTTTTCTCTGAAAGTTTTGTTGGCAATATTTCAGTCTCGTTCTTTGAAAACAATCTTGCCATCGTTCTTATAAAAAACATGTCTGTTGCAGGTGAGCACAGGTCCCACCTTCGTGTGCGGTGTGCAGAAAACTTATGCGGCCGACATTGTCATTCTCGACATCCCGGATGGCCAGGCTGTGCCAGAAGTTCTTCCAAAGGGCAAGACGCCAGGCTGGAACAAATTCGAGGACAACTACTGGAGTTGGGTGTTTGGGTTCTGTAACAACTTCCTCTCTGATGCAGGGACACTTCTGCTTTTTCAGTCATGTGACAATGATAGTCGTCGGGCATTGGCATCATACCTCAAGTCTTCAGGGTTTGAAGTTTTGCGCACATGGAATTGTGTGAACAACCTCTACCTTGGGTTTCCCTGGTCAGCTGGTATGCCGTCTCCCTTCTGCTTGTGCTTTGATCATGAGTTTCAATTTTCTCTGCAGCTCCACTCTAGTAGAATGTGTTATGATCGACACCGATCATCACCGATTCATGATTTTTTGTGTCTGACTTCTGTGTCGTGCGCATACATATCGCTACACAACTACATCGCTGTCCAGACCACACCACACATATATGCACAATAAAGTAGTCTAGCACAATGATAAGAAAGCTAAAAGGACACACACACTCCCAACACAAGAAATATGAAATCCATCGCTATCACTCTTTAAAACAGAAGTCGAGCCAGGGGCACCCCAAGCTATGGGGACTCCACCCCACAACAACCTACACTCCCATCATGAGCACACTCAGTCCTAAACGATGCAGGAGCTCGGTCGCGCAGGCTCAACTCGAGAGAGATGAGCTGCGCGACTGCCGCTCTCGTGAAGATAAGACAGACCAGGTGTCAAAACTAAACTTGACACCTGATTTAACACTTGACCTAAATCCAAGTGTTAAATACAAATAACTAGTTTTATTCTAGCTGTTTTCACACTGTGCTTATTTAACTTGACAGCTGTCGTGCGCATACATATCGCTACACAACTACATCGCTGTCCAAACCACACCACACATATATGCACAATAAAGTAGTCTAGCACAATCGCCCCCCTAGCTGGTGGATAGGTCCCTCTACCTCCAGATAGCTACAAGATGTAATAGCCACAGCCGTACTAAGTCCTCTATCACTGTCTTTATCGTGCTCAAACTCTATCAACCAAGAGGCCGGGTACAAGAGTAGCCCCATCGTTAGTCGCCGTCTTGCAATCTATGAACTTGAGCCAAGATCTCGTGTGTTCAAGGTCTCCTAGTAGCTGGGCCTTGCGTTTCTTGTTAGCCTCCATGGTTGTATCCACTCCCACTATCCAATGCAATGTGGACATAACCAATCCCCATCCGGAACCATCTCAAGAGGTGGAGTCAAGCATCCCATATGCCAACCTCTAGAGCACCGATCACATACCAGCATGGTGGCTGCCCCTTTAGCAGACCCACACAACATGCACCTCAAACCTGCAGATACCACTGCCAGGTTTGGGTCAATCCTGCCATCGACATTCGGAAGGTGACATGGCGCACAATTACGCACATGGTCCTTCCAAGTGATGCCATCCCGACCCTCCAAGACCAAGACGCCTGAGGGCAAGACCTCTCGAACCCTCAAAATAACACGTCCTGCAGTCACATCCAGGGTCGTAGGAGCAGTCTGCTGCAGATAGACATAGTCACCAGGGTTGAATCTCCGAACCCCAGGACGATAGCCCCCACCACGTATGGTAGCATACCTCAACGTATCACGGTGTTGTGCAATGGCAAGGTTCTCGAAAGCCATAGGCATGACTCTCTTGAACAACTCTGCACGCTGCTCACATGCACGTGCCCACACGTCCGGATCGTCAAGGTTAAGAACTGTAGCAGCTTCTCTGCGAATGGATGTAGGCAAATCCGGCTCTCGGCCAAAGAGAAGAAAGTATGGTGAGAAGGAGGCAAGTGATGCTTGCTTGCTGAACCTGTAGCCCATGGCTAACCAGGGTAACTGAAGGTCCCAATCTCCTAGGTGTCCCTTCTGCAAGCCATACTTGCGCAAACCCCTCTTTACTGTCTGAACAACTCTCTCTGCCAAGCCATCGGCTTCAGGATGATCCCGAGAAGTGGTGCGGTGGTCTATCAAGGCCTTGTCACACAAAGCCTGAAACTCCCCCAAGAACTCTCTCCCTTGGTCCGTGAGTACCTCAGCTGGAGCACCGAATCGGCTAAGCACACAATCCAGGAATGCATACGCAGCTCCCTCACTAGCCTTATCAGGCAATGGAACCAATTCAATCCACTTGGAGAAGTGCTCCACCATCACCAACACGTACTTGTTGTGGCGCATGGTCAGTGGCAACGGCCCTGCGAAGTCAAGACTCCACCTGTAGCCCAATCCCATGATCGGAAGAGGGTGCAATTGTGGAGTAGGGGCGTTGAATGAAGCACGCACCCTGTCACACACCATGCACCTAGCCACAAATTGTTGCACCTCTGTGTGCATACCACGCCACCAATACTGCCCCTGCAGTAGACTATGAGTGCGTCGCACCCCAAAATGCCCCAACTCCTCATGGGCATGCCGCACTAACCGTGCCCGCTGTGTTGGGTGAGGCACAATCCTCACTCGACCATCCTCCCACACTCGGAGCAGGTGTGTCCCCTCCCACCTGAACCTCTTGGCTCGTTGTAGGATCCGATCCCTCTCCTTGGCAGTCATAGTGGCTGCCGTGTCTCCACTGCGGAGGTAGTCCAACACAACTGAATCCTCATGTATATCTTTGGCGCCACCCTGCTCATTGCTGGCCTCAGGGTCCTCAGACACTTGATCTACAGTCATCCCTGTTGTAGGTCCAACCTGGCCTTCCGCTGCCAAGATACACAGAAATGCAGATGCATGCCATCCGGGCACCATCTCCTCGTCCGTCTCACCATGCCACCGAGCTCCAGTGTCATCCTGCTGGCTCGTGCATGGATTGCGACTCAACCCATCTGCATTTCGATTGACCAAACCCGGTCGATGCACCACCTGAAAGTCATACTCTTGAAGGATGAGTGCCCACCGTGCAAGCTTCCCCGTAAGCTTGTCTGACTCCATCAACCACTTGAGTGGTTGGTGATCCGTGACAAGGGTGAAGAGATTGCCGTATAAATAGCACCTGAAGTGTGCCACGGCCCACACTGCAGCTAAGCATTCTCCCTCATATGAGCTATACTTAGACTCTGCAGCATTGTTCGAGCGGCTAGCATAAGCCACTACGAACTCTCTTCCCTCATCATCCACCTGTGTGAGCACCGCTCCAAGCCCCAGCATGCTCCAATCTGTATGCAGCTGAAAAGGACGCCCCCTGATAGGTCGTCTCAAGATGGGCGCCGAGGTCAACCTCGCCTTGAGCTCTTGAAAAGCTTGTTCTTGCTCATCTTCCCACTGCCACTCCTGGTCCACCTTGGTCAGCTTGGTTAGAGCCTTTGCAATGGCACTAAATCCCTTAACAAACCGTCTGTAATAGTTTGCTAACCCCATGAAAGCTCGAACTCGGCTCACATCCGTGGGGCGTGGAACCTGTGCAATGGACTCTACCTTAGTCTGCTGTACCCCCAATCCTCCAGGATATATCATGTGACCCAGATACTCAATCTGGTTGTGGAAAAACTTGCACTTGCCCGGATGTAACTTCAATCCGTGCGTCCTCAAGCGCTCAAATACCCCCTGAAGGTGTCTCTCATGCTCCTCCACCGTAGCACTAAAGATGATGATGTCATCTATGTAGCACCGAGCAAACTCCACCCCTGCTAGAATCCTGTCCATGACTCTTTGAAACTCAGCGGGAGCGTTTTTAAGCCCAAATGGTAAGAACCGCCACTGGTATAGGCAATCCTTCCCGTGCTCATTGATCCCCCAGAATGCCGTCTTTTGCTTATCCGCCTCCTTGATCGGCAACTGGTGATATCCGGATCGTAAATCCAACGTGCTAAAGACCTTGGAATGCCCAATGGCATCAAAGATCTCCTCTGGTGTTGGCATGGCATACCTATCGGACTTGGTCTGACGATTTACAGGCCGGTAATCACCGCACATACGTCTCTCCGTCCAATTGCCATAGACATCCTTCTTAGCTGGCATCACTGTGGCTGAAGCATACTCTCCACCAGAGAGCTCCACCAAACCTGCCTCCCAGAGATCTTGAGTCCTCATCTGAATCAAAGACCTCTCCATGTCACTGTATCTATAGGGTCTCCGAAAGATTGGCGTGTCAGTGGCCAACTCAATACGGATCTCTTGACCCTTCAGTGCTCCCAAGTCCTTCAAACTGAAGGCAAAGCAATTCCTGTAAGCCCTCAGGAACCGCCGTATACGTCGTCTCTCTCCTCCGGTGACAATGGGTCCAATATCAGGCTCCCAATTGTCCTCCGTAACTGCAACCTTAAGTCCAGTGGGCTTAGAGGTAGAGGACGCGTCCCGTGGTTGCTATGCTGCAACCTCTTGAGCAGTACCCCCTTCCTGCTCAGTCAATGACAAGGCCTCATCCTGCCCCATCATCTCATCATTGAGAACCTCCTCATCCCGAGAAGAATCCCCAACCTCATCCATCACAGCTGCCTTCGCTGCCAACTCCCTCTGAACCTCGAGCACCTCCCACATGTGCCATGGATGTCTACACCTCGTGGTCCTCACCGGCTCGCCCCCACTCGCTGCCTGTACCGTCTCGGTAGGCAGAGAGACCATCAAGGGAAGTGCACTCCGCACTCTACGTTGCTCAGCCATAGCCAAGCTGACAATCCAGGTCAAGCAATTGAGATCCATTGCTTGCCCCAACACCTGACGACGTGATGCCTCAGAAAGAGAAGGCACCGCCGTGGTCCCAGTGGAAAACCCCATAGCCCGCTCTCGCTCGTCGGCATTAGGCTCCACTAACTGCTGCAACTGAGCATCCCACAGGAGGCCAGGTCCACCATCCCGAAAAGCATGGGATCCTGGGAAGCTGAGCAGTGTAGGTAATGCTGCTCGTGGTTGACCCACCCTGTTGACCACTGCCAAAGGCGAACGGTCATCGTGTCTCACACGTTGAGACTGCCTTCCTGTGTCCAAAATGCCATCCACGGTGAGGTGTGCTGGCCGCTGCACCCCATCAAATGCACGCTTGAGCAGTGCGGGTGGCATCAAGTTAGTCCACCATAGTCGTGGACGATGAGCCCGTGACCCCACTGCAGCTGCATCCAGCAATACTGCTGACCCAAGCCACGACCGGACTTGATGCACACTGGCCATCACCCTGGCCCGAGAATCACCCATCAGTGGCACATTCTCCAAGATGTATGCCGGAGATACAGCCTGATGAAGCTGCAAGTGGCGCAAAATCCGCACCATCTCCCAAAACAGACCCGTCCTCGAGTCTCGCAATCCATTGCCATGCCCGGCTGATGAATGCCCTTGGCAGGGCCAACCTGCCACTACCAGATCAATGGAGCCAACCCGCTCCAAATCCTGCGCCCCCAGCAACGCAATGTCTGCTGGCAAGGCCTGCTGATATCCACGAACTGCAGACACCGGCAACAACTCAGGGTGCTGCTGCACCATCTGAGCAACATGGCGCAGTGAGACGCGTCGTGCAGTCTCATCCCTCTCCACATACAGGTAACGTCGAACTCGTACACCTGCCTGCAGCACTGCAGCCAATCCAGTGCTGATCCCGCCAAATAAGTCCAGAAGGCATATGCCTTCATCCGGTCGCTGCCACACAAGAGGTGTGGTGTCCAATGGCGACAACTGAGGTGGCCCTGGTGCAATCACCGCACTCTCCTCCTCTCCTGACGGTACAAAAGCTTCTACCCAAGCTTGTTGCACCCGTCCATCAGCAGCGTGCTGCAAATCCTTGCTCGTACCCCACAACGGAGTGTGAGCAACCATGGCAGGCAACTCCGCCGTACCATGCATGTCATCCTGCTCTGCTGGAGGTGGCACATCCTCTGCATGGGCATTGCCTTCCAGCAACTCTCCAGGCCAGCTGACTGCAGCTGTGAAGGCGGCTAGTGTTGGCATCTTGCCCCGCTGAGCAGCTGCAATACCCCCAATGAATGTCACAGGGAGCTGTGCACGGCGACCATCCCCTGACTGCCATCCAGGCCTGTAGGATGCTGACTCCTCCCAGAAATCCAGGGTGAAGCCCATGGGGTATAACACTGCCCCACCAACGAGGACATCGTAAGAGACCGCGTCTGTCACAATGGCCTTGGCTCGCATCACTGAGCCATCTACAGGATGATCCGGCTGCAGTCTAATAGCCAACTGATGCCGTGTCATGCCGCGAGCCTGCTCTGATCCTCCCAGAGATGTCTGTATCTGGAAAGGACAAGGCTCCATATCCGCCTCCATGAGGCCCAAACCTGCAATAGCAGCTCTGCCCAACATCAGTGGCTGAGCTCCTGAGTCCAACAAGACCCGCAGTGGCCGGTACTTCTTGCCTGCCGGTCCACTCAAAGTGAAAATGCCTCCCTGGTTGTCTAACAAGACAACTCCAGGTGTCACCATGGCGCGCTCAAAGGCTGGCCTAGCTGGCAGCTCCGTCAATCTGGCAGCTGCAGCTTGCCAGGGCGCTGCCGTGGCAGTCTTGACCCTCAAATCCGAGGATCCCTCTGCCACTACACCTTCCACTAACTCCGCAGAAGATGAAGTGACCTCTCCACTCTCGCAGAGTGTTGCTGCTAGTCTGAACACTGCAGCTGGTCTCACTCCCGGCGTCGCAATCATGGTCGCCGAGAACAGTGGGGCTTGACACACAGAGGTGGCTGCTCCCAATAACACACCGGCTGCACTAGCCTTGGTAGTAGGTGTCAGTGCTGCACGTGTAGCTCTTCCCAATGGCATAGTAACCTCCGCCTCGGTAACAGTCGGGCGAGAACTAGGTGCCATGGATGGCGTTGACACTGTCTCCGCCAAGGTGAATGACTGAGGCAGCCTTGCCTGACGGCTTGCCTCCCCACGTTGTGGATCCAACTCCACCTCTGCACCTCGTGGCTCAGGAACTCGTGTTGCTCCTCGAGTCACGGCTGCAGCAGACTCCACCTGCTCTAATGGTAGTGCTGCTCCGCACATGAATCCCATTCCGCCCATATCTCCTCCCTCAGGAGCAGGAGGTGGGCCATCCCGCCTGGGAGCCGGTACCGCCTGAGCTATAGCCATGGCAGCGAGCCTCTGCTCTAGCTGCTGAAGCCGATTGGCCATGCCTTGGTCAACACCCTGACCTCCGCGTCCTTGGCCATGTGGAGGTTGCCCTTGGCCTGCACCTCGTGCCCGACCACCTCGTCCTCTTTGGGCTGGTCCACCTCGCCCCCGGCCACCATTGTTCCCTTGGAACTGGCCTGGGCGCAACTCAGGATGCAAGTCATAACACTGGGCATCTCCATGCCCATACTTGCCACAATGCCCACACTGCAACTGTGCAGGCTGTGCTTGTGCCGGCCTTCTGCCACTCTCTGGGCAATCTCTCTTGACATGGGGTCCTCCACATGTCCAACATATCACCCCTGGTTGCTGTTGGCCTGCAAAAGATGCCACGGGCCTCTGCACCTGAGGTCCCCTGTAAGCTCCATGGAACTTGGGCTGGGCAACCTTGCCCCCCTGACCACGCTGTTGGGCAGTCCCTTGTGCTTGTGGGCTGACAGCTGTGCCCCGTACAGGCATGTCCTTGCCAAATCCAATTGTAACAACTCGCTCCTCCACCATGTTGAGCTCAATCCGCTCAGCCAGCAGAAACACATCTGCTAATGTGGGTTGGGCTGCTTGTAACAGGGTTGCATCTCGCACCCTTCTCTTGAGCTCCTTGTCCAGAATTCCATACCAAAACTGGATTGCCTGAGCTTCAGTAACCCCTTGGGTCACACTTATCAAGCGCCTCATACGAGTGTACGCCTCTCGCAGGCTCTCACTGGGTTTGCGCTGGAAGTCTTGCAAACTTCGCAGCTTCTCTGTCCGTACACCTTGGTAGTTCCTCCGCAACTCCTGGAAGAACTCCACCACCGGGTTGAATCTAGGCAATGTGTTGTAGTCGTGGCAGGAGAGTAGCACCTTTTGAACTGGTACCACCTCAGAAGTACCAGCACTACTTGCTCCACTACTAGTGCTGGCAGTGGGAGCTATTGGTACTGATGCAGCTACTGGTCGCGTCGTGCCTCGAGTAATGGAGACGTAGTCAGGTGACCAATACATCCTCCACTCCTCAATCTCTGCTTCATGTCCTCGCCTGAACTCGTGGTAATCGTCCATAGGCGGGCCTTCCAAATGCTGGAACAGTCCCTTCCACGCCATGAATGGGGTGAATAGCTGTGGATTGCGCATCTGCTGCAAATCACACCAGCTGTCGAACTCCTGGATAAAGTCATCCAACTCGATTGTGCCCACAGCTCCAGAGTACCTACGAGGCCCCTTGGTAGCTCCATACATCTCCTCCATGTCGTCCCACAACAATGGCGAATGAAAGTGCACACCTGTTGATGAAGCCTCCGAGTCTGTGTCTGACTCTACAGTAGTTGAGGGTGGCGGTGAAGGTGGTCTGAACCGAATACCTCGTCTTGTGACCCCACTCTCACTGTCACTGCTTGTAGCCGTACTCCCCTCAAAACCCTTGGGTAACTCCGTAATGACACTCACAATGTGCACCTCCTCCACGTGACACTATAAGGCTCTAGTACTAATCTAATAGTGACACGGGTGGGCACCTGTTGCAGTCTAAGGGTCATATCCCAATGGCTCAGGGCACCTGCACCTGCATCCACCGCAAGAACTCCTATGGTTGGCTGGTCATCAACCCAGCCTCACCATAGAAGAAACACTGGTGGTCTTGCTGGTCATCACTCCAGCCTCACCACCGACAGCATACTCTAGGATTGACCGGTGATCAAATCCGGCCTAATCCCTATGAAAGCAAGCGCCCACACAAAACCAACATGGCGCACAGTCAAGCATGCAGGTGTTGGGGGGGATCCAAACACAAGAAATCAAAACATCAACACCCCCACACCAAAATCCAGCAGCAACGCTGATCCTGCAGAATATCCCAGCCCAAAACCCCGGACTGACTGGCCTCCACCAAGAGAGGCTTTGGCAACTACAAGTACAAGGTAATGAAAATAGTACAGAGATGGAGGGGAAGAATAGAAGCCCGCCCAAGCAAGATCTAATCCTGATCTATGCTATCAACTTCCAGACTTCTCTCAAAGTGCCTCGCTCTGCTTGATGGTAAGGTGTAGGAGGTATATCTATGTCCAGAAACCTGCCACTAACCTTGTCCCAAGCTACAGTAGCTCGCTCTAACCAACCCTCCTCCTCTTTCTGCCAGGTAGAGACAAAGCAACACTCTGCTATCTCCCGCTCACTGAACACTAAAGAAAACAAAGGTAGGGTCTGATAGTCTCTCAACTCGAAAGCTTTGAGACGATTGCGGGTGTCTTCATTGCGAATGACTGCATCGCCTTCAAACAGAACAAACTTGTCCTCGCTAATGAACCCCCGCTCGTGGTTGCCTTGTGCAGAGCGTGTCCGACTGCAACACTGTCTAATTGCACAAACTTGTGCAGCTCCTGCTCCTCTGCTCCAGTACACCACGGCCTTGTGGCTGAACACCTTGGTCCCCGGGGCTGTCTTTGGCTGTGTTCCAAGCCTAGCTTTCACCCACTTTGGTATTTCACCTACAGCTGCAGAACTGCTGGCTCCAACAGAGTTCTGACTGTCCAAGGCGATATTGAGGCCCTCAATGCCAACTACAACAGTCTGTTGTCTACTGCTAATGCCTGACTCCCAGTATGCAATCAACTCGTCCAACTGTTCTCTACTCAAATCAGTCTGAGTTCCTTGGGAAACATAAATCGTGTCCCCTTGTGTGCACAGACTAAGAGAAGAGACCTGCCCTTCAATTACGTCCTCATTTCCCCCAGCCATGCATGGAGTACATCCACCAATTTGTCTCTCATATAGACCAGCACAGGTTCTAGAGACAGGATTGTGGATCTTTCATGACACTCTCACACTCTAAAAATTCCATAGATTTTTAGCAGAGTCCCCAAAGCAGAAACCAGGTTTAGATAGGTAGATTTCCCCTTTCTGCAGCTATCCCCCCAAAAACTGGGTCAAACAGAGTCCATTTGACAAAGATATGACCAATTAGGCTCTAAATCCTTTAAATTAGATCAAAAGATTTTATTTTATTTTTTTAACACCCAAACGTTCTCGTCATTACAACCTGTTCCCAGGTTATCTACGGGTTCCCGAGGCCGTTCCCCGACTATGCTGACTCCGGGTCTTTGCTCTCACGGGACTTCATGTTCGTCATTGCCCAGGGAGAGAAGCAAGACGGACGCAGACGAGGGCAGCGATGGCCAAGCCTGCGCGAGCAAGCAGGAACAAGGAGGTGGTGTGGGGTGTTGGCCGATTCGGCCGATCAAAAACCTGATCAAAGGGTTGCGCATGAGCAGCTTGCATGCTCGTCAATCTCCAAAGCCATGCAGCAGAGATGCCTGCTCCTGGTTCTGCTCCGTCAGCTCCTACCAGCTCCTGGTTCTGCTCAGTCAGCTCCTACCAGCTCCTTGCTCTTAAAGGTTGTCCACTCAACCTCTCTCAAGCTGAGCGACCTAGAGACTACAAACAACATGCTTCGGCATCTCTCGGGAATCCATGGCGCATGCGTTGCTTGTGAAGCCTTTGGTTCTGGTTAGTCCCAGGATTTGCAGCTCAATTCAGCACCAGCTCCGACAAACCGCCTTCTTGCCTCTCCCTCTGAGATCTGCAAGGACGAAATGTGTCGCTTCCAAACCATCAGCAAGCTTGACTTCTGAAGGATTCTGGACTCCTTCATCCAGTGACAGTCACCAAGTCTGGTTCATGAGGAGTGATCTGGAGTTACCCACCTCAGCTTATGCTTATGAGGGGCCAATTGCTCAGGGAGGGCAGGGCCCATCACCCATGTTGGCTGAGCGATTCCAAAGCGTGATCACTCAGCTTTTTCAACAACGAATCATTATACCTTGGCTGGCCGATACTGCCCGTTCCAGCTGGAGTCGGCATTTTGTGTCTTCACAAAACCAAACAAAACCAAACTGCAGGAATTCGCGATTGCCTCAGTAAAGTGGAACTCAATCTGCAGCCGCTGGTGCAATGGGACCTTGCCAAGCAGCCCCTTCTTGATGTCAATCTGCAGCTCGCGCAAAGGAAGCGCAGCAAGAAAAACTCCTTCACAAATTGACGGCAGGCACCTCTTCCAACATGCACCACCTCAGCAGCAGCAAGGTCCAAGCCATTGGGTTTTTCATCAAAGGCGACAAGTGCAGTTACTGGGGAAATCTGCTCACCCTCAGCCTGCAGGTCCCCCTTTCTATATCAATTGCTCATACAACCCTTCTTAGAACCCTGTGTAGGAGCTTTCCGGATGTTTTTCCCTGCAGCCATGACGGACACTGTGAACGGGAGCTTGGCCTTCAACGCTACTGCCTGTTTGCGCTTCGAACATACGATTATGATCTGCCCACCAAGCCAAGGTGTCTGCCACCGTACTCCCCCGCTGCACGGATGGCATGCAGCTCAGTCTTTCAACCCGTTTTCTTTTGGTGGAATTCTGGCTCAAGCGGGGAGCTATTTCTGGAGCTCGTGTTTACCACCCTCCTACAACTGGCAACGAGAGAAACCCTACCAGCTGCTATACGACAGTGGTTTCAGGACCTTCGTCCAAGTAGCTATGGATCCTTTACCCTGCACAGCCTTTCGACAAGATCATTGTGATCGAGGTCTGTCCTCAGAACCTCGCACTCGAACTAGATCGCAGCTTGCTTCTGCAGGTAGCTTGCAAGCGTGGAATCTCGTCTTCCCCTTTCAATCATAGGTTATGGTGAACACATTCTTCTGCTCCCCCCCCAAATCAACTTCCTCCAAAATACATCGCTCCTGTGCAACAACAACAAAACGGAAAACACTTCTTGGACGAGCTTGGTATAGCTTATAACGAGTTGGAGAACCACGTTGTCATCAAGCATGCCGCTCTCTTCACCTCGACCATTGACATAGTGCTAACATAAAAGAACTCTATCTAGCTTAGCACTACAAGAAAACTAGATACAGCTCATCTCTCTCGAGTGATAAGAAAGCTAAAAGGACACACACACTCCCAACACAAGAAATATGAAATCCATCGCTATCACTCTTTAAAACAGAAGTCGAGCCAGGGGCACCCCAAGCTGTGGGGACTCCACCCCACAACAACCTACACTCCCATCATGAGCACACTCAGTCCTAAACGATGCAGGAGCTCGGTCGCGCAGGCTCAACTCGAGAGAGATGAGCTGCGCGACTGCCGCTCTCGTGAAGATAAGACAGACCAGGTGTCAAAACTAAACTTGACACCTGATTTAACACTTGACCTAAATCCAAGTGTTAAATACAAATAACTAGTTTTATTCTAGCTGTTTTCACACTGTGCTTATTTAACTTGACATCTGAATAGCCGATGTACACACTTCCACTATAGATTGTGTTTACCACACTAACCTGCTATCTTTGCCAGACGAGGATGTTCGAGGCGATCTGCCTGCGGAGGATTCGCACCTCAAAGACACCATCCGCCATCCGCAGCTTTGAGATTTCTGACCAGGGTTGTTTCGTCAACCCCCCCTATGAGCCCCATGTCGATGACATTTTGTACAACTTCATGCAGTCCAGTCAGACTCTAAAGAGACCAGATGGCACTCCCTGGAGAGGTGCAAAGGAAAAAGTCACCAGCGTTCATGCAAATACTGCTGGAGTCATGCAGCCACCGCTCTGCACGGGTGGTCGATCTTTCTGTGTCCACATGTTCGTTTTTTCCCTTCCGAATTGGTTTCCTTTCAACAGTTTCATCTGCTTAAATCCCCCCCTCCAAACTGTTCATGTTCTCCTGTCTGGTGCAGGAGCAATTTACCATGCATGCAAGACAGGCGGAAGAAGCCTTTTTGGCATGGAGGGTGATTCTGACCTCTACAACACAGTGCTCCTCCCCTTTTGTCTGGCTCCACTTCAGGCACACAGACTGATCGGATTCAAATTCGAAATGATGACGATCCCGAAGATAAGCAGGTCGACAACGACTTTTCATGTGAGTAAGTTCTAAACCCTCTTTGGGAGTCATACTCAATTTCTCGATAACATCAAAGTTACAGTAATAACTTTTTCAGGCTGTCTTTCAGGAAAGACAGCGGTGGATCTTCAGGAGATACAGTCATTTCTGGCGAGTCTGTTTTCGACAGCCCCCTTTCCAATTTTCTGCTTCCTGTTTATGCCGAAACAATGGCACTTCACGCGGCCAAGTCCCTATCCCCTGACTTTTTAGTGGCCAGCCGTAGGTGTATCCAGCGTGGATCCGGTGTTCTAAAATACTTAGACTTAGATGCAGAGGAAGCGGGGATACATTGTACTGACTCTGAGTCAGACTGAACTGTATTCTTTTAATATTCATTTCCATATTATCTGGAAAACGTTGAATCCCCTTCCTCCACCGTAGTTGTTCCTTTAGAACAAATAATAATCACTGAATCAACTTTCGTTTAAATTGCAATATGTATGAATCCATCTCACAAACCTCCCTGACTCTTCTCATATCCATTGTGCATTTATCTACACTGTATTCATTCGTGCTCCATTCATGAATTTTTTCCTTTGTACAACATCCATTGTACATTCATCCTCTGTACTCTTTAATCCACCCCACAAACCTTCCACACTCATTTCATATACGTTGTGCATTCGTCAAAAGATTTGGTCATGCATCTTCCTGTCATGAATTTTTGTCATTGCTCAACATCCATTATACATTCATCCATTTTATTCTTATCCATCCCTCATTCATCCATCTACATTCATTTTTCACACTCATCCATCTGTTTATCATCCAACTGTACGTTCATCCATCCTTTATTCAATGCCTTTTATTATGTCGTCCAGCTTGTTTCCGCTGCAGAGATAGTGTGGAGTTGGCGCGTGGGCTTGTCGTGGAGGAGTTTGCAAAGTCCCCTTCAGCCAAACCATCTGCCATAGCGCTGGCTGCCAGCAAAAGTTTCCTAGAGAGGCACATTCTGGGCAAGGAAGCGAATCCAGCTCAAGACTTGAGGGGGCGTCTTTGGATGCAGTGATGGATCACTTCTCCGTGTTGAGCTCCCCCAATATTAGGAATCAGGTGAATGCATTGAGAGTGCGCGGTGGAAACACAGGGTCCATCAACAGCATTATGGAGCTCAAGCGAATAAGTCAATATGACTTTATCCAATCTAGCGTCTTCCCTGGTCAGGGGTCTTCAAAGGTTTACTTGTTCAAGATGTCTACGGTGGGCGAGGGCAGTGGTGTCAGCCTGGCCAGACGTATGCAACCAGGGGGGGATCTGGAGAAAGCCCGGATGATGTTCGATCATTGCAAACGAGTGAAGGGCTGGACAACCATGTCTTGCCATGTTTACGACCCGAACTACCAAAGAAGAATGACAATTGTTATCTGTGATATGCAGTCTGAAGATACAGAGTCCTAGATGATAATGTGGAATTGTTTGTTTTCAGTCATGGAGTCCAATGGACATATAGGCATAAATTTCAACGGGTTTATGGCGGATAGTGCACAGACTAACTTCAACGCTGTGCGCCGAGTTTTTGGGTCTGGTGATCCAAAGGTACCCATGCCTAATAGGGAGCGCACATGTCTATTCCACTGGACTCAGTCCCTGCAGAAACATACAAAGAGGTGCATCAGAAGAGATCTGCAGGCGGAGCACATGAGGCTCTGCTTCATGTACAAGAATGCGACTACAATGGAAGAGGCTGAGACCATGTACTAGACAGTGAGAGCATGGTGGTTCTCGTCAGGGGCTACTGATCAGGACGGTGTCAAAGAGTTGGAAGACTGGTTGGTCTTCTGGCACTTCAAATACAGGCAATGGGGGGCTTTCATGACTATTGTAAGCTGCCTTTCACCTCTGCAATCCCTTGTATGTGCCTAGTTTCTTTCTTTGTTCCCAGTATAGTCCACGCTTGCATGAATGACGCTCTTTCATTTTCCTTTCACAGGACATGTCCCTTGAGGCCATTGCGGACATGCCATCCTGCAACCTGGCAGAAAGCGTTCACGCCGGCTGGAAGCAGCAATCTGGCAAAGCACGAAGAGATTTGTACATTGCTACAACAGATGATCTGGTACGAGCTCTAACCCAACAAACAACATATCGTGACTTTCTTAGGGGGCGATGTGGGGGCAAGGGACCAGATACAGCAGAGTTGATGCTGAGGGCTGCAAGAAGGTTCGGGGATCCAACGAAGATGGCAAAGGCAGTGAACAGGTGCACAATGGGCTCACCTCTCCAATCAAGGGAGCCCCATCTGGAAGGAGAGGAAAGGTTTGGGACTTGCAAACGCAAGCTAAATACACCTCCAGGATCAGATGGGGATTCACATCGCCGTGACAGAGACAACTTCTCTGTACCCAAGATTTCTCCACTACAAAGCATGGCGTCCAGTAGGAAAGAGGCTGCTGGTGCATCCTCTTCCACAAAGACCTGTCCTCTACCTACAACCCCTATAATTGCGGGTTTCCAGCAGGACCACATGGGGGCAGTGCAGGAGTCACCTTGTGCTGACTCCGAATGACACATCGAGCGAACTACTCCAGGGTCTAGAATTGGCTGCGCTGCAGTGAGGGCCATTAGTTACGAAAAGTGTAAGTACAGGATAGCCAAAGGCTCAGCGGGTACTCCAGCTCCGACGTTCACAGGTTTGATTCGGCCATATATGTCAAAGGAGTCAAAGACGCACAAATTCTGGTTTTGCCCGGACGATATGGCTCGCTGTGTAAATGGTACCGTCCGCAACTCCTGCATTGCTAAGCCTCCCCCACCCACCATTTGGCCAGTGCGGCTGGGAACCTCCTTAACAGCACTGGAGATTGACAAGTTGGAGGACGCCGGCTTTCGTCTGCATCGATCTATGGCGTCGACTCTTGGTGGCCTTGTTGCTATGGTGCCTCCTCCAGACGATACTTCGCATCCCACGAGAAGGAATGGCAAAACAGTGCATCGCGTGGCTTCAGAGCCTGATCACGATGCGAAGGTGGAATCGGCCAGATTACTTCAGGCTCGAGTAACATGAACTATGGAAGTACCTTCACCTGGGTATAGACGAGTTTATACTTTGGTCACATCTGGGTCTGTTTTGCGCGACAGGGCCTATCAGGTAACGGTGGGAAATTTTCCGGGGTGTACCTGTCCCGACTTCATGTGCATGCGTGAGGAAGCTCTAGGAAAGAGAGGGAAATGGGTCCCCTGCAAGCATCTTTACTACATCTTTTTGCGCAGGATGTATTGTGATCCCAAAAGAGACCAAATCATTCACCAGACGACACTAGGTACTGATGAGGTACGGACACTTTTGTAATGAAACATTGGCAATATCGAGTAATGTCGCATATGTTGCGATTTTTCACAATGTCGGAAAGGGCTGCCTTGTTATAGAACATGTATACACAGTTCTTCAATCTGGACGAGCAGACAATGTCTCATTATGAAAGGTAGTTTATTTTTTCATCGGGTTTGGTTAACGAGCCTCTAAAATTGAGTACGTCAACACACACCACTTCTGCCCCCACCCCTAATATTGCCCCGGGCAAAAATATAAAAAATATAAAATATAAAAAATGTTTTTTTTTTGTTCGCGGGCCTGCCAAACATGGACAAGTGTCAGTATGAAAGCTCATTTTATTTTTTCACGGCCTCTACAGAAGCATTGCATATGAGCTTCACGACGACCATCTATTTTTTTTTCCACTTCTTCTTGAATAACAGGCACCTGAACAAGTTTCACAATGACAGCTCATTTGTTTTCCGCGTCCTCTATACAAACAAACCCTAAATAAGCATTCATGATGACCACATGCTTTTTTTTTCACCTCTTCTTCAATAAGAAAAACTTCAAAAAGTTTGACAATGATAGAGCTCAAGTTTTTTTTTCACCTCTTCTTCACAAACAATCCCTAATTTATTCATGATGACCATCTGATTTTTTTTTTCACCTCTTTTTCATCAACAGAAACCTGAACAAGATTGACAATGATAGAGCTCAATTTTTTTCACCTCTTCTTTACAAACAAACCTTAAAGCTCAAGTTTTTTTTTCAACTCTTCCTCACAAACAATCCCTAATTTATTCCCTAAATAAGCATTCATGATGACCATCCGGTTTTTTTTTCACCTCTTCTTCAATAAGAGAAACCTGAAGAAGTTTGACAATGATAGAGCTCAACCTTTTTTTCACCTCTTCTTCACAATCAAACCCTAAATGAGCATTCATGATGACCATCTAATATTTTTTCACCTCTTCTTCAATAACAGAAACCTTCACAAGTTTGAGAATGAGAGCTCAATTTTTTCACCTCTTCTTCACAAACAAACCGTAAATAAACATTCATAATGACCATCTGATTTCTTTTTTCACCTCTTCTTCAATAACAGAAACTTGAACAAGTTTGACAATGATAGAGCTTAATTTTTATTTTCACCTCTTCTTCACAAACAAACCTTATATAAGCATTCATAATGACCATCTGATTTTTTTTTCACCTCTTCTTCAATAACAGAATCCTAAACAAGTTTCACAAGGATAGCTCAATGTTTTTTTTAACCTCTTCTTCACAAAGACACCCTAAATAAGTAATCACAATGACCATGTTATTTTTTTTCACCTCATCTTCAATAACACAAACCTGAACAAGTTCCACAATTAACCGCTCATTTTGTTACACATCTTCTTCACAAACAAAGCCTAAATAAGCTTAACGATGGTCATCTGTTAAATTTTCACCTCATCTACATTAATAAAAACCATTGCCTGTTTCACAATGAGTGGTCATATTTTGGGGCCTGTTCTTGCCCATCCTCATTATTTTAAACCTCACCTTCAATATTTCATCCATCCATCATCCATCCACCATGGATGAAATACTGGAAACGTCAGATAGCTTGACAATGAGCATCCAAATTTTAATGAGCATCCAAACTTTTCTTCCCCCTTGTTCATGCAAGAATCCCCAAGTAAGATTCATGATGACTCACCCAGCCTTTTTTTTTCACCTCTTCTTCAATAAGAAAACCTCAGTAAGTTTCACAATGACCATTCCATTATTTCTATACCTCTTTTTTTAAGCGCTATAACTGCTTCCACGACAATAAGACCCTCTCTATACAGAGGACTCGGGTATGGGGCCTGCTTCTTCCTCCACTAAACCCTTGGACTCACGCTTAGAGGGCAAAGCGTGAGCCGAGCTCCTGGGCTCCCGCGGCTAGGCTCACGCCGTAGCTGCACTCACAGTTTTTGGGTTCAAATTGTGATCGCCTGGCACCCTTACAGACAATCTCCGTCGTTTAAACCCTTTTTCTCTTTGAGCTGTTCAATCAGAGCTGGTAAATCTGACTGAAAGGGACACCATCTGGTGTAGTGCTCAGTAGATTTGCAAATCATGCAAGCAGGCAGGGAAGCCTGGTTCACATACCTTGGACCTGTTGGAGGTTTTCCACGCAAGGCAGTGGACTTGTTACATTAACCTTCAGGGTCTTTTGAGTCAGCATTCAAAGCCCGCCAGTTTACCTCACTCTTAGAAGTTGGTCTTGGACCTCATTGCGAAACTGGTGCAGCTGCTGGACTATGGCAGGAAGCAGCTCCTCTCTGCAAGGCTTCCCCTTCATGAACATCAGCAATGTTAGTACCGCCAGAGCTAGCCAAAAAGTGGGTTGCCTTGGTGGGGGATGAATGAGGCACGCCACTCTTGGCAGCTTTTAGTCTAAGCCTTTCTTCCAACAGTCCCATCATTTCGTCTTCATGATGATAATGTTGTTTTTGCAAAAAGACTCTTTCAGCTGGTGGCAGGCCCTTGATAAAACAGTGTTTAAGGGTAGCTGATCGTTCAATGGGGTCATCCACAGCCTTACAAACTGCCGTGCGAAGGTCAGTGTAATATTTCCACAAACTGTCACCAGGAACAAAGGTTAGTTTGGGCACTGTGTAAGCTATGGGCTTAGCCTCTCGAAACAAGCGGCCTGCCAAAGCCTTGGCTTCCTCCCAAGGAAGCTCACTTTTGCCCTTGATACTGGACTCAAAGATTTTTCGGGCTTCACCTTTCAAGCACACCCGGAACGCCCTCACAACAAACCTAGATGGAACAGAATTGATCTCACGATTGATGTCAAAAAATTCCAAGAATGATTCAAAGTCATCTCCTAGGTTGAAGTCGGGATAGGGTTGTTTGTGCATTTTCTCTGCATAGTCAGGGGGCTTACTGGCGGTAGATACAGAGGTGTTCTGCTGAATCAACATTTTCATTAAAGGTGGACAATTGGACACCACACCCATGGCCTCACAAAGTTCCTCTACATCTAAAGTAGAGTCTGGCACAACATTTTCTTTGTCAGTTTTGACATTACCCACGGAGGTCTCACCTTGTGTGTCCTTATGCTGCTCAGCAGCCATTTCTCTATCTCGAAGAGCCTCTAATTCACTTAGACCAGCTACCATTTCCTCAGCCTCTTTGTCCAACATAGACCTAGACTTGTAAACTGGCATGGGAAGGGTTTAAGAGTACCTTCTATCAAAAGGGGCCTGTATATAATCTTCCCAGTTAGCCACACAGTGGCTGCTGATGTACTTATGCTTGGGCAAAAGATAAACTGCCTCCCCCCATTGCTGCCAAACCTCACGGTCAGTCTTAAGCCAAAAGGAGACCTTCACAATGGTGCGCACAATATTCTCTTTGACCACCAGTGTGTGAGGAGGGTACTCAGCCACCTCATCAATTTGTGTCAGCCCTATGCGTTCAAACTTGAAACTTTTGCCAGGAAATATGACGATGTCCTCCGCTGAATGTGAGAATCGCTGTGCGAGAACGCCCGCCACGACCTCTTCCCAGGTAGGGTCAGGGGCCTTAGTGCCCGCTGAGCGCAGATTGGCAAAGACAATCGCCGTAGGGAATGACCTGAAGTGATGCAACTTGAACACCAGACCTTCGCTGGATTGGGGCCTGACTCTCCGACTGGTACTGTGCCACCCTCGATGAATTCCCACAGTCTGAGAGGGCTGGGCTTGTGAGGGTGTGCAAAACTCTCCAGATCACGGCCAATCTCACGAGGTACTGTACACTTTAGCACTCCGACTTCTGCCCATCTGAACAACTCGCCAGCGCGCATGCGTTCTTTAAGCACAGCAAAAGGGATTCTCTTGGCTATTTCCTCCGCGTGTAACTCCTGTAAAAGTTTCCCAGCCCAGGCCCCTTGGAGAGCTTACTCCACCTTCCGTTTCTGTTCCCTTTTTTGGGCTGCTGTCGTTACCACCTTTGCAGCTTCTTCCACCGCCTCAGCTTCAAACTGAGCGACCAGTGGTTAGATGGAGTATCAAGCACGATCTCCTCCCTTGTCCAAGGTGCACTGGCATCAAAAGGAGCGTACTTACAAATATCCTCACTCAAGCGGGTACGCAATTCATGCAAAAATGTTAACTCAAAATTTAGGTCAGGCGTGACCTCTGGACAAACAGATTGAGAGCTAGAAGGAGCGGCCATGGCGTGCAGCGCATACAAAGTTCGCTGGTTTGCACAAGGTAGAGACAATTCGAAACAAACCACGAACACAGAGCGCCGCCATCCTGCTTCTTCTTTGTACCTTGTATCTTTTGCCAAAACAGGTGCCACAAGAATGATACAAGTTCATCCGTTAGCAGCAACGGCTTCTCGCAGTGCCCCCCATCTCCACCAAGATTCCGGGGCCGGGGATATATTCCCCTTTTAGTCCGATATTACCTATAGGGGGGTTGTAGCTCAGTAAGGCAGTGACCCGCTAACTAGGAAGGGATCTATTGTTTAGAAAGCCCTTTAGCAACTCACATTCGTCCAAACACTTATACATACAATCAGTCACAGCAACAATATACAGTACTCACTTGTGCTCAAAATGCAGATAGGATTACAGTGCTTGATTTATATAGTACTTAAGTCTGTAATCCTATCTAGACCAAATGGTTGTCTGCCATTGGTTAGCCAAATGTCTGTCCAGCTAAGCCACTCATTTCGGCTACATCACCTAATCTAATCCCTAATCTAACTGTTAACTAAAAGACAAACTAGACTAAATACAGCCAGCTGTGCTAGCGCCTAATACGTAACGGCTACTGTCTTCATTCATCTATATCTAGCTGAAAAGTTCATCCTCTTCTCCATTCGTTACTATGGATGAGCGCCTCCATCCTATCTCCTCCGCGATGTCATTCATTCATGCCCAATAAGCAAGCAGGTCGGAATCCAGCCCTTACAAGGAGTCGCTGGGGGGCATACTGGCGCATACCTCCGTGCATCCCATATCTGATTAGGTAATCGCGGGAGGAATAACCGAAGAGAACCAACTCAGTGGGGAACTCCCAAAATGCCTTGATGTGAACTGCATCACAATTCACGGTCCAGCAATGCTACCCTCTCTCTACAGGCATATCACAATGTCTGGAAATATGAATGAGATTGACCCACCAATTAAACTACTCTACTGTTCAATATTTAGGGCAGGTGGGTGAGCGCCCTCCTCCTCCCAGATGTAAATGTAAAGTTAACTTTATCCAACACTAAGTGACTGGTGACTGGTGACCAGATCCATAAGCGGTGCAGACTGGGCAGCCAGGGAAGGACAGGGAAGGAGAGAGCGGCGCATTGAATGAGAGACAGTTCCAGCTCGCAAGGTTGGTGGGTAGCCAGGTGCATTCTCTTCGCCATCATATCACCCATGTGATCGGACGACTAGCTAGTATCAAGCTATCAGTTCTGTTATGCAAAATCCATGGCGTTTCCACTTACATTTAAGGGCTTGAATGTCTTTAGGGCAGTCCTTAGTCCTTACATAATGGATGGATGAAATGTGGGTCAAGTCTTGAGTGTCACACCTAACACAATCATGGTGGAACATTGCTATAAAACTAGGGGGCAGGGGTCATTTTTTTAAGGTGAAGAGAGACTTCATGTAATGGCTTTGTAAATCGTGAATACCTAAGTGCATGTACTTTCCGTCATAATTTAATGAAATCAAAATTTCACCAACAGTCTAGCTCAGCACTGAGTGCCACCAAGATGAATCTGCGTTAACTCCTGCTACCTTGACGGTGTGGTATGTCTCCTCCCCCTTCCCTTGGGCGGCCATGGGAAAGCCTCACGGCGAGGTTACTGTGACAAAGGTTATTTTCTCCTCTCACCTGGTTTGTGAGCTGTCGCTCCCAGGTGTTTCCCATTAAATATAATAATGATAATAAAATTTCGTCATCTTGCATGGGCCCATTTCTTCAACACTTTCATTGTGCTACCAAAGGAAGTTTATCTTTGTTGGCTCCTCTTTATTCTAAAGAGGAGACGACGCATTGGTTGTCAAAAATGGCAATAAAAAATGGCTAAGCTGCTGTGGTGCCTTCCCTAGGTGTGACCTCCTTTCCTTTGCTGCAAAATAGTTCCATGATGTACCTTCTCCAACTAACACCTCCTCAGGTAATATCTCTGTTATTGGACAACCTTAGGGGAAAAAATGGTTGAATTTATAAGTTTATTATGGATGATTGAAGGTAGATTCTACTATTCAAAAAGAGTCGTGGCTAGCCACTTGTTGTTTCTTCAAGGTGGTTGAAGGAGGCCAATAACAGATACTTTTTAACATTCAATTTATGTTTGCGTATACTTGTGCATAAGAGCCATGATATATGAGTTATGACATACCTAACTTTTACGAGGGGCTTGTCAGGATTATATTTTGAAGGACTCCGTGCCAAAGTCCCATAGAAAACAAATCAAAGAAATGTATAACTTAGGTGGAAGTTTTTGAAAACAAAATGATTCTGACCTGCAACTGGCTATGATGCAAGAGCCTGGGGCTACTGGCACTCCCCCAAACTTTTTCCAATACCAAAAACAGAAGGCAATTTGGCTGCTGGCACTCTAATAAGGTAGCTGACAACTTTTTAATATGACTTAAAGGCCCTTTCGTTAAAACAAAAGAAAAAAAAAGGTCGCTCAGAAAGTGTCACTTTTCACACATGAATTGAGTTGTTTGGGCCACAACCTTGCTCTTTCATATGAAGATTGATGATACCTCCTTTATTTTTAGCATGGCCCACCTCGACGTATAGGATCTGTGATCGCAGATATTCTTCTACCAGGGTTGGTTTGACAGTTTGACCCAGGGCGTGCAGTTTGTGGGGTAGCTGGCAAAGTCAGTGCCCTAGTAAATTACGGCCAGTGCAGCTGACAATGGAGGTGGCAAGTAGGCAGCATTCAAAGCTCATAAATACACGCATTTGATACAGTTTCTGCGACATTGAAGATGCACTCGGTGATGACGGGACAAGTTGAGTCGCAGGTGATATTAGCCTTGCTAGGTAGCCCAGAGAGAGTATTACAAGGACTGCCCAAAGCAATTTGTGTTCTCAGGAGAGACAGCATGCAGTTGATGGTAGCTGCGCGTGGATATATGTGAGGAGGGGAGTTTGATGGCAGAGTTAGTTACAAGGACCCGCACCCCAGGAAGGAGCATGCTGTGGATTGCGCGTCTGGCGGGGAAGAGTGGAGCGACATCACCTGCAGCAGTGCGTCCTCCGCTGGTGCTCTCGCAGGCCGTGTGTGATCTTCGGTCCGATGCCTCTTGGGTGGTCACATTTGTGAAGACATAGCAACAACATATATCTACAATTGGGTTGTGAGAGATTGGTGTAGTTCGTGAGAAACGAGCTTCAGCATGGCCTCCCAGGTTGGGCAGTTGCGGGACGACAAACGGACCTCGAGCGGGGGCACTCGAAGTCACATTGTCTGCTGTTGTTCTGGTGTGTGCACGGGGAGATCACAGGGTGCTGGTGGCTTACGCCCTCATGTCAAGGCGTCGCAGGTGGCTGTGGCGTCTTCATCACCTTCGCCCTCACGAACTAAGACTTATGAGATTGAGGTGAGAAATCTATCATATAAAATTGTCAAGCGTGAGGAGCCTCCAAATGGAATGCTTCAAAGTATGAAGGCGGACATTGAGCAGTACAGAAGCAAGGCGGGGCATTATGTGCTCAAGCACATCACGTGTGAGGCACGCCCAGGGGAAATGCTTGCAGTCGCGGGTCCAAGTGGTGCAGGAAAGTCGACTCTTTTAGAGATGCTGGCAGGCCGCATCCGCCCCAGTAGCCCTTCCAGCAGCATTCTTGTAAATGGGAAACCCATGGACATGCAGCATTTTCGCAGAATATCAGGGTATGTGATGCAGGATGATGCGCTTTTCCCCATGCTTACTGTGAAGGAAACTTTGCTGTACAGTGCTCGTTTGCGGTTACCTTCGACTGTGCCCATGACTGAGAAACTGGCAAGAGTGGATGCCTTGATGGCCGAGCTTGGACTCGATCATGTAGCTACCTCAAAAATAGGCAATGAAACCATTCGTGGACTGTCAGGAGGGGAGCGTCGGCGGGTGTCCATCGGTGTGGACGTCATTCACGATCCCGCTGTACTCATACTGGATGAGCCTACATCAGGTCTGGACAGTGCAGCAGCATTGCAAGTTGTGGGCATGCTACGCACAATGGCCGTAACCCACGCGCGCACGATCATTCTCAGTATTCATCAGCCTGGATATCGGATATTGCAGCTTATTCACTCCATCCTGTTACTGGCCCAAGGCGCTGTGGTACATCATGGATCGCTTGAGCTGCTTACGGCACGCCTGGCTGCTGCCGGACATCGCATCCCGCCGCAAGTAAATGTGCTGGAGTATGCCATTGATGCTATCGACGCTCTGGAATCAGACCGTAGTGGGATTTTCTCAGTGAAGGGAAAGACAAATGTCCCGGTCTTGTCACTACAGGAGCTCTTTGAGCTGGATCCGACTCGAGCTCCCGACGTGGAGAAAGGTTGTCCCTCTCCATTAATCACTAGACTGGAGTCTCAGGAAGAGGATAAAGTAATGTTTGCAAACTCCAACGTGAAGGAAATCATGATTCTGGCAGAGAGGTTTTCTAGAAACATTTTCCGGACGAAGCAGCTGTTCACGGCACGCACTGTCCAGGCGGTTATAGCAGGCCTTGGCCTTGGATCCATCTACTGGCGCATGGGCTTTGGTTCACGTGGAGCGCGGGAGCGTGTTGGATTCCTGGCCTTTAGTCTTACTTTTCTGCTCACATCTAGTATTGAGGCTCTCCCTATCTTCCTGGAAGAGAAACAGATACTTACCAGAGAAACATCAAGAGGGGCGTACCGCATTTCCTCTTACGTCGTCTCCAGCACGATTGTGTTCGTCCCATTCTTGTTCTTACTCGCGATATTGTACACAACACCTGTGTACTTTCTGGTGGGATTGGCGCCTCACTACGGTTCATTCTTCTTTTTCTTACTGGTCATATGGCTCACAGTTGTCATGGCCAACTCTTTCGTTGCGTTCTTCAGTGCTCTCGTATCGAACTTCATCGTGGGAAATACACTGATCACAGGATTCATGGGAGCTTTCTTCCTTTTCTCCGGCTATTTCATTTCCAAAGATTACATGCCCAAGTTCTGGCTCGGCCTACACTATACCTCATTGTTCAAGTATCCACTCGATGCCCTACTGATCAACGAATACTCATACGTCCGCGACAAGTGCTTCGGACCCGTGTATGGAGGCCACTGCCTACTCACAGGCCATGACGTCCTGGTGGAGGCAGGATTGGACAGAGAAAACAAGTGGACAGATGTGGGAATCATAGCCGGCTTTGCTGTATTCTATCGTATACTTGTCTTCGTAGTTCTTCGGTATAAATTGATGAAGAGACGCCGTTGAGAGTAAAGTTTTGGCCCGCCACCCTTTAAGGGGTGTCCAGGCACCGTGATGTCCAGATGGTTTGTCGATAATTTGTCAACCTGTCGGAAGTAGATAAATAAAGTTTGACATCTGTCCAGGAAGCACCCAGACTCCATAGCCCCGACATTGTGGGGTGTCTTGTGGACTTCCATTTGAGGAATTCTTTGTAGAAGGAGCTTGCTTAAGCGTCCCTCTCACTTGTACAGATCATTCTGCACTTACACAGTTCATGAGCTTTCTTGGTCAAATCTTATAAACCACCTCAGATGGCCAAGTATTTGAGGTAGACCCGAGCAGCCTATGGCCACCGGTAATCAGTGGCTTGGTGTTTGTTGATAGTTGGTGATGAAATGCCCACTCCAGGACCCAGCCTATTCCCGGTAGGCACCCTGACCAGGTACCCGATGTAAGAATATTCTAATGGAATGAGAAAGTCCGCCACCTACGAAATTCAGCTTTTCAGGTTTGTTGCTAAGGTTGCTATACTGGGTGTAATGAGAAAATTTTAGAACTGACTATAGTGTAGGCCTTTCACAGTCAGTTGTGATGGACGTCAAAAGAGTTGGCTTTTGTCTCAACTGTGTGACAAATATTCTTTGGCTGGTGTGACCAGGTTTTCAAAGATAAGAGTATACTTAGCACGGAGTGTGAGTTGCCTCCGACGGAAAATTTCCATATATTTCAGGTCACGCTAGGTGATGTCAAGTCTGACACAGCAAGTACAACTTCGTCCCGCAGACGGATAATTCCTTGAAAAAAAAATAGTTTCCAGTGAGGGAACAAACCAGGGAGAGAAGTAGGTTTGGCATCACGATTGGATTTTTAATTGTTGTTTCGGAAGGGGTTGGCCGAGTTTTTTTCACTCGGATATTCGAGGGACTTGGTAGCACTTGTAAGAGAACTCCGGGTTGTTCTAGTGAGGCACATGAGTACCCGCAGCTTTTTCCCATATTTCCTTTTGCTTTCTAACTACATAGGCAATTCAGTTAGGAATAAGCACATGGTTCGGGATCATTAAAATAGGCGGCAAGACAGGGATTCGAAATCCTCACATCGATCAGACAATACCACGAAGCCAACGTCGTTCAAAGGATCACCAACAAGGACATGATATCGATGCAGTTTCGTACCATGATGAATGCAAACTTTGTGCTCCAATTAGGTCCACACATCAATACAGTTGGTGCATCTCTGAGCATATGCCAATTTAAGATCTAACTACACACAACGCGGAGAAAAAGTAGTGGAGCCTTTCTGACATGCCGGTGAGTGCGTGTACCTTGAATGCGGTGTCGGAAGTGAGTGTGGCTCTCACCTTGCTTCTTCACCCACCCAACCTAACATGGCCTAAGATGGATGGATTCATCCCATCCTCTATTCGATGGATTTTGGATGACGCCCTAGAATCTTCGCCCCCCTGAGAAGCAAGCCAATCTAATTTAAATCGAAAATATAAACGGTTATTGTTTTTTATTTTACTTCTGACAGGGCCATGTTTATGAATGAAATTGATGTACGTATTACAAGAAAGTGGTAATAAATAGAAGATAATAATTAAACGTGACATGGTTGCTTTTATTTATTAAGGAGTACCATTTATTGGTTTCTGTTCATCCAGTCTTCTGCCGAATAGGATTTAACCTGTTTGTCGTCCTTTAAACTTTTCCAAATCATTTATAAATCATCCATCCAGGTTACCGTCAGCTATTTCCAGGTAATTAACGAATCAGCTTGAGAAGCGTGGCGAACACGAATCGCACAACCACTCGTCCATCGTCAACTACACGACGATCCGGCACTGTCCGTAAGGTCAGACGAAGACCTAATCTTGCTCCATGTACATTATGTGCAAGATTGAGTTTCTTATTTCCACTTGAAGGACTTTTAAATGCTTCTCATTGTTTGATAATTGGGACTCACATGTGGTTGTGGCGGGGCCGTGGGTGGCTAGGGGTCATTGTTCCCACACATCCATATATTTCTCATCCACTCTACATTCATCCATCTTGCATTCAACTGTTGCTTTCATGTGGGGATGACCACGTCCTTTTACTAATTCGTCCAACTTGTTTCCGCGGTTGAGGGTGCTCTTCCGCGGAAATACACTCTGCTTCTTACTTGGCGCGCGTTGACGTGGCGTTTAAGCTCGATGACGGGGAGTGAGCCCGGTGACGTGGCGTCGTTCAAGGTGACGTGGCGTGAGCGCGGCTGCGCTCACGCCACCAGGCTCACGCCGAGGCATCCCTGATCTTGATGCACTTAAGCAAGAGACAGACATAGGTATCTGAATTTGCTGAAATGCCTCCTTGGTTTAAAGTCTGTAGAGCCTCTGTCAGTCTGCCTGCCTCACAAAACATCTTCACATGCGCAGAAGTGCCAGAAGAGGCATTGTGGACTCCCTCTCTTGATCCTCTTTCAGAAGCTGCGGTCATCATTGAGGTGAGCATTCCAGAGCTTCTCCTCGTCAATGTTATCTGTTTTCTGATTCTTTCATGTTGCCACATTGGCAGTAACATGTCAAAATCACTCCAAAACCACCATAGATCCACCAACGAGCTAACTTACAGAGTTCAACATCAAATTTAGGACGACTATGATAACATGCATATCAAGGCCGAGTCTGATGAGAGGCAAAATAGGCTGAAATAGGTCGAAGAAGAAGGTGCCCTCACCACATTGTGTGAAACCCCTCCGCGCTTGAGCACGCTGGGGCATCCCTTCCCCGCGCTGCTTTTCGGGCATTTCGGGCAGGTTCCAAGGAAATTGACGACGACGATGACGTGGCGACGAAACGTGGCAACGATGATGTGGCACTATGGCACCCTATTCCTGCTCTACGCTAAACTAGCTTCCGACCTTCGGTCGTCACTAGAATATTTCAGGTGTTTTGTGGGCCCAACAGACTCGCTCCCTCTGCGCGCCTCGGGGCGGCATACTAACCCCGCCGGGTAGGAGTCGGCCCACCCGAATGGATGAATGTGGGATGGATGTTGAATGGTGGAAAACATTCTTGAATGGAGGATGCATGAATACACAATAGATGAATGCACAATGGATATGACATGAGTGTGAGGGGTTTGTGGGATGGATTCATGAAGATTGACATTTGAATCCGAGTAGATTGTTTGATTCATTTTCTTTTCTGCCGGAACAAATGCAATGAGGCAAGGGAATTCAATCAGTTCCGAATAGGATATAAATAGAACATAAAAAATGCGAAGTTCAGTCTGACTCAGAGTCAGTACAATGTATCCCCGCGTCCTCTGCATCCAAGTCCAAGAATTTAAGAACTCCGGATCTATGTGGCTACTCCTGCGATCGGGCAATAAGAAGTCAGGGGATAGAGCCTCCGCCATTTGAAGTGCCATTGCTTCGGCATAGACAGGAAGCACAAAAGTGGAAAGGGGACTGTCGAAAACAGTCTCGGCACAAATGGGGGTTTCTCCTGAAGATCCATCGTTGCCGTTCCTGCAAGTCAAAGCATGATAAAAGTTATTACTACAAATTTGATGTCTGCGAAATTGAACAAGCACCCAAACTGGAATGACATTTCCATGGCCGACTTACTCACATGAGAAGTCGTTGTCGATCTGCTTATCCTCGGTATCCTCATCATTTCTGATTTGAATTTGTTCAGTCTATGTACCAAACGTAGAGTCAGACACAAGAGGGAGGAGGACACTCTTGAATAGTTTGGTGTCACCCTCCATGCCAAAAAGGCTTCTCCCACCAACCTTGCAAGCACGGTAAGTCGCACCTGCCAAGACAAAAAGCCTCAAGAAGGTTGTAGAGGATGCAAAATCGGATGCAAACTGGAAGACCTTGAGAATGAAAACAGTATTGAACCAACGAACCTGTGGATAGTGTGAGGTCAACCACCCTTGCAGAATGGTGGCTGCATGACTCCAAGAGCGTCTGCATGAACGTTGGGGTTCTCTCCCTTGCACCTCTCCACGGAAACCCATCTGGTCTTTTGGCTGTCTGACTGGAGTGCATGAAATTGTACAGCATGTCATCCACATGCGGTTCATATGGGGGGTTGATGAAACACCCATGGTCGGAAATTTCAAAGCTGCGAACGGAGGAAGGTGTTTTGGAGGTGCGAATCCTCCTTAGGCAGATTGCCTCAAACATCCTTGTCTGGCAAAGATGCAAGGCAAGAGTGAGACATGGAAAATTCTGGCGCAGGAAAGAACAGAACATGGACTGCAAATGAAAACTACAATGGAATGTTTTTGTGATGATCGGTGCCGATCATCACATATGGTGGTAGAGCAAGCCAGCAGAAACAACTGAAAAGACATTGGGAAACAGTTCAGAGGAGGGTGGTGCCATCTGTCCAGGGCAACCACCTTTCAGAAGGTACAGGATGTTCACACAATTCCATGTCCTCAGAATTTCGAACCCAGACGACTTCGGGTATAATGCCAGTCCCCTACGACTATCCTTGTCACATGATTGGAAGAGCAAAAGCGTTCCTGCATCTGAAAGGAAATTATTGCAGAATCCGAATACCCAACTCCAGTAGTTCTCATCGAATTTGTTCCAGGATGGAGTATTTCCCTTTGGAGGAACGTCAGGGACAGGCTGGCCGTCTGGGATGTCAAGGATGACCATGTCAGCGGCAAAGGTTTTTTGAACACCGCATACGAATGAGGGACCAGTGCTCTCTTGCAGCATACAGGTAGAATTTCAAGTCAAACAAAAATGAGGGTCCCAACAGAAACCATCATCTACATTGGCATTCACAATTTTGAAAGTCCCATGTGAAGAGAAAGATTCTTACCAGATTAAGAAATGAAATCATGTTATCCCAAGTCGGTGATGGCACCCCCGAGTAACTCTTTCTCCGAGTCTCCATCATCGCCAGCCATCCCTCATTCACAATCTTGATCTGCCCTGCCAAGTCCGCACGGGAAGGGTGTGGCTTGGCATCGAAAACGCATTCAATAGTGCAGGTGTACCTCCCAGCGGTCTCATCTTTCTCCTTGTCCTTCTCCTTGTCCTTCTCTTTCTCCTTTTCCTTCTCTTTCTCCTTCGCCTTCTCCTTCCCCTTCTCCTTCTCTTTCTCCTTAGGCTTCCCAGGTGACTTGGCTACTACCTCCGGAGCCTTTGGATCTTTCACCTTGCGACCCGCCTTCCTGCCTTTCTGTGGAGTTCTCTGCGCGTCTGGCTCCTTGGCGGCCAATGAAGCAATGTTCCTCTGGTATTCTTCGTCGTTCAAAGGTGCCAGCATCTCCGCATGGTTGTTCATATACTTCATATGCTGCTCTTGAAATGTCGTGTGCTATGGAGGGCAGTCAAGGTACCATCCACAGTCCCTGAAGTGGGCAGGACTCCAGTCCCTCAAGATACCAGCTGTGTACATGGTGGGATCGTTGGCAGGGTCGGACCACATGTCCAGGTAATCTGGGATTCCACTCAGGTGTTTTCCTTCCATCAGCACATATTTAGTGTACTTGCGGAGGCTCAAACAAACACCATCCCCCAAAACAAGATATCAAAAAGCAGAAGAAACTGATGGTCGGTGGCGATCATCACTTTCACATGAGAGAGAATGCAACATGGGTTGGCAAATCCTTATGATTATGTAGACTGCACAACTGGGAAATGTGATGGTCGGCACCGACCATCACTTCATTCATCAGAAACAGACTGCCTATGATAACAGAGGCAGGATTAAGGATGGAAACATGGACATGATCTGCAGTGACAACTGTTTGACCGGAGAACATCATAGCAGTGGATGTGACGATCGGTACCGACCATCACCAAACTGATGTGTGGCAGAAAAGAAATATTAAGCTTTTCTCAATGAGGCATGACAAAAGTTCAAAGAATGTGATGGATAGGCTTAAGGCACTGCACCTGTACACAACATGCATCATCGCCCACTCCCCTCCAACTTGACTGTCGAAATCGTTCGACCTCAATATGTTGCCATTCTTGGAGAACTCACGGAAAAAACAGTACCGCCACGTGAGACCTTTCCACTTTCTAATGTACGCCTCCAAGGTCATCTGTGGTGGTGAGACCATCGAAATATTCAAGTCCTTCAAATTCTGCTCCAGGACAAGAATGGCGCGTTTCTCCAGCTGCAATGGGAACATGTATCAGAATTGCGCATGACAAAGCTATAGGATATTTCATATACAACAGGTACTTGAATCCACAAATACCTGACTCCAAAATGTGGCCTTGTGAAGCCACTGATTAAAAAACAATGTCACTTATTCCCTCGACCATGGTGCCAGGCTGGATTGTGCTTTTTGGGAACTGATTCAGATCCTTCACCGTCTGATCTGAGTTCCAAATCTCAAGCCATCTAACTTTTGTCTGGGGGTCAACCATAGAGAGAGCCAGCCTGTGCAATTTCTCATGTTGCATCTATGGATGTACATGCTTGTCGTAGTGGGATTTGATTTGGAGAAGGAACTCCTCCCCAAGTCCGGGATCCACTATTCTCAATTGCTTCAGGAAGGCCGACATCAGCTTCGTCCTCCTTATCTCGTACTCCTTCTTTATGGCTGCTCCAACACCTTTAGCAGTCCTCAGCTCTTCTGCTGTAGTGCGGTAGTACTCAGATTTCCCCCTCTCAGCGGCCTCTGCCAGTTCTTGCTGCAAGTAACAACGATTGGATTACCAGACATACAATTGCAAATTTGTATTGAATAAGATAGGAAGAAGTGGGTTGGGCCATACCGCATACATGTACTCCAAAAATGCATCTCGGGTCAACGAGTATCAGGTCCCTGCAGCTCTTCATGTTTCGCACTTCTTGATGACATCAGGATGTAGCACTATGCGGAACTCATCAAGCTTCATCAAACCTATTCTTTGAATGCGGAATAGTGTGTGGACCAAGCTCGTAGTAACATGCGATTTCTTTGTCGATCTGCAAACATGGAATACACATTGCATAGGTAAGAAATATTTAACGTTTGGACTCGAAATGCGCACAACATGCAATTTGAAAGGCAATGGGTTTTTGAGGAAGTCCTACTTGTTCACGTCATGCATAGCTGTCAGAAGTCTCGCGATGTCGTTCCCAGGATCTAGAACCATTGCCTCCACATCATAATGTTTGTCCTTGTCTTTTGAATGGTGTTTCGCAATGTACCCCATCCAAGCTAGCAGGCGATGGTTCCCGTCCCAGACATAGAACATGTGGTTGCAGAACTGCTGGGTGTTATGTCCAAGCAGCAGAGAGTCCTCGAACTCGTCGTTCACATCCTTCCAGCAGTCATCCCAGTTGTCCGTAATCTCTGGGCTCACTTTTGTGCTGTGACCATTAGTATCCTTCAGTGAGACGTAAAAAACTTGTGCACCCATTCTATACCCGTGCACGAAATCTGTTTCCAACTTGGTAATGTCATGCGAAAGTGGAGGACGAACAACAGGCATGGAGATCATCCGGCAGAGAGGGATTTCAAGACGTCCTCCAGAGACGATCATGTCCCTAATAACCTCCTGGGAATTTACCTTCTGATATGACATCAGTTCTTTCACCTTGTCAAGGTAGTGCAATTTAGGCTCGTCGATGTCTTCGCTGTTCTTAGAACTCTTCGTGGAGTCGTCCCCTTCTCCAGAGCCCTTTGCATCTGTTTCTGCCTGCTCAGACTTTATATTTTTCTTCATACCCAAAACCCACAACAACAACATTCAACTGGTGTTCTGGAAACAGACATTTTAACACAGTGACGATCGGTACCGACCATCACTTTGTCTTCTAACAAATGAATGGAAATTCTAGTTGATTTCCCAATGCACCTTGACTCAGTTCTCACTAGACTGCGATGATCGGTGCCGACCATCACCACAAGACAGCACTGGGATGCAAACACCCACGAGGTTTGAATGTGATGGTCGGCACCGATCATCACTATTAGTCAGAATCCCTTCATTCACTCACTGAACTTGGTCTCCTCTTTTGGATTCTGGTGCATTGCCAATCTGTTCAAAAAAGTGATGATCGGTACCGATCATCACAATCAGACTGCCTTAGGAAGCACAACCCATGAGGTCTGAGTGTAATGGTCGGCACCGATCATCACTCGTAGTCAGAATCCCTTCTTTCACCCACTGAACTTGGTCTCCTCTTTTGGATTCTGGTGTATTGCCAAACCGTTCAAACAGTGATGATCGGTACCGATCATCACAATCAGACTGCCTAAGGAAGCACAACCCATGAGGTCTGAATGTGATGATCGGCACCGATCATCACTTCACAGCAGAATTCTGCATTTCATTGTATGAGATTTAGAGCAAAGAAATGGACTTGGAGGCGATGGTCGCCAAAACTACGGGCGATGGGAGGAATGGCAGGTTTCAAAAGTGAGTTGCGGGGAATTGATTGGGAATCTTTGAAGCAGGTGCCTGCGAAGTTCCTGCCAGAGACTTTTGATGGGGATATCCTATTCAAGCTGCCTCCTCCTCCGCGAGTTGGAGGTATAATAAGCATGATGCACGGAATGGACAAGAAACACGACGGGCACCCATGGTGCAGAACAAAAACATCCAATATTCAAAATGAGGACAAGCTTGTTTTCAGGAGAACAGTTTGCAATGGACACCTTAGGTGTGATAATTTGAATTGCAGACACTTTCTTCAGTCTGGGGTTCATAATCAAAGTGAGTGGGAGGGTCTCGTGGAAAATCCATTTAAGCTTGGGACCGCTTCTCCATCGGCAACCACTTTCGTTTGCAAATTTTGCAAACTTGTACCATCCTACCTGGCGCTGTGTGGAGCAAGAATGTACTATGGTGTCCACCGTTTGAAAACAATGACAAGAGCTTGTGTGCATTTCGGTTTCCATAACCATCCTGTCTCGAAGGGGGATTATAGGGAGAGTGTTGAGACAATATCGAGGTTGATTAAACAGGAGTATGAGAGAAACCCATCCGCAACAACATCTGCAATTGCTCTTGGCGCAAGCGAGTCCTTCTTGGAAAGCCATGTTTTGAGTGAAGGGGATTCTGTAGGGACTAAACTTGACGGTGTAGCATTGGACGTTGTCATGGATCATTTCTTCACGTTGAGTTCACCTAACATTCGGCATCAGATCAATGCATTGAGAATGGGCTCTGGGATCAGAGACTACATAGACAACATTTTGGAATTGAAACGACTGAGCATGTACGACTACATCCACGACAATGTTTTTCCAGGTCAAGGTGCCATCAAAGTATTTCTTTTCAAAATGTCGACTGCTGGGGAGGGCAGTGGGGTTAGCCTCGTGAAGCGGATGCAGAAGACTGGGGACCTGCAGAATTATTTTCTTATGTTTGATCATGTGAAACGAGTGAAAGATTGGACGACAATGGCTTGTCATGTCTACGATCCAGTGTACCAACGAGTTATGACAATTGCAGTTTGTGACATGCAATCCGAGGATACAAAATCCCAGAAGCTCATGTGGAATTCCCTTGTACGTGTTATGGGCTGCCATGGGGTGCCATCTCCAAATTTCGCTGGTTTCATGGCAGATAGTGCTCAGGCAAATTTCAATGCGGTTCGAATTGTCTTCGGATCAGGCGACCCAAAAGTGCCAATGTCGGGAAGAGAGCGTACATGTCTATTCCATTGGACACAATCTTTGGAGAAACATACAAAGTCGGACATCAAACCAGAGATGCAGACACAGCACCGTAAATTGTGCAAAGAGTACAAAGATGCTAGAACAATGAAGGAGGCGGACACTTTGTTCCAGACAATTCGTGCCTGGTGGTTCTCTTCTGGAGCTGCATCGCTTGAGAGTATGAGAGCATTGGAAGATTGGCTGGCGTTTTGGCACTTCCGGTACAGACGGTGGGGAGCAGCCATGACAATGGTGCGAGGCTTCTATTGCTTGCTTTATTCATACATTTACTTTCCAAATTTTGCTCTCATTTCTTTCTTTATGTTGTTCCCTGTGCACTGTTCTGAAGTGTGGTTCTCCTCTTTGCAGAACATGTCCATTGAGGAAATGGTGAACATGCCATCTTGCAATTTGGCAGAGACTGTGCACAACGCATGGTTGCAATAGTCTGGGAAACGAGGTCGGGATTTGTATGTGGCAACAACAGATGATCTGATACGTGCCTTGCAACAACAAACCAGATACCGTGATTTCTTGCGAGGTGGGGCTGGTGGCAAGGGTCTGGACAAACAGGAGTTGAAGTTGCGTGCTGCAAACAGATCTGGGGATCCAAGCAAGATAGCACGGGCGGTGAGCATGTATGCCCAGGGAACGCCAATTGTTTCTAGAATTCCACATCTTGAAGGGGAGGAGAGATTCGGCTCCTGTAAGAGGAAATTGAATACCCCACCTGTTTCGGATTCCGATTCGCACAGGGCAGACCGTGATAACTTCTCGAAGCCTCGTGTTCCCTTGCATAACAAATCCATGTCCGGAACCTCCATTTTGGAGGAACCTCCGACATGACGGCAGGCTCCAGCATCTAACAGTGCCACTGAAATGGTGCAGGAGAGAAACTACCCCCTTGATGTGCTGGAGTCCGCATGCCCCGACCACGTTTGGCACATAGAACGCACAATTGCAGGGTCTCGTGTGAAATGTACAGTGATCAGTGCAACTAATTTCGAGAAGTGCACTTCATCTATATCCAGAGGCGGTGCCCGGACTCCTGCTCCGACTTTCACGGGTTTGATGCGTCCATACGGCCAACCAGAAGCAAAGAACCACAAGTTCTGGTTCTGCGCAGACGATTGTGGTAGATGTGTGCATGGAACTGTGCGTCCTTCCGTGGTGATGAAGCCTGCTCCTCCAACCGTTTGGCCCGTCAAGGTGGGAACACATCTCACAAGTCAGGAGATTGCAATGCTGGAGGAGGTAGGCTTTTCCCTTGCGAGACAACCCCAACTGCATGCATGTGCTTCTACTTCTGCGTCCTCTCGGGTCCCTCTGGCAAATCCTCACTTGTGGCCAACCAAACGAGATGGAAAGCTGGTTCGGCGTTTCCCTCCAACCGCTGAACACTTCGGCAAAGTGGAGTCCGCAAGAATGCTCCAAGCTCGTGTTGCAAGCACCACGGAAGTGCCCGATCCAGGAAATGGTTGGGTGTACACAATGATCACTTCAACATCTGCTGTTCATGACAGGGCCTACAACATCACGGTTTTCAATTTCCCCAATCGCACATGTCCTGATTTTGTGAATATGCTATCAACCAGTTTGGGCAAGAGAGGTAAATTCATACCCTGCAAACATTTGTATTTCATATTTTTGAAGATGATGGTTTGCGATCCCAAACGTGACAACTTCGTTCACCAGGCCACTCTGAGTTTCAACGAGGTCGATACTCTACTGCAGCAGGATACAACACATAGGTAGCATCAACTATGCAATGTGGTATGTGGACGATCATGCTATGAAATGTGCAATTTGCAACATTTGTCATGGAAATTCAATTCAAATCAATTCGTTTGCAATATCGTCGGCGGTGCAATGATATGGCGTCCCTTATCCCTCCATTATCCTTCCAACTATACTGAGTGAGCTCTGAGTGGCAACTTTTAAAAGCACATTCATCATTGCACCGTTTGAAGTCTACATATCTTCCTGTCGCTATGCACTGCAATCGTCTTTTGAAGATGATCCTAACTCTCATTGTTATTTGGGGAGGGAGCAAGGTCTTCACGTTGCAGCCTCTATGGCGCACACTTTGTGAGGATATTTTCTCGTCCTTGTAATTGTAAAAGTGAAACAAACATTTGTAATTGCACAATGTTGGATGCTGCAATTGTAGGCCTCATGGTAGTCTTCATTGTATTCAGCCAAGGATTCCCTGCATTAATCCCACGGTCATAGGACCATCCTCGGTTATAGGCGGCGCATGTTCATGTTGACGTGGCAGATGTGATGTCAGCAGGCTGATGTGGCGACAAATGCTGACGTGGCACTGCGCCGTCACTCCTGCATGAGCGTACGCTCGCGCGCTCACGCCATTGCGCCGTTGCATTAAGATGAAAGGTCTGGAAGCTAGAAAGCAGGTACACATGCACATCATCCATGATGCTCCCGCCCTTAATATACATGTTGACAAGGGTGTTGAGTAGAAAAACATTTGGCGTGAATCCACACCAAGCATTCAACAGAATGCCTCAACGATCTTTGATCACGTGGAATATAATGTTGGCAGGATTTACCAAGCATGGGTGTGGTAGGAATGCTTTTGAGACCTATGAGCAAATTCTGCGCGAAGGGGTGAAGCCCAACCACATCACATTTGATTGTGTTTGCAATGTGTGTGCAAGCCTGGGAGCTCTGGAAAAGGGGAAAGAGGTCCATGGTGACATCGTCAAAGCTGGAATTGTACCATATGTCATTCATATGTCACTCAGGATGGTGGGACAACCGCAATCGCAAGGTCTAGCTTTTTCTTAATGTACGAAGTTTGTCCATCCTGCACATGTGGGCTCTTGGCTCCTGTTAGTACCATGATTTGATATTCTTCTTGATTATGGTTACAAGGTTCTTGGGAGAGTCAGCTCGGTCTTAGCAGGCCGTGTTTCAATCTATGCCTGCTCAGCTGCACCGTGGTGGTTCTCACAGACCAATCCGACATCACCTGACTACAGACACAAGCAGCACACACAAGGGGTCCTTTTGGGTTGATGGTCAAAATCCTCCGTGGGTCATGCCACAAGGTCAAGGACAATGTGGTGAGGGCACCTTCTTCTTCAACCTATTTCAGCCTATTGTGCCTCTCATCAGACTCTGCCCTGAGATGCGTATTGAATTTTCAAGGACTCAATGTGGCGAGGGCACCTTCTTCGACCTATTTCAGCCTGTTTTGCCCTCTCATCAGACTTGGCCCTGAGATGCATATTGAATTTTGTAAGTTAGGTCGTTGGGTAGATGGTCAACTGGAAACAGCAGCGGCAGCCGCACAAATGATAGAACAAGGCCCTGCTAATGAAGGCACCTTCTTCAACACATTTCACCCTGTTTTTCCCTCTTGTCAGAATCGGCCCTAAATTTCCATGTTGAAGTCTGCAAGTTAGCTGGTTGAGTGAATCTGGTTTGGAGTGACTTTGACATGATACTGCCAATGTGATATTGTCAGCTGCTAGCAACAAGGGAAAAGATGAATGCATGATTGTGCAGAGGCATGGATAGCTGAAGGAGAAGGGATAGAGTGTGGGTGAGTGTGGGTCCAGATTCATCCAAGACGGCCAGATTTCAAGCACTAAGATTACGTATGATTCCTTGTGAATCAATAGCTACAAGAAACTTGCATGCGTAGATGGTCAACTAGAGGCAGCAGCTGCAGCGGCACAGTTGATAAAATTAGGCACCTCAACCATGACCACAGCCTCCGGAAGAGGATCAAGAGAGGGAGTCCACAATGCCTCTTCTGGCACTTCTGGGCATGTGAAGATGCTTTGTGAGGCAGGCAGACTGAAAGAGGCTCTACAGACTTTAAACCAAGGAGGCATTTCAGCAGATTCAGATACGTATGTCTGTCTTGCATAAGTGCATCAAGATGAAAGGCCTTGAAGCTGGAAAGCAGGTGCACACTCACATTATCCAAAGTGGATTCATGCCAAATGTTTTTCTAGTCAACACCCTTGTCAACATGTATGTTAAGTGCGAGAGCATCATGGATGATCACCAAGTGTTCAACATAATGCCTCAACGATCTTTGATCACGTGGAATATAATGTTGGCAGGATTTACCGAGCATGGGTGGTCAAATCCTCCATGGGTCGTGCCACAAGGTCAAGGCCAATGTGGTGAGGGCACCTTCTTCTTTGACCTATTTCAGCCTGTTTTGCCCTCTCATCAGACTCGGCCTTGAGATGCATACTGAATTGTCAAGGACAATGTGGTGAGGGCACCTTGATGTGGTGAGAAAATAATGCGCAAAGGGGTGAAGCCCAACCACATCACGTTCATTTGTGTTTGCAATGCGTGTGCAAGCCTAGGAGCCCTGGAAAAGGGGAAAGAGGTCCATGATGACATCGTCAAAGCTGGAATTGTACCACATGTCATTGTGAACACTACCCTAGTGGACATGTATGCCAAATGTCGGTGCATTAAGGATGCAAAAGGAGTTTTCAACACTATGGCTGAATGAGATGTGGTGTCATGGAACACGATGCTTGCAGGGGTATGCACAGCATGGACGTGGTAGGGAGGCTTTGGAGACCTGTGATCAAATGATGGGGGAAGGGGTGAAGCCCGACCACATCACGTTTCTATGCATTTGCAATGCGTGTGCAAGCCTGGCTGCTCTGGAAAAGGGCAAAGAGGTCCATGGCGACATGGTCAGAGCTGCAGTTGTACCAAATGTCATTCTGAACAATACCCTCGTGGACATATGAAGGGAGTGTTCAACAGTATGGCTGAACGAGATGTGGTGTCGTGGAGTGCGATGATTGCAGGATATGCACAGCAAGGGCGCGGGATGGAGGCTTTGGAGACCTATGAGCAAATGATGTGCGGAGGGGGTGAAGCCCAACCACATGATGTTTGTTTGCATTTGCAATGCGTGTGCAAGCCTGGCAGCCCTGGAAAAGTGCCAAGAGGTCCATGGTGACATTATCAAATCTGGAATTGTACCCGATGTCATTCTGAACACTGCCCTGGCGGACATGTATGTCAAATGTGGGTGCATTGAGGATGCAAATGGAGTGTTTGACAATATGGCTGAACGTGATGTGGTGTCGTGGAGTGTGATGATTGCAAGATATGCACAGCAAGGGTGCGGGATGGAGGCTTTGGAGACCTATGAGCAAATGATGTGCGAAAGGGGTGAAAAGCAACCACATCACATTTGTTTGTGTTTGCAATGCGTGTGCAAGCCTGGGAGCTCTAGAAAAGGGGAAAGAGGTCCATGGTGGCATCGTCAAAGCTGGAATTGTACCAGATGTCATCCTGAACACTGCCCTGGTGGACATGTATGCCAAATGTGGGTGCATTAAGGATGCGAAGGGAGTTAATTTCAACACTATGGCTGAACGCGATGTGGTGTCATGGAACGCGATGCTTGAAGGGGTTTGCATAGCAAGGGCGTGGGATGGAGGCTTTGGAGACCTATGAACAAATGATGGGGGAAGGGGTGAAGCCCAACCGCATCACGTTTGTGTGTGTGTGCAAGCCTAGCAGCCCTGGAAAAGGGCAAAGAGGTGCATGGTTGCATCGCCAAAGCTGGAATTGTACCAGATGTGATTCTGAACAATACCCTCGTGGACATGTATGCCAAATGTGGAGCATTGAGGATGCGGAGGGAGTGTTCAACGGTATGGCTGAACGAGATTTGGTGTCATGGAACGCCATGCTTGTAGCACAGCAAGGGCGCGGGATGGAGGCCCTGGAGACCTATGAGCAAATGATGGGGGAACGGGTGAAGTGCAACCACATCACGTTTCTGTGTGTTTGCAATGCTTGTGCAAGCCTGGCAGCCCTGGAAAAGGGCAAAGGGTGCATGGTGACATCATCAAAGCCTGAATCGTACCAAATGTCATTCTGGACACTGCCCTGGTGAATATGTATGCGAAATGTGGGTGCATTTGAGGATGCAAAGGGAGTATTTGACAATGTGGCTGAATGAATGTGGTGTCGTGGAATCCGATGATCGCAGGATATGCCAGCATGGTTGTCATAGGGAGGTCCTACAACTATTTGAAAGAATGCAAAAGAACGGCTTGAAGCCGGACAATATCACCTTTATATGTCTTCTCTCTGCATGCAACCACACTGGCCTACTGAATGAAGGAAGACTCTACTTCGATTCCCTGAGTCAAGATCATGGTGTCACCCCGCCAGTAAAGCACTTTGGCTGCATGGTGGACCTTCAGGACGAGCAGGACAAGTACATGAGGCAGTGGACCTGATTAATAAAATGCCAATCAATCTAGATGTTGTGGTGTGGAAGGCCTTGCTTGGTGCCTGCAGAATCCATGGCAGTGTGGAGATGGCTGAATGTCTGGCAACATCTATCCTCAAGTGGGATGAACAGGATGCCGTGACTTATGTGTTGCTATATCAAACATCTATGCTGCAGCTGGCAGGTGGGATGATACTGCAAAGGTGAGAAGAATGATGAAGGTCACAGGGGTTAGAAAGGAGCCAAATGACAAGTTGCATCCCAGAATTAAGGAAATCCATGCTAAGCTGAGAAGATTGTCTGGGCAGATGAAGGAGGCGGGGTATGTGCCTGACACATGTTTTTTATTGCATGATGTGGAGGAAGGGAATTTTCTCTTTGCCACCACAGTGAGAAGCTGGCCATTGGTTTTGGGCTGATCAGCACGACTCATCAAGAATCTTTGAGTGTGTGGAGACTGCCACACCTCCACCAAATTCAAAGATTGTTGGCCGAGCAATTGTTGTATGGGATGCTAACTACTTTCCACCACTTTGAAGATGTGATTTGTTCTTGTGGTGATTACTGGTGAAAGGATGTTTTCTTGGAAAGATGCTAGTGTCTTGCTTCATTCATTGATTTGTGTAGCTACTCAAACCATCCACCATTTCCTGAGAGTACTGACCATCATGTACTGTTGAGTGCAAGATGCAATTGTCTTGCTTCATTCATTGATCTGTGTAGCTACTCAGACCATCCACCATTTCCTGATAGTGGGGTCTACCCGCAATATGTGGGAAGTCAGCCCACAATTGCACTTGGCTGAAACTGATTACAGTGGATGGAAATCAGAGTGTTGTCCTAATTCTGGGTTTGGGTGGTGGAGCTTCTCCAAAGCTTGAAGATGGAAGTGAATACGAATTTTAATGAGCTTGATGAGAGGGGCAGCCCTGTGCACAAGTTTGTTCAGCATCTCTGAGGATGAGTCAGATGAAGAAGAAGAGCAAGAACTGAAAAGGAAGAGTAAGAGAAAGGAGAAGTTGAACAGGGATAACTATGAGAAAAGATTAGAAGAAATCTTGAAGAAGTATGCCACAGAGGCTGCAACACATTGGAGGAAGGGTGTTTGGCGTGCAAAGTGCCAGAATGAAGGCCATACCACCACTGAATGCCACATGAAGGAGAAACACTGTACTATCTGTAAAATGGATAACCATTCTACTGAGAATTGTTACTACAACAGAAGGACAACAGCTAGAGAACCTAGGCAAGTAAGGGTGCATCAAGTGCAGCCCCAGCCAAGAAGAAACAATGATCAGGACCACTATGGTAGGCCTGGTGGTTATAACAATGGCATGGAAGGGAGAGGTAATTCAAGAGGGAATTACCAAGGAAATTCCAGAGGCAACTATCAGGGTAATCCAAGGGGGAATTACCAGCCAGGGAATCAGGATTACAAAAATAATCCAAGAGCAGACCAAGGGCAAGGACCCAATGGTGAAGAACTGTGTTACTATTGTAATCAGCCAGGACATCGCAAGGCAGCCTGTTCATTCTGGATTAGACACCAGAATGAGATGAGAGCTCCTGTGAATGAGGGCCCAGTGGTGGCAGCTCACATGGTTAGGCCATGTGTTGTACCAGAAGTAAGTACAATGATAGTAACAAGAAGCAAAGCCAAACTAATACCTCCAGTAGTTGAGGAAGATGATGAAGATGAAGATGGCAGTGATATGCCTGAAGATGATGAGACTTGGAGAGATGAGAAGGAACTGCACAAGGAAGTGGCAGATACCATAAGGGAAATGCAGAAGAGTACTGATATTCCTGTGGCAGATTCCTCTGATTCTGATGGAAAAGAAGAAGTGAGTGAGGACGAAAGGAAGAAAGAAGCTGCAGACATGCAAAGTAATGAAGGGACTTTGGCTGAAGTAATATGCCAGACCCGAGCAGAGATTACCATTGGACAGCTATTGACTGTGGCACCTTATTGTAGACACAGGCTGTATCAAGCAATCAATCGAATTGCCCAGGAGACAGGAAACACAGACCTGAACAGCAAGGTGACCAGTTATAATGTGAAGCTGGAAGGGCGAGAAACAGTCATGGACTTTGATGATTCTATGCCAGTAATCCAATTGAGAATTGGAAGCACAGAACTAACTGATGTACTGATAGATGGAGGCTCTGGAGTAAATATCATGACAGACCAATTAAGGAAGAAGCTTGGTCTAAGTAACATGAAACCAGCCCCATTTACAGTAACAATGGCAGATCAAAGAAGTGTACAGCCATTGGGATTAACAAGAGGAATTAAGATACAGATACAGAAGATGATCTTTATGATCACAATAACTGTACTAAAAATGGATGAAGTCATGGAAGCTTATTCTTTATTGCTGGGTCGACCATGGCTGAAACAGGCCAGGGTATCCCATGACTGGAATTCACAGTTACTAACTGTGCAAGATGGGTTGCACAAGATACAAATCACCACTCAGAAATCTAAAAGACTATCGGCTACAAGAAGACTAAGAGGAGTCAGAGAGTATGATTGGAAAGAAGGACTGGATGAGGAGCAGTAAGCTACCTTGTTCGTTGCACACCCAGAGTGGGAGCAGGTTGCAGAGATGCAATTGGAAGGCCTCAGTTATTTAAAAAATATCTGCTGTGGAGTAGTGACAGCAACACCAATGGAGGGGGAACCAAGCAGTTACCCACCACATTTCTATGAAGAAAAGGAGGGAGAGATGGAAATCCTAGAGGAACCAGCCACTATAAGTTTACAGGATGAAGTAGTGACTGGTTGGACAATCACAGCTGATGAGCAAGTGAGAGAAGTAAATGTGGGAACTGAGGAGAAACCAAGGATGGTGAAGGTAGGGGCGGATTTGGAGCCAGAATTCTTTGAGGAAGCTAAGAGTCTGTTCATCAAATACAGAGATGTATTTGCTTGGAGCTATGAGGATCTGAAAGGGATACCACCTGAGATCTGTCAACATAAAATTGAACTGGAACCAGGTTCAGTACCAATCAAACAAGCAAGATACAGAATGAATCCCAACTATGCACAGAAGGTTGGAGAAGAGATCAAAAAGTTGGCGGAGGCTAAGTTTATATACCCGATAGAGTATACGACTTGGTTGTCACCCATTGTGATAGTTCATAAGAAGAATGGGAAACTAAGAGTTTGTGTGAACTACAAGAAGCTGAATGCTTGTACGAAGAAATATCCTATGTTTGGCCAGATGCAGGATGAGAGGTCTGGGCCTGAATCCAGAGAAGTGTACTTTCTGTGTGAACTCTGACTGTTGGGACACATTGTGTGCAAGAAGGGACTTCTTGTGGATCCCAGAAAGACAGAGGCCATTAAAGCCTCTCCACCCCCAGTAAATGCTAAGAGTCTAAGGAGATTCCTGGGACAAACCAGATTTGTCAGACGGTATGCACAGATAGCAACACCATTGAGCAAACTTCTGAAGAAAGATGCAGTGTTTGCATGGACACCTGAATGTCAACAGGCTTTTGAGGAACTTACATTGTCAGTAACAACTACACCTGTGCTGATTAATCCTCACTGGCAGGAAATATTTCATGTTCACTGTGATGCTTCAAGAGAAGCACTGGGAGCAGTGTTAGCCCAAAATGTTACAGGAATGATAGATTCACCTGTGTACTATGCTAGCCGATTGATGAACAATGTTGAAAGAAATTATAGCACAACGGAAAGAGAAGCATTGGCAATGATCTATGCAGTGAAGAAATTCAGGCATTACCTGTTGGGCAAGAAGTTTATGTTCTATGTGGATCACCAGGCTCTGATATACCTGGTAAACAAACCTCTGATAAGCGGAAGAATAGCAAGATGGTTGATAATCTTGCACGAGTTTGAGTTCGAGGTTGTTTACAAGCCTGGGAGGCTGCATCTTGTGGCGGATCACTTGTCACGGTTATCAACAGGAGAACCAGCCACGGGAGTAGATGATCAATTACCAGATGCGAGTCTATTTGCAGTGGAGGTGCAGGGAAGTGCAGATGACTGGTTAGATTGGCAGTGGCCAATCAGATACTACCTTGCTCATGGTCAGTGCCCACCAAGTTATGGAAAGGAGCAGAGAAAGAGAATTGCTATCAAGGCTCTACCTTACACTATGGTAGGGAGCAGAATGTATAAGCTAGGACCAGATGGAGTGCTGAAGCGATGCTTATACCACCATGAAGTTAATAAAGTTTTGGAGGAAGTTCATAAAGGAGTGGCAGGAGGTCATTTTGGAGAAGAGACTACCAGTATGAAGATACTACTTGCCGGTTACTGGTGGCCTACTTTGTTCAAGGATGTACATGAGTATTGTAAGACTTGTGATGAGTGTCAGAGGCTAGGACCATTGCAGAGATCTGGAAAGATGGCTTTGTGTCCTACAATGCCTCCTGAACCATTTCAGAAATGGGGACTGGACTTTGTTGGACCAATAAACCCACCAGCCAAGAATACACAGAACAAATATATAATCACGGCCACTGATTATACTACGAAGTGGGTGGAAGCTAAAGCTTTGAGGGACAACACAACCAAGTCCACAACAAGGTTCCTATATGAGAACATACTTACACGATTTGGCTGTCCCTTGGAATTTATCAGTGATCAGGGAAGTCACTTCATTAATGAGACCATTGAACTATTGACTAAAGAGTTCATGATTGTGCATAGGAAGAGTACAACATATTACCCACAGGGTAATGGGCAGGCAGAGGCTACCAACAAAATACTATGTATTATCTTGGCTAAGATAGTCAATGCAAACAGAACGGATTGGGATACAAAGCTGCTGACAACTTTGTGGTCATACAGGACTTCATATAAAGTCACCACTAAGTATACACCATTCCAATTAGTTTATGGTATGGAAGCTTTACTTCCAGTGGAATTCCTGTTACCTACCATGAGAACGGAATGGGGAAAGAGAATGGAATTGCAAGATTCAATTAAGGTTAGGAAACATGAATTATACCATGTGGAAGAAGTACGAGCTGATGCAGCTGACAACATGACCAGAATTCAGAGGAAAAAGAAGGATCAGTTTGATGAAGGGAAGTTGAAGACTTTTAAAACATGAGATTTGGTTTTGTGGTTGCAGAAGAAGGGAAAGATTAAAGCTTCTAAGCTTACATCACCATGGAAAGGACCTTATGTCATACAGAAGATGTATGATAACAACACCGCCATGTTACAAACCATTAACAAAGAGATGCTGGGAAGAGTCAATGCCAATAAGTTGAAGGGGTACAGTGGTATCCATGACAAACCATTGCAACATGATTTGCATGTTGAAACGCAGAAGCAGTCACGGGCTGCGCCAGTGATACCAACGGAGTATGGAGCACTTGTCACTAGGCCGAGCGTATATGACCAGGACGGGCAGTACAAGCGTGACACAGCCTATCACATCACAGTGTGGCACAGCCTATCACAGCCCATCACGGCGCGACACAGCCTATCACAGCCCATCACGGTGTGGCACAACCTATCACAGCCCATCACGGCGCGGCACGGCCTATCACAGCCCATCACAGTGTCACACAGCCTATCACAACCTACCACAACGTGTCACAGCCTATCACAGCCTATCACAGCTTACCACGGTGCAACACAGCCTATCACAGCGTACCACAGTATGACACAGCCTCTCACAGCTCAACACAGCCTACTGGGGTTACACAATCCATAGAATCAGTGACAGGTGGACGCAGGATAACTTCAGGGAAATGGTCGGCGGAAGAAAGGACGGAAGCCAGTTTAGAAATGGACACGTGGAAGTCAGGGCGCGACACACAGCTGAGAAGGAAGTGCAAGAACAGGTGTCATCAAGAAAGAGGACAAGAGTGGCCGTCAAAGTACCTACTTAGCACGTCAATTCGGATGAATGGCAGGCCCATTAATGAATACGGAAAAAGGGTAACGGAACAAACGGCAAGTACAGAAAAGTGAAATTCTTGTCACATGTGTTATCCTAGTGGACAGTCCAGCAGGGAAAGTCCACTAAAGAAAATTAAATCTAAAATCCAGTCACAGCGGTTACAGCCAATCATAAGCCAGAAGCAGGATCAAGAAATTGGAGGGATTTTAAGCGCAAGAGTCGGCGTCGTTCCTAGTAACGGGCGTCTCGATGGGACAAACCATCAATGCTATAGCTTTATAGCTATGGAGGAACTAACAGACTATACGCTCGCAATATTACTTACGCAGTGGCATAGGGACGGAAGAACAGAGCGAATCTTTTCTCTTAATCGTTGCTTGCAAGCCCCACAGGCTTACAAGAAATTACCCATAGCATTTTGTAACAACCATACGTTTATGCTTTGTGCCCTGTAGGCATTTCTTCAATTGTTGCAACCAAAACCTGTCTGTTTGTCTAGAATGAAGAGAGTGAGAGGAATGGAAGAAATCAAGGTGAAGAGCACCACAATCCTGCAGAAACAAACGATTCATACTCCACAGGCGGTACAATTACTGAAGGAGCTGTGATTAGAAGGATTGCAAAGCAAAGATTGGACATTGCACCATAGGCAGTACATGTTACAATTCTTGCAGAACTTTGAGCCTAGGACAGGAGCAACAACGGTGAAGGGAGTTGAATTAGAAGTTACTCCCCTATACCTACAGCAATTGTTTGAATTGCCATCAGGTCAGGTGCATGTGGAGGAGCACAGGGCAAGACTGCAAATAGGGGACTTATTCCAAGAAGGGAGTTTCTTTAAAACTCCGTGTACCCAGGGCTAAGGGAGGTAGGCTAGATACTGAACGTTTTGTTTGCCATGAAACAGAACCAACAGTATTTGAGCAGATCCTTCACAGAGGAAATATTCAAAGCCCTGAGAGGAGAAGAGGTAGCATGGGCGGACATAATGTACAACGGACTGGTAGAGGAGATGAAGAGATTACAAGGCACTGCCGCAAAGTCTCCTATCATAGTGTCTGGGCCAATCATTGCACAAATTATTCTAGACTCGTGCATACTTGATGCGAGAGAAATGAAGGAGATGAGAGTGTTTGAGACAGCAACCACTGCCATAGAAGAGCAAGGTTCTTCACAGGGTGAAGGGGGATTGGCAGAGCATCAACAGCCTAAGAGGCAGAGGAAAGGGATCACATTAGAAGCAGAACCATTGGCTACGAGACAGACAAAGGAAGAAGTTACTCATACTCTTGTGCAAGAGGGGGCACAGCAGCACAGAGAAATGTGGGTACAGACAACGCAACCTGTGGAGAGAGAACATGAGGTTACTTCAGTATCACAACCATCACAGCCAGATGATCGGCTTGTCACAGAGTTACCACAAGTTGTCCATGCAGTTCCACCACAAATAATTGATTTGGAGAAAGAAGGGTTAGATATCCCCACTACAGAACAGGTGGTGGCAGAAATTGAGAAGGGGGACCTTCTCTATGAAAACTCTAGCTTGGTCAGGGAAACAATGATTCCAGAGGTGCAGTGGTTGTCCAGGGGAAATCCTGCTGTGCATGTAATACCCACACCTGTGACGGAGGTACCACAGGTAGAATGTCAAGACACTGCAGCACCTGTGACGGATGAGGTGGTTCAGGAAGAAAATCTGGTGGGGCAATGGCCTGAATGGTTCGTGAGGCATCACACTGTTGAGGATCAGGGAGAACAGCAGCAAGCTCACCATGATGACCCTCAACAGACCATGCTTATGAGTTCCATAAGCAGGACACTTAATTTGTTGGGCACTTATGTCAAATCCCATGTTCCATCTATCCAATTGGCAGCTTTGAGGGAGGAACTCAAGAAGGAGTTTGAGGCTCGACTTGCTACTGAGTGTGCAAACAAGGTTGATGAGGCGGTCACTCTCAAGATACAGCAAGACTTAGAGGGTACAAAAGCTGCTTTGCAATTGGCCAAGGAACAATTGATTGAGGCAGGCCTCGCGCAGGACCAGTTGCACGAAGCACATAAGCAACAGCTATACCAAATGTAGGTGAAGCATGAGAACAAGTTGCAAAAAGTGAATGCACTACATACGGAGTTGCAGACAGTGCATGACAGGATGGCCATACAATGTGCTACACTCACAACTACGCTTGAGCAAACTACATTAGAAGTTAATAGCCAAGCGGAAAGATGTATAAAGGCACAGGCAGATAACGTCGAGCAGACAAAACTCATTATTGATATGAAGAATACAATCTGTCGCAATGAGAATACTTTCAAGCAATACAGGCAGGTTGAAGCTGACCAAGAGAGGTACATTCTGGAATTGCAACAAACGGTCATGGCCAATAGAAATGAACTCTCTGTCACTAACAAGGCTTGGAAGGAAGCCAATAATCTGCTTGCTGCCTCTGCGAGTTTGGTTGAACCTCATGCGAAGCGCATGGAGGCTTTACAACAGCAGTTAGATATGTACAAACTCAGAGAGGAGCAGACTCTCAGAGGTACCACAACCAACTTGGTGGATAACCACCTTCTGCAGGTCTGGTTAGCACAAGGACCGGTGGAAGGCAAAGCACCGCGGAAGCTCACCCAAGGCGAGATGAATGAGCTCAGACTGCAGGTGCAGAACATTGCCACAACTACTATAGACAGTGTGTATAGTAGGATAGCGGAGTTACAGGAGGATGTAGACGGCCTGCAAACTCAGGTGGAGGACCTCACTTCAAATATCGACAAGAGAGTCTTTGTATCTGAGGAGCAGCTGATGGCTTCTTATTTACAAGCCAGAACTCTAGCTTTTCAATTTTCTTCGGAGGGGTTGCAGGAGATGCCAGTGGTACAAGAGCCAGTGCTACCAATACCACAACAAGTGACTGTGCCAGTAGCTGACCCAATTGTTACTACAGCCACACCACAGCCGCCACAACCTGAGGTATGGGGGGATGCTGCTTTCAACCCACCTAAAACTCATGCTGCACGGGAGTACAGTCGGGCTATGATTATGCCCTTCAACCAAATTCCAATTGTGTTGGATTTGGCTTGGAAGGAATTTAGTCCTCCGTAGTCGTTGGCACATTACTACCAAGTCATGCGCATTTGGCTGCCAGTGGCAACTAGGACTAAGGTTCTTCCGAACAATCGACCCATTGAGGATCATCACTTTGCGAGGTACTGGCATGAGGCAAGTACCATGTTGAAGGAATTGATTGCCTTCCAAGTAGTACATGGATTCATTTATACCAAGACCAAGGAGGTAGCAAGTATTGTCATGGGATGCGGGTTATACTATGCTGTTTGTTTTCTGGCACGTTATCACATTGAGCAGCAGAAAATGCAATCGCGATTTCTGAGTTATTCCAGTGGGGATCATTGGGTCTTACCTTCAGTGCCACCTCATATGTACCTCTATGATGCAAAGGTGATGATGCAAAAGGATTCCCAACTTTGTTCATGGTTTCATGCGGCCTGGAACAATTTGTCAACACAGAAATTCGGGCCTGACGATATTTTCTTTAAGGGCCATCAGGCATGGAAAAACTTGCACAATTCACAAGTCATTGGTACACCACTCACCTGGACAGATAAGGAGTTCAGGGTCTTCACCAATTTTGCAATTCAGCGCTTACAACAAGTTTTACGGTTTAAACTTCCAGACATGGTGGGAACACATTGTATGCCCGAACGGATTCCAGTTAGAGTTCGACCATTAAAACACCTTAGAGGGGACGAGGATTCTGATACAACTGTTTCTTCAGGGGACTCTTTTGACATGGCAGAGGACTATGCAATTCAGATGGCCGAGAAGAAGCGACGGGGGTCTCCTATGCCTGAAAGATTACCTCGATATCAGCCAAAGGAAGGACTGACATTTCCAGGTAGTGCTCAATCATCTCCCTCAACCAGTGACAGGACACGGGCTTGCACACAGAGTCCTTCACGAGACTCTCAACGTCACAAGGGTGCTCGCTCACAAAGGTTTGCTAATCCCAAACAGTAAACCGTGAGGACACGGCTTTTTGAGAGGAGGAGGGGTAAATGTTAGAGGGCTGCTTGGGACTTAGACGTTTTTACGGGATCTATGGGGTACCCTTAATTTTTACACAAACTGAGACCAACAGGAGCCTTAGGGGTGACAACAACAGGCTTTAGGGGGGAGATACACAGCCCGTCACAGTCTAACACAGCCAGTCACAGTCAACACAGCCCGTCACAGCTTTGCACAACCAACACAGCCGTCACAGCCTGTCACATTCCAACACAGCCAGTCACAGTCAACACAGCCCGTCACAGCTTCGCACAGCCAACACAGCCCGTCACAGTCCGACACAGCCGACACAGCCGACACAGTCAGACACAACCGTCATAGCTTTGCACAGTCGACATAGCCCAACACAACCAGTCACAGCCCGATACAGCCGCCACAGCTTCGCACAGCCCTACACAGCCCGACACAGTCAGTCACAGCCCGCCACAGCCTGATACAGCCAGTCACAGCTCGGCACAGCTGGGGAACAGTTATCATTGGCAGGGAACGATGGTGGGGGAACGACATCTGAAAAAGGAACGTGTACTACAGGGATGACAGTTAGTTAGGAAAGTGGTTAGAACAGCTTGGAGGTAGAAAAAACGAAGAGCGGGGAGGTCGGGGGATCACTTCTTGGGAGGGGACTTCTGGCATCGGGGCTTGGAAATAGAGGGGAGAGCACATCTTTGAGTGGAAAGATGAAGAGCACGGAGTAGGAGAAGTGACGATCTGTTGTTACTTGATGAATGCAAGCTGTAGAATTGTAATGTAGAGTAGATTAGAGATACCATGGCTTCAGCCTGATACTTGATAGATATTAATCTGATACATACTTCATACTCACACTGTGTAGAGAGACCTGAGTGAAGCTGTGGAATGAATGGATGGAACTTGATAGATTTCCAAAGCAAACTGATACTTAATTGCAGATAGTAAGGTAACTCGCTAACATGAATGTGGGAAGGAGTACAAATAGGAAACACCCCCATGATACACTAGCTGTAGGTCATGACTGATTGTTCTGAGCGGGCTGAGTGCTTAGAGATTTCCAACTCTTCTATCTTGGAGTTCCCACCTTGGATAGCAAAGGGATGGGTGAGTAAAAGCCGCTCGACACTCCCATTCTCTCTCCCCTTCGTGAAGGCGCCTGATCGCCGCCAAGGTTTTCCGGTGGGGTCGCCACACTGGCGCGCCGCGGCTGCACCGACCGCCTCTCACTCCCCCTCTCAATCTCTCTATCTGATCTCTCTCTCCCTCACCCTCCTCCTCTCACTCTTCCTCCCTCCCCTCCCTCCATCCCTACTTTGTTTTTTTTTGCTCTCGAGCTCTCCCAGGCGCAACTACCCCGCGCGCCGGAGCGTTTTCCGGCGGCGGTGACGCAACACTGACGCGCCACAACGTTCAAACTCGCGCGCGCCCTCACTCTCTCACTCTCCCTCTTGCCCTAATCCCTCTCCCTCACTCTCTCTCTCCCTCTTCTATGTCCAGCGTAGCTACGGCGTGAGCCCAGCCCTGTGAGCCTGGGAGCTGAGCTCACGTTGTAGCTGCAAAGCGTGAGCGGCACAAATCTGCTGGAGAAGCAGGTCCTATAGGCGAGGATTGCAAGAAGAGGGCCTATTACCGTGGACAAAACAAAGGGGGCCACCATGCACCATGTCTGCAATGCCTGCACAAAAAGAGGAATATGAAAATATGGCAGAATTGAGCTCAGAATGATTGACACACTTTATTTCAATTCACAGATAGACGCTTACAATGCATGGCATGTGCATTTGCCCTGGTTCCGTGAACAAAATGTATGTGTTTGTCCTAAATGCAAAGTCTTCACAAGGTAACCTGGAAACCAGCGTGGGAAGCGGGCATGGCTCGTATGTGTTCAAAGAGAATTTGGCGGAGCCCTACGTGAGGTGTCCCGCTGCAGAAGGGTGATGACTTCTTCGTAGCCTAGTGTGGCTTGGTGAATGAATTGGTCTCTCTTACTGTCGCAACACATAATTACAAGGTATATGTAATATTGATGCTTGCAGGGGACCCACTTCCCTCTCATGCCGAGAGCGCCCTCACGCATCGTTACAAAATCCGGACAAGTGCAAGTAGGGAAATTCCCCACGGTAACCTGATATTCTTTGCCATGAAGAACTGAGCCAATAGACAGCACTGTGTAAATCCGTCCATACCTCGGGGCAGGGACTTCGGTGATACGAGCCACCCGAGCCTGCAAAATTCTAGCCGATTCCATCTTGCATTCGTGATCTGCACCCGAAGCGACACGGCGCACTGTTTTTCCATCTTTTTTTGTTGGGTGGGAGTCGGCACCGGGTAGAGGCATTGCCGGAGCATGTGGCACATCTGTGCCGACGGTGCACAAGGGCACCACCCGGGACCATGCAAGACAAAACCCTCCCTCCTCCAGCATGCTTATCTCGGTTGTTGACAGCGACGTCCCAAGTTTCACAGGCCAAATTGCGGGGGGAGGGGGTTTCATTATCACCAAAGGACGAACTGTTCCCTTGACGCATCGTGCCATATCGTCTGGGCAGAACTTGAACTTGTGGTCCTTTGACTCCCCACTATGATAAGGTCGGAACAACCCTGTGAATGTTGGAGTTGGAGTCCCCCTGGAGCCTTTGCATATTTTTGATTTGCATTTCTTGAAAGAGGGGGTCCGAATTGCCATGCAAGCAACTCTAGATCCTGGTGGGGTGCGTTCTATATGCCACTCACTATCAATGCAATCAGATTCCTGCACCATGGCCACCACCTCCTCCAATGGGATTCCTGCTGCTGTGCTTGCATGTTCTGCACCTGCTCCACTGGAGGAGGACCCACTTGGGAAGGGGCTGGCACACGACTTACTCTGCACTGGAGATACCTTTGGCACAGAGAAATTGACCCTGTCTGGGCGATGGGAATCTCCATCTGACCCTGGAAGAGTGTTCAATTTCCTTTTGCATGATCCAAATCTTTCCTCGCCTTCCAAATGAGGGAGCCTGGATTGCAAAGGGGAGCCTTCAGTGCACCTGTTCAGAGCTCTGGCCATCTTCGATGGGTCTCCAGACCTACTCGCAGCCATACCGGGGCCCTTGCCTCCACCCCGTCCCATCAGAAAATTGCGGTACCTGGTTTGTTGTGTAAGTGCCCGCACCATGTCATCAGCAGTGGCCACATACAAGTCACGACCTGCTTTGGTAGATTGCTGCATCTAGGCGTTGTGAACAGTCTCCGCCAAATTACAGGATGGCATGTCGGCCAAGTCCTCCAAGGACATGTCCTGCAGGAGGCATTGCATGGAAATGTGAGGAACGAAAGGAAATGGAAGAGGTTCTGCAAGCGACAATCCAAGAACCCCAAATGAACAGGCACGATGCAAAATTTGTGTTTTTGGGATTGAAGAGGCTTACCGTCGTCATGAAAGCTCCCCACTGTCTGTACCTGAAGTGCCAGAAAACCAACCAGTCTCCAACTCCTTCAAGTAGATACTAGTAGCAGCACCAGAGGAGAACCACCAAGCCCGGATTGCCTGGTAAGTGCTCTCAGCTTCTCCCATTGAGGTGGCATTTTTGTACTTGAGACAGAGCCTTCTGTGCTCCAACTGAAGGTCAGGGCGAATGCAGCGCTTTGTATGACGTGCCAGAGATTGACTCCAATGGAAGAGGCATGTGCGCTCCCTATTTTCCATTGGGACCTTAGGATCCCCCGAACCAAACACGCGCCGCACTGCATTGAAATTTGCTTGTGCACTATCAGCCATGAAGCCCGCAAAATTTGTGTTCTGTATTCCATTGCGCTGCATGACGGCCAGGAGCGAATTCCACATGAGCATCTGGGATTCAGTGTCCTCCGACTGCATATCACAAATTGCTATTGAGAGCACACGCTGGTACGCTGGATCATACACATGGCATGCCATGGTTGTCCAACCCTTCACCCGTTTGCAGTGATCAAACATCAACCAACATTTAGCCAAATCTCCTCCAGGTTGCATTCGGCGGACAATGCTCACACCACTGCCTTCGCCCACTACGGACATCTTGAACAAATACACCTTGGACGAGCCCTGGCGAGGGAAGATACTGTTTTGAATGAATTCATAGCGACTTCTCCGTTTGAGGTCCATAATGTTGTCCATGAATCTAGCAGTGCCTGTGCCGACTCTGAGTGCATTCACCTGGTTTCGAATATTGGGAGAGCTCAACACGGAGAAATGGTCCATCACTGCATCAAGCGAATCTGCATCCAGCATTGGTTGTGTCGAATCCCCTTCACCCAGTATGTGTTTTTCCAGGAAAGCCTTGCTAGCTGCAAACGCTATAGCAGAAGGTGTTGCACAAGGGGCATTGTGGAATTCCTGCTTCAGCATATTTCTAGCGATGTCCACGCTATCCCTGCAACTTCCTTTGGACATAGGATGCTCGTGTGCACCCATATGAATGCAGGCACGAGTCATTGTCTTGCATCGGTGTGCCACCTGGTACATACGAGCGTGGCACACAGAAACACAGGACGGGGAAAGTGTGCAGAACCTGTACACAAAAGTATTAGTCTTGGGAGGGGCAAGTCCTGGGGTGAAAGGATTCAGGGGCACACCTTCCCACTCACTTTCGTTTGGTTGAGCGCTGTTTCTCATCCGAGTGCAAGAAATATTCAGGCACTTGCAATGCCCAACGCAAACCGACCTTCGAAATTTCAATCCAATGTCGTTGTGGATGTTCGACGTTTTTGTCCTGCACCAAGGGTGTCCGTCATATTTCTTGTCCATGCCCTGCAGAAGCCCAGCCAGTCCATTGGAAGACGTGGGAGGGTTGAGCTCAAACAAGATGTCCCCATCAAACTCTGCTGGCACGTATTGAACCCGCTGCACACGAAAGGACTCCCAATCAACAAAACGCAGCTCGCTCTTGCACCCAGGCACCCCTGCGAGGGCTTTCAATTTTGGAATGACACTCGTTATCTCTTGCAATTCGTCATCATCCAAGAATGGAGTCTGCACTGGCGGAGGAATCTCAGAAACATCCTCCGAGGATGAGTCTGAAAGAGTCACGAATGTAGTGGATGTGCTCACCTCTTGTTTCACATGAACTGTGCCCTTTTGCTGCACGACCGATGCTGCAGTTCTAGGGGTAATGACTGATCCTGCTGATTGTCTTCTCTCTTTTCCAAGGTCACGGTATGTGCCTAGAAGGACTCTCCACTTCCTTCCACACTCGCCAACCAATGGTTTCTCCAAGTGTCCAGAATCCAAATTCCCATCCTCGTCATACACCTCTTTTTGAATAAGCAGAGAACCCAATTCCAGTGGGAACACTGTAACCAGCTCATCCTCATGAACAACTGCAAACCCATCGTCGTATGCAGTGGTAGTCAGTGGAAGACTACCTGCATTGGAATGAAATCGGGCGAGTCTATCTCGCTCCCTCGACATGTTTTCCTACGCTGACCGAAAGTTGCGATTCACAACGGAATCCCCGAACTGATAGCCCGTAATTCTCGAAAGGGGATCCACCACAAACAAATTGAGGTCAACAAGGGTAGCACTAACCCAAAGGCTGCGGGCGATGCATCAAAAGGATGTAGGAATGACATGCACTGAACTTCGCAGACAACCACGCTGAGAGACACCAACCAGAAAAACTGTTTTCAAAGACAAGAAGCCACAAGAAGCCACAAGAAGCCGTGCTGTTTTTGGATGAAAAACAAACCCTGAACATGACATGAAACCATCCATTATGGAAAGACGGCAACAACCCTGGAGAGCAGTAAACAGGAAGACCCCGAATGTAATGAGGTTGTGTTGTGCCAGAAGAGCACAGCACAAACACTGACACTCCAAGAGTCACCTCGCACGGATGTGTGCAACACAAGATCATTTCCGACACAACCCTTTATACCGAATGACCCCATGGCGACGATGACGGCAAAATGCAAACCACAGGGTAGGCAGTACGATACACGTGGATGCATATGTGAAGCATAACATTTATGGCGAATCTAACTAGCATTAGATTTCTACGACACTTCCGAATTTGAAAGAATGCAAGAAGGCCGCCATGTATTGGCAGGCGGCGAAGTACATCTGACATATATCACACGTGCTTGGCTTTCTTCTTCTTCTTTGCTTGGACGGGCCCTACTGCTTCTGCATCAACAACCTCCATTGCCGGATCTGCTGTTCTCACTTCCTCACGCCCTTCACGTGCCATGAGGCCTGCACCAACCTTCCCAATGCCTATTCTGTCGTACTCTCGCTGCAGGTCCTCCCGTCCACCAACAAAAGGTTGAAGTTTGCCCTTTCGCTCCAAGGTGGGCGGTTCAAACATGCGATGATGTATACACAATTACGATTGGAGTGGAGCCGACTTGCAATTGTACGGACTTCTCGCTGATGGAAGCAAAGAAGGGTTCGAAGTATTATCCGTGCAAGCATCTGTATTACATTTACCTGAAGAGGTTGAGGATGAACGTGACTATTGATGACTTTATTCATGCACCGGCATTGAGCATAAACGAGCTGCACAAACTCCTCCTTAGGGATTCCAGAAATCATTGATGGGGCAAAGGGAATCCTCCATATGGATATTTTCAATTGCATTTTGCTGTATCAGACTTTTTTTTGCAGTGTAATGAAATGCACCCCAAAACTCCTGGAATGAGGCAATATTCCATTCAAACTGAGATCCAACAAAAGCAGTTGTGGGGCCATTTCTGGAAAAATGGCGCCGATTTTCTCTTTTTGGGGCCGAAAACTGGCTAAGTCCCAACATGCACTGGTACCTGTGTCTGGGAAAATGGCGCCGAATTTCTTTTTTTTGGGCCGAAAACTGGCTAAGTCCCAACATGCACTGGTACAGTGTCTGGAAAAATGGCGCCGAAATTCCCTATTTTGCGCCGAAAACTGGCTAAGTCCGAACATGCATTGGTACAGTGTCTGGAAAAATGGCGCCGAATTTCCCTATTTTGCGCCGAAAACTGGCTAAGTCCGAACAGGCACTGGAAAAATGGCGCCGAATTACCTGTCATGATGGGACCTATAGCCGCGGAATTCGGCACCATTTTTCGCCAGAGAGACCTATTACCGCGAAATACGTCGCCGTTTTTTCAGGTTACGGACCCTATTACCGCGAAATTCGGCGCCATATTTGCACATGTCGCTGGGAATTGGCATGAGCGGAAGACGAAATATCATGAGCACAACTGTCAAAACTACAATTTTCCCTTCAAGGGGCCGAATAATATATTTGTTTTTCTTGACACATTGCATTAAATTAATGTTTTTTATTGTTTTTTTTAATTGTTTTTTATTTTCAAAATTTGTACTTCTGCTCATGAAAACCGATTGTCTTACTACTTCGCTCATGCCGCTCATGCCGCTCATGCTCATGAAATAGCTAACCTCTTGGGTAGCAAAGGCCCGCACCCAAAGGGGCAGAGACACAGCTTACTGGGCGAGGCCTAGGCCAACCAATGGGTGGTGGGGACCTTGAATGGGTTGGAGCCCGTTGAGTAACCAAAGCCAATGAAATGAGTGAACGAGCCGGAAAACGACCAAACCTGAGGAGGTGATCCGGACTGCCTTAACCATAGGGATTTACAAAGGGGCTCGAGGAGCAAGGATCACTGACAGGGGGACCATTATGCCCTAGTGAGTAGCTAAAGCTCCAAGTTGGCCGACGGGCTAATTTGGGAGTTAGTCATTCGCATCAAAACGAGTAACGATGACCTAAGAGAGAGACTTTTACCAAAGTGAGATGCGCAACCCACCCAATATGGCCAACCAAGTTGTTGTCATCTCTTGACTGTTTCTGGTGTTTGTTTCACTAACATCCCCTTCCTCTTCAGCATAGGCCTTCAGCTCTTTCTTTCTGTGTCTTTCCTTCATGTGTGACCTTGTCTTTGCTCACATAGTCGCATCTCATCCTACAACATCTCTTGCCTTCAGCCGGTGTGCTAAAGGTCTGGTTGGCTCAACCCATTATAACGTATGTATGGTGTACATAAGGACTTTCGAGTCCTTGGATGAAGGTTGGGCAACTGTATGCCCTACTTACGGCATTAGAAGGAACCTTGAAGACTCTTGTCGAAGCAAGCACAACTTATGGTATCACTTCACCGCGAAGGATTATTGTCTTCCATTTGGAAGATGCTTTGGAGCCGGTTGGTAGGAGCATGCATTTGTTCACATGCTGTAATATAGAACCACGCCCATTGGGCAATGATATCATTTCAGTTTGTGGTGCATGGATTGACATCAATGCATACTGTTGAATTGCTGGTGAATGGGCGGTGAGTGGTGCGAATCCCTACAAATTTGTGGTTGGAGCGATCAATTTTCATTGTGTTTATGGTGCATGGAATGCGAGTGGCTGCTATGAAATAACACGGGAATTCTCTAATTGAATGTTAACAAACTCTTTCTGATTTTATAATGGGGTGGCAATGTTCAAAAAAATGGTGGTGAAATGAGAAACAATCATGGGTTTCCTACCAAAGTACTACAAACAGTAGGAAATGAAACATATTATCAAGCTTCTTCCAAAGGCTCTACCTGTGGATCCATGACCCCTTACAAATGATATCCCCTGATGTAGGCTGTGACCAGTCGACCAACAATTCCAAAACGGAAATACAGGACCCCGCCTTGCCACCTAGGTCACCCAACAACTTCCTTGTATACGGGGGGTGTTATTCCGTGAGCCTGTGAGCCCAGGAAACCGTGAGCCCAGCACAGGCTCACGCCACGTCAGCATGCATACAGGGCCTATTTCCGCGGGTTGATCAGCCATTTCCCGGGAATGCAGAGTGGATATGTTACATCCATTGTATCCATTGCATCCATCCAGACGTTATTAACATACCAAGCCCTCACAAGTTTATGTGGGTACGTCGTGAGGAGGTGCACACTGACATCATCTAAAGCGGATCCCTGCGAAATCTTTTCTTACTCACCACCCTTGCGAACATGCCAGGTATGTGCGGGAGCATCATGGATGCTCATTAGATTTGAGAATGCCTGAACGCTCTTTGATGAGGTGGACTTCACCGTGATGGATTCACCAACCATTCTTCTAGGAGGAATGGTTTGGAGACCAACGAGCAAATGATGCGAGAATGCTCTACATGAACCAAAGTCGTTTGTTTGTTTTTGCAATGCACTCAAGTCTGTGAGGTCCACAAAACACTAAATAGATCAATCCGGGCAGTCCATGCAACCCCCATCTCCAACAATAGTTTGTTCCCATGAATGTGCATTCCACGCACACATTGCAAACAGGACAACAAGGACACACAACCATCCCATTTCAAATTTGGCCCCGAATAAAACCAAAAGAAAACTTCATATCAAGTGTCACAGTCATCAAAATCAGTCTCGACCTCCTGTGCTATGTCATCCACAAAGATTCTGGCCCCAACACCACGTCTTCTACCACGGCCGTCGATGGGTGGACACCAAGTGCCATGAACGGACATGCTTGCTGCGAGTGCCTCCGCATAGACAGGTAGCACGCAAGACCGAGGAGGACTGGAAAGAAGTCCAAATAGGTGTGATAGCCCTAGAGGGTAAGTGGAAGCACGCGGACTCCTGCACATGTCGACAAAAACCCATTTTGAACACAATGATGCAATGCACAAGTCCAATGAAGAGGATGTCTCCCATGTGAACTTTGCCTCAAGAACAGTGATTCTCGATATTGAAACAACAATGCAAGCATCCACAGGTTGAACTTACTCACAGGCAAAGTCGGAGTCCAGCTCCTTGTCGGAAGTCTCCTCTGTATCAATATCAGCGGGACGGGGCTTCGGAAGGACTTGAGAAGTGTGTCCACCCAAACCCATCAGGAGGTTCTTGTAAATCTCAACATCCCCTTCAATCCCAAAGAGATGTCGCGCACTGGCCTTGCAAGCGTGGTACGAAGCACCTGCAGTGGAATAGAATGAAGGAAACAGACATTGAAGACACATTTGGAACGGTGGGAAGTGCTGAAAGTGCAAGCTCAATCAAACCTCATGAAATGTTAATGTTGAAGAGACGAACCTATGCCCATTGACAAATCCAGAACTCTTGCGTCTGTGTAGGTGCAGCACTCCACAATCGTTTGAATGAAAGCCGGGCTCCTCTCCCTGGCCCCTCTCCAAGGAACCCTATTCGCAAGCACACGTTGCTATCGACGTAGTTGTGGTGCATGTCATCCGTGGGAGGATCTGTCCTGTCGTCTATGAACTTGCCCCCATGAGTGATGGCGAACTCCGCAATGCCGGCCGGAGTCCTTGGTGGATGCACTCGGACGAGACAAACAGCTTCAAACAAACGAGTCTGCGAACAGGACATCCACAAGGAACTAAGAAGCTTCAAAAATCAGGCCCCTACATATGAGTTCGAGCGACCTATACAACTCCATCCGAGAACCACCAAGAAGAAGAAGAAGAAGGCAAATTTACCATCTCTCCCGGACGATCCCCCTTCATAAGGTACATGCTGTTCACACAATTCCATGTCTTCACGACTCTCATGCCCGAGGCTTTCAAATAGCTGGCGAACAGCGAACGTCGATGGACTGGATGAGCACCAAAACACCTGCATCGGACAGGAAAAAATTGCAAAAGAGAAAACCCACCGCCAGTAGCGCTCATCAAAAGCATTCCAACCCGGACAAGCACCCGATGGAGGGACATCCGGGACTGCCAACCCATCAGGGATGTCCAAGATGATGAGTTCGGCTGCATATGGCTTCTCCTTCCTGTTCACCCAGGATTTGGTCATTTTAGCCTGCAAACAAAATTACAATGGAATACTCAAGAGGATTGAAACGATCCATGCCCACAACAGAGAAGAAGCAAAAGAGAACACGCACCGTGCCGAGGAACTCCACAATCCTCTCCCACACTGGTGATGGCTCGCCCTTGAAATCAGATTTCTTGGACTCCATCATGGCAAGGAACCCGACGTTGGCCATCTCCAACCTGGTAGGGCGAATGACCCTCGTGGGATGTTCCACTGCATGGTACGGGTCCTTGGGATCAACCACCCCCTTGTTCTTTCTCACGGATCCCCTACCATGCGGTGGAGTCTGCTGGACATGCACCACTGGGCCAATATCTGCAACACTTCCCTGCCCTTGTGCCACCTTCCCTCTACCCCTTCCTTTCCCCACAACACCAGCAACATCTTTTCCCTTTGCCTTTCTTTCTCTACCCGGGGTATCCTGAGCGGGAGGCTCCTTCTCTGCAAGAGTCCCCAAATTTCGTTCATGAATGTCGAGGTCGGCTGCTGCGGCAGTGGCTGCAATACGCTCATTCTCTCTCCTCAAAGACACCTCCGGAGCTGGGGTCTCAGAATTTTGCACACCAACAACCAAGTAAAATGGGGGGCTCAAACAGTGTGCGTCAACGCACACTGTTTGAGCTTCCAATTCATGGTGGATTGAACCTGCCCTAGTTCCCCAATTTGGCCGTTTCGCACATCAACAAGCAAGCAAAATGGAAGGCTCAAACAGTGTGCGTCAACGCACACTGTTTGAGCTTCTTGTTCGCGGTTGATGCAACCTGGCAGAGATGTCGTGTGTAGACTATGTTCATATCAAAATACAATCTTAACTGGGGTTCACATCAGCAATGAAGCACAAAGGTGGGTTTCAAAGATTGTACATTTTTTTTGGCTGCTCCAGAAGACTCCCCAATCGCCGGGGACCCTTTGCGCTTCGGACTGCTCTCCACGCATCGCATGTTCTGGAGCATCTCCCCCATCCTCTCTTCCACTATGAGGTTCTTCGTGAGGCCAGCGTCAACATCATCTTCGGCGTCTGTCTCTCCCTCGGATGCAGTGTCCTCCTCACCTGTTCTTGGAACTATGGCAAGCTGATGTTCTTCTTCGGATTCCTGCTCTTCCATCGCCATACTTTCCTCTTTGCCCTCTTCTTCCGCCTTTTCCTCTTCGTCCACTCTTTCCATCCTCATTCTATATCTGGCTCTATTCCTGTTTCTAGAGCTCGTGAAGTATAATGACTTCCTTCTCTTCCTCCTCCGCTGGAAACAAGGGCTCCCCACGATGCCTCTAGAGCTCTCCAGTTTTATGTTTGCAACAAGGGTTGCTATGGCATGTAACCAAAATCAAAACTGGACATTGTCAACCGTATTTGGATGCGGGTGTTGTTATTGTGTGCGAACGGAATTCATCCATTTCGGCGTCTTTGTATTATCCAAGAAATAAAGTGCTAGAAAATATGTACATCCGTTGCATGTACTAGATATTGTAGAGAAGACATCATCAATGGGGTTGGATATTTTGCCATTACCTCCACACACATCACATAAACTCCAACCACTTGAAGTGAGTGTTTTTTGTTCGTTCAAGGGATATTTTCGTAAAGAGAATGACCACTATACAATAAAAAAAGGCAAGGATGATGTGAGAAAGAGTATGCTTGCAGGGCTGATTGCTAAAGCCATGAAGAAAGCTTTGTCAATTGACAATATCAGATCGGGTTTTTGAAAATTTGGCATCTGGCCCTAGGATGGTAACAGTCAGTCAAAATGAAGAGTATGGGCTCGCAGAGATGTTCACTTCACTAGAGGTCGATAATAATGTGAAAATGGAGAACAACATGGGAATCCTATCATGAAAATGCTCTCAACAATTTGCAGGTAAAAAAAGATCCATTACATTTGAATGGTTTCCTGTGGTAATCGTTCTTGAACGCAGGCCTTGGAGTGCGCCTCGCAAAAGCACAACATGCAGAGACAGATTTATTCAACCCAACCAGATTTGTTTAAGCAGCCCTTTATTTTTTTTCATTTATGAAGTTTCACAGACATGGCTACAGCCAGCATGAAACTGAATTGGCGATTATACCGTATTCAAATTTTTGGTGTAACAGCTGGCAACAATACTTAAATTCAGGTTGAGTTTTGGCGAAGTGTAAAACCGAAGAGTAATTTTTGATTTTTAGGATACAAAATTTGTGGCTCCAATATTGGAATTTTTAATAGCATACCTAGTGGCTACTACATGATACTTTGAATTGAAATATATGGCTCCATGGCCTGATAAAGAGAGATAATTGGCAACAGACTCAAATTCCAAGTTTTCCTTTAAAACTTCGACACTGCTCTTTTTATATACCGAACAAAAACTTCAGCAATGAAACTAAAATGTAACCAGAATAACCACTCCAGTTACAGCAGTCGTTAGCTCATTTGTTGCCAGTGCTTCCACTCTTCTACAAAACGGCGCTCCTTGTACCTTAAATTGATTGAATTTAAAGAGGGAATTGAAGCAAATAAGTGCCAATGTAAACACGAGTACTTGCATATCAAAGCCTTGACACACCTGGCGAGAATCCATTCATGCAAATTGTATTTGGGTGACACAGCTTAGATGAAAGACTGCGCTAAGCTGGCGACGCCTAGGAAGCGATCTTGGGAGCGACTACCTCACTTCAATGCTCTAACCACTTTGGCTACACGAACAGACACGATGGTTGCATTGGCGATATCTAGCGGTGTACCTATATAGATCTGGCTATAGCAACAAAAGTGAGATACAAAAATGAAGGCTCCAACAAAGTATTTTCATCCCATGTTTTTATATAACTACGTCAACGCCATATTATTTGTAGCTTTTTGGCTATTTTTTTCCTTAAAAAAAGGGGCTGGTTTGTAGACAGGGCTCTCCAGTAGCACAGAGATACATGGAATGGAGTTTGTAGATCGATCTTTGTCTGCGATTTTATCTCTCCCTAGCATCCAACCACCCAAAACCATTGGAAGGAGCAGGTTGGTTACTGATCCAAGTTACATTGCTGAATTTACACAAAAAAGAATAGAATAAGAGGATAAAGCTAATGATCAGAAAGCGAGAGAGTAGCTAGAGAAAGATGCTAAAAAGGCTGCCATGGCAGAGAAGAGAGCCGTGGATACATAGAACATTTGCTTCTTCGTAAAAGACTAAGAGAAAATATACCATGATACCATGTCACGCCTGATCAGCTTTTGATCAACAATGATATGTTGCTCCTGCAATTAACCCCTAAAGGAGGAGCTAACTTTTGGGAGTTTTCCCAAAAAGTGGGCCATACCCTCCATTTCATAGCTTTAACTTCCCGCCCCCCTTACATCCAGCTGGATGAACCATTCCATTTCATCCCTACCTACTACATGAAGGTCCTCAGAAAATTGTAGCACTTTTGACCGTTCCATTTAGTATATTATAACAAAAGAAAATTGGCCAAGTTGAAACCATGAACAAAAAAAGAGAGGAAAAATTGCTTTGACCATGCAAATTTGGTGATTTTACATTTTTTCTTGAAGAAATGGCCTCCTAAATCTGGATAAGGGGCAACCAACAGGTCATCTCCCAGAATCTCAGACCAAAATGCCCAAAATATGGGGGGGTTGCTTTGTATGTGAAATCTGGGGGGGTAAAAAATCTTGTTTTGGCTTCTTTCCATGAGGTGACTGGTAAGTAAGTGCACAGTAACATTTCATGGTGCCTTGTCCAAAATATTTGGCATTATGATAAATTTTCAGCCCTAGATGTTCTCTTGAACATTGCCCATTTGACTGCCACGTAGGCAGGTCAATGGTGCTCTAATACTGGATTTCATGAAACCTTGGCACTTTGCAAAATTCTAGGGAGCAGAGCTTTTATGATTTTTTGGCGCTGTAAATTCCCACATGTGCTCCTCTCTGACATGTACAATTCATCTTCAAGGTTCACTTTCATCCAATATCATCCATGGGAATTAGAGCGTGGCAAGTAATTTCCCGATTGTCCTTTAGGGGTTAATGTATGGATGCATGCATTTTTGGAGAAGTGTCAATCTGCAATGATTGAGTCAAATGTGCAATAAACATAAGACAAATAACCCTTTTCACGCGCGCACGCACACACACATATATCTATATGTATGTTTTCACCTTTCCTGATTATAGTTTTGCAATACATCTCACCAGGAACATACTTATCATATAAATTTAAGTATTTTAAACTTAAAAAAATTATGATATATTGGCTAAATTAAGCAGTGCCAGCCAAAATGCCCCGCCAAATGCATTGTACCGGCCCATTTGGCGGGGCCAATTTCCAAGATAGCGGAGGAGTAGAAAAGAACCATGTTGCCGTGCAAGCATGGTGCCTCACTATCTTGACCTTGCTGGCAAGTTTGGGGATCCGCCTCGCTGCGTTGGCAGTAGGTCCTTCGTCACTGCCATGACAAAATGCCCGGAGTAATGTGGGTTGCAGATACGTGTAGTCAAAAAGGGATCCAAACATACCGACGGGCCAGGTTTGGAGCCCGTTATGTAGACGAAATGTGGGGGGGCAAATGCAAATTTGAGCGGCTCCAAACCTTGGAGATACAAAATACAAATTATCTTGCATTATTGCACCGCTCGGGTTTAATTTGGGCCCCACCCTTTGCGGCAGGACTGGATTGGCGCAGGCCGGGTGTCTTTATCGTGTGTCTATACTCTTGGCTTAGTTGCGCGGGCAATGGGACCTGTACCCTAGTTGAAAACCAAACCTGCTTGACTCTTCTAACTAGGTGGTGAGATCTAGACCAGAGGATTTCCAACTCAACTGGAATCTTCCAACATGCAGCTTGTTGTTGGGATATCTAAAATATAAAAACCCATTCAACAGCGGTTTGACCAATGTTGGGTGGATAAATGGGTTTTAACTTACCCTCCGCATTTGGGGAAGTTGGCATCTTGAACTGGAATCCAGGTGTGAGGCGGGTTAATAGATTTCTTTAATTTTAAGTTACCCTCCGGCCCGTTAAAATACTATCTGAGATATTGTTTGGGTATATATAAATACCTACGTCACAACATTGCCAAAATTTACCCTGAGGATAAAGATAAAATCAGGATATAGCTCAATTGACTAAGATATGTTATTCAGATCTTACCAATAAAACCCTATTCTAATGAAATTAAAGAATATTCCAAATTATTATAATTATAATTGGATGCATGTTATATTATAATCAATATATTAAAACTTATCTATACCCCGATGATCGCTATTTACCCTTCATCCCAACATTTACTTGGTTTAGATAGCATATGTCGTGCGCATACATATTGCTACACAACTACATCGCTGTCCACAACCACACAACACATGTGCACACCAAACACTAGTCTGTCACTAGTCTACCACTAGTGCACCACTAGGCTGCCACTAGCCACCACTAGTGCAACCACTAGTGCACCACTAGGCTGCCACTAGCCACCACTAGTGCAGCCACTAGTCCAACCACTAGGCTGCCACTAGCCACCACTAGTGCAGCCACTAGTCCATCACTAGGCTGCCACTAGTCCATCACAATCGCCCCCCTAGCTGGCGCTTAGGTCCCTCTAAGTCCAGGTAGCCATAAGATGTGATAGTGGCCATAGCCTCATTAAGTCCTCCATCACTGTCCCTACTACACTCAAACTCGATAGATCAAGAGGCCGGGTACAAGAGTTGCCCCATCGTTAGTCACCGTCTTGCAACCTGTGAACTTGAGCCTAAGATCTCGGGTATTGACTCCTATGAGTTTGGCCTCCCATGTCTTGTTAGCTGCCACTAATCATATCCACTGCCACTATCTCAATCAATGTGGACATAACCAATCTCCATCATGAACCCTCTCAAGAGGTGGTGTCAAGCATCCCATGTGCCAACCTCTTGAGCATCGATCACACACCAGCATAGTGGCGGTACTACGAGCATGCCCCAACTCCTCATGGGCATGCCGCACTAACCATGCACGCTGTGTTGGGTGAGGCACGATCCTCACCCAACCATCCTCTCACACTCGAAGCAGGTGTATCCCCTCCCACTTGAACCTCTTGGCTCGTTGCAGGATCCGATCCCTCTCCTTGGCAGTCACACTAGCTGTCGTGTCTCCAGTGCGGAGATAGTCCAACACAACTGAATCCTCATGTATATCTCTGGCACCACCTGGCTCATCACTAGCCTCAGGGTCCTCAGACACTCCGTCTACAATCATCCTGTTGTAGGTCCAACCTGACCTCCTGATGCCAAGATACACAAAAAGGCAGATGCATGCCATCCCGGCACCATCTCATCGTCCGTCTCACCATGCCACCGAGCTCCAGTGTCATCTTGCTGGCTCGTGCATGGATTGCGACTCAATCCATCCGCATCCCTATTGACCAAACCCGGTCGATGCACAACCTGAACATGTCTCTCATGCTCCTCCACCGTAGCATGAGAGACAAAGAAATTCCTGTAAATCCTCAAGAACTGCCATATACGTTGTATCTCTCCTCCGATGACAATGGGTCCAATGTCAGGCTCCCAATTGTCCTCCGTAACTGCAATCTTAAGTCCAGCAGACTTGTGCCATGGATATCTGCACCATGTGGTCCTCACCGGCTCGCCCCCACTCACTGCCTGTACCGTCTCGATAGGCAGAGAGACCGTCAAGGGAAGTGCACTCTGCACTCTACGTTGCTCAGCCATAGCCAAGCTGCTAATCCAGGTCAAGCAATTGAAATCCATCGCTTGCCCCAACCCTTGACGACGTGATGCCTCATAAAGAGAAGGCACCGCCATGGTCCCAGTGGAAAAACCCATAGCCCGCTCTCGCTCGTCGGCATTAGGCTCCACTAACTGCTGCAACTGAGCATCCCACAGGAGGCCAGGTCCACTATCCCGGAAAGCATGCGATCCTGGGAAGCTGAGCAGTGTAGGTAGTGTTGCTCGTGGTTGACCCACCTTATTGACCACTGCCAAAGGCAAACAGTCATTGTGTCTCACATGCTAAGATTGTCTCCCTGTGTCCAAAATGCTATCCACTGTGAGGTGTGCTGGCCGCTGCACCCCATCAAATGCACGCTTGAGCAGTGCGGGTGGCATCAAGTTAGTCCACCATAACCGTGGACGATGAGCTCGTGACCCCACTGCAGTTGCATCGAGCAACACTGCTGACCCAAGCCACAGCCGGACTTGATGCACACTGGCCATCACCCTGGCCCGAGAATCGCTCAATAGTGGCACATTCTCCAATATATGCTGGATATACAGCTTGATGAAGCTGTAAGTGGCGCAAAACCCGCACCATCTCCCAAAACAGACCCGACCTCGAGTCTCGTAATCCATTGCCATGCCCGGCTGATGAATGCCCTTGGCAGGGCCAACCTACCACTACCAAATCAATGGAGCCAACCCGCTCCAAATCTTGTGCCCCCAGCAACAAAATGTCTGCTGGCAAGGCCTGCTGATATCCACAAATTGCAGACACCGGCAACAACTCAGGGTATTGTTGCACTAACTGAGCAATATGACGGAGTGAGATGTGTCGTGCAGTCTCATCCCTCTCCACATACAACTAACGCTGTACCCGTACACCTGTCTGTAGCAATCCAGTGCTGATCCCACTAAACAAGTTCAGAAAGCAAATGCCTTTATCTGGACACTGCCACACGATCGGTGTGGTGTCCAATGGTGACAACTGAGGTGGTCCTGGTGCAATCCCCACACTGTCCTCCTCTCCTGACGATACAAAAGCCTCTACCCAGGCTTGTTGCACCCATCGATCAGCAACCCGCTGCAAATCCTTGCTCGAGCCCCACAATGGAGTGTGAGCAACCATGACAAGCAAATCCGCCATACCATACATGTCAACCTGCTCTCCCGGAGGTGACACATCCTCTGAATGAGCGTTGCCCTCAAGAAACTCTCCAGACCAACTCACTGCAGCTGTGAATGCTATCAGTGTCGGCATCTTGCCTTGCTGGGCAACCGGAACTCCTCCTATGAACGTCATAGGGAGCTGCACACGCCGGCCTTCCCCTGACTGCCATCCAAGCCTAAATGAGTGCATCCCACGATACCTATGCACCCCCCCCCCCCCCCAACAATTAGTGAATTACACACATACGTTGCATCGAATCCATCTCATTAATGCACATGCGACAAATGGAAGGTGACATGATTCAGGATTTGCCAACCTGTGTAATTCCATAAGGTGGTTTGGGTATGGCTCCCTTTTCCATTGCCCTCCGAATGATCTGTCTGGCATGGTACCTCCTGTCCTTCAAGTTTCGCCCCACCATCTCCATCACCCTTTGTGTCACTCCAATTGCCCGGAAACCGGCGGTCTAACACATGAGCATACGCCCGCTTCGTGCCAAAGTGCTGATCAGCCCATTTGATGTGCAAAGGGAACCACCTCAATGCGAGTTCGAAGGCTGGCTTCTTCATAGCCTCCTAGAACGCACCGCAGGGGTCACCATGGCGATTCACCTCCACCGGTGGCACCACGATCTTTGCCAACTCCACGTCCTATATCGCCAAGGCCATCCCACCCTCTCCCTTCTTTGTAGCCTCCTTCCCCTACTCCTTTGTTACCCCACTGCCCTCCCCCACATGCACACTCACCCCTTCCTCTCCATGGGACTTCTTTTTCTTCTTCTTCTTTTCCTTCCCCTTCTCCACGACCATCTCCTTCCCCTTCCCCGCTACTTCATCTCTCTCCTTCTCCCTCTCCCTTCTCTCTCTCTCCTTGGCAGCCCCTTCATTAATGGTAAAAGGGATCTTGGGAGATCGAGGCCTCTTCTTCTTACCTTTGGTGTTCGGGTCCTTCATGAACACCACGTGCTCTCCCTCATTGGCAACCCCACTGGACTGCACCAATGAGGCCAGCCATGTTGCTGCCTCCTGAAGACAAATAACCCCTCCAAATTCAAAAAAAGAAACAAACAACAAAGAAAATTTCATGCATGCAAAGGAAAGGATAAATCATGGAACAAGGTGTGACAGTTGTACCTTTGCAAGCTTGTCCGACTCGCCCCTGGTGTCACCCGATGTGGGAGGAGTCCCCGTTGCTGGATGTGCCCACTCTATCCCCTCCCGGAGCGCCACTGGAAGTAGATTCCAGATGTGGAGCGTAGCCGGCGGCGGCGCCCCGTAGTCCAGGCCCTTCTTTGCTGACCGCTCAGGCTCAGGGGGCGGTGTCGCTGATCGGCTAGGCTGCTCCAAACCGGCCCATACCTCCTCCTCTCCCCCCCCCCCCCCCCCCAAATGTGTATCAGGGTAGAAGCCCTCACCCGGCTTGACTTCTTCGAGGCGCTTCACTATCTTGGCCACTTCATTGGCCCTCCTCGTCTCCTCCTCCCTCATCGACAACAATGGGCTGGCAATGGAGGCTTTCAAAGGCCCTTGAACCTGACGTTGGGCCTTGGCAAGTGCAACCTTTGCTGCGGAGGAAGGGGTTGCTATGGGGGTGACATCCAAAAGGTGCCCATACCGGGCCCCCGAACGGGTGATGTGCTTGCCAAGGTACATTTCACCCGTCTTGGTGGCCGGGGGTGTGCTCAACTGAGCATCCGGCTCAGCAACAACCTCCCAAATAGGAGAGCTGGCTGAGCCGGCCCCTGGCGCATCCAAGATGTGGACAAGAGGGGGGGTACTGGCCTCGGGGGGCAGACGAGCCCTCCGGCTGCGGCTGTCGACGGGGCTGGTTAGCCGTGAGACGCCCTGGCGCGTCACACGTGCCGGCAAAGCAAACGGATTGTCCGTCCCTTTCTTTGGGGCAGGGGACTTCTTCTCTTTCCCCATAAGCTGGCACCTGTCATGCAAACCCACAAGTTGGCCTCATTAGGAACATTCCAGATCAAAAACAAAAAAAACCAAGCATGTCGGGGGCTTACAGCAGCAAGTGCTCGGGGTCTCGAGAGGGGGAAACAAAGAGAAAAGAAAAAGGTGGGGGGGGGAAGTGACTGAGCACCACCAGAAGCTGCTGAGCACCACGGGCTCAGTCACTCCCCCCCCCCCCCCCACCATTTTATTTATTTTTGGTTTCCTGGTCTCTCCCTCTCTCTGTCCCTCTCTGTCCCTCTCTCCCTTAACCTTTTGAGGTTATTTAGTTTTTCATCCCAACCTTTTTCATCCAAATTTGGATGATATTATTATAGGATGATGAAACTTAATGTACAGAAAGCTTGGTTTACCATGTATTTCTTTCATCTAAACTGGATGAACTACATGAATAATGGTTACCTATTTTAAAATCCAAGAGAATAATAAAACTACCATCATAAATGATGGCAGTTATTAAACCTAAGCCTATACCATAACCCTAAAAGATACCTTTTTATTGGATGTCATCCATTGACAAAGTGCTTCTCTTGATAAAATGTGATTTTTCATCCACCCTGGATGAGAAATCGGGAAGTTATGCCTTAAGCAGGCCGACGCATTTCACAGCACTGAACTCGTGCTTCAGTGAACCTTGATGATGCACCGTATAAACCTGCTCCCCTGCTGCTACATGGTACTCGTGATGGCTGGCTCTTGGGATGCGCATTGGCGGTTAGGCAGATTCCTCTCTGGCAGACGACAAAGCGATGATCGCTTTGCTCAGAAACTTATGGTTCTTTATTTTGCAGCGGCGCTTTTACTCCTCGTTGGGAAGTACTCTATCCCTATTTATCTACAGATTACATGTTGCTCTCTTTTTGTATAAGCCATTCTCTATCTGTGAACGCTTCTACTTTGATTGCGTTCTGTTGGAGACTATCTGTTGGATGCCATGGTGCAGGGCATACCACAAACACTCAAGGTTTTTTGAGTTTACCCTTGCTTGAATTGTGATCTGTACATGCTTTAGAATTCAACACTGACATGGATAGCAACTGTGAAGACCTGCCACTCACCTGCTGCATCCTCACTAACACACATCGTTATGTGGTGGTTTTTGGGACGGGCACAGATGAGGGTCTTCACTTGTCTTGATTTCTTGAAGCTTGCAGCTCCTGTTCTTGCAAATGTGGATACTGCTACTGCCTAAGCTGCTGATGCCATTTGATGTTTCAAACTGCCACCATGCCGCTTCCGCTTCAGACCTGCTCCAAGATGGCTCCAATGAGGATCTGCTTCTCTCCTTACCCCTGTTTCTGGTTTTTTACAACCACATTTGCATGTGTAGGAGTTAAGCTATGAAGGGTACAAGGGTACAAAATAGCAGTTATTACTCTGACTGCTTTGATACTTGGCTCTGAAATGAAACTTCTTGGTATGACTTTGATGGATCAAAAGGATAGGCTTTGATAGATAACACACATTCTTCAAGGCCCTCATATCATTTTGGTTTCATGGCTTGATAACAAATGGGGGTTTCTGAGCTGCTCTTTCACCTTGGCAGAGCTATTTTATGAGGCCTTAAAATACCATTCCAGGCCTATACCTGCTTAAGGTGGCTCAACCCTGTTGTTTCTTCTTCCTTTTTAAGAATCTTGCTTGTATCTTGGTTCTGAAACATCAACTTCAAACCAGTACTGTTTCTTAGGGAAGTGAAATGCTCAAGACCTGGATTTTGTTTACCTTGGCCCGTTAAAGACTCTCAATTTAAAGGCCTGGCTGCAGGCAGGGTTCTTCTGAGTTTCTTTGTTAACTCAGATCTTTGGAGGTTCTAGAATACCACTCAAGACCTAGATCTGTTTTGGAACACTCAACCTTGCATAGGTTTCATGTTTACTGCTTGTGGTTTGGCATTGATACATCACCAAACTAGCTTTGGAATGAAACCTCTCAGCTTGACTCTGTTGTGTCAAACAAGTACGCCTTGTTTAGGGAACACACACACTCATTAAGGCTCTCATAGCAGTCTGAATTTGAGGGCTGATAGCAGGCAAATTTGAGATAATTTGCCTTGCTTCTGTTTTATGATTCCTGCTTGTGACACGACACTGAAACGTCACCTTCAGGCCAGCAATAGCCTCTAGGGAGAAGACTTGTTCAAAACCTGGATGTTGGCATGCAACCTCATGATATATACCATGTCTTGAACCATGCCAATAGGGCAAGAGGAAACATGATGTAAACCAGCAAATGCTTAAGGCATATTTGTTTGACTGTTTCAAACTCAACTTGAATTGTTTTTTAGCATGAGTCTTGAGGACTGTCCCAAGACCTGCAATGTGGTTTTCACAACTTTTTTTGCTAAGGTGTTGTGTCTACTTGCAAATACTTAAGGCATGAATGGCTGGCTGTTTTCAACTGAAATGCTATGAGCTTGATTCTGGGAAATATCCCCAAACCTGCAATCTGGTTTTTGAAATGAGTTTGAAATGAGTTTTTGAAATGATGGTGCAAACTATGGTGCTTTCATGATATGACTGACCTGGAATCCCACCCTCCCACCCTATTTTTTCAGAGACCCTGAAATGTAATGGGGTATTCAAATGAGATTGTAAACATGAAAGGGAATGTTAGATGGTGCCCTGTAAAGGGCTGTTTTGTCTTTCAATGACAATGACCTTAGCGGTCTTGTCCATGTCTTGACATGACATGTATATCTTCCCTCTCTTTTTTGTTGTTCACAAAAGTAAACAAACCACAAGGGAGAGAGGGTGCAGAAAAAGTTAAAAGATTGTACTCATAAGACGTTGTTTGCCGTAGCCTTGTGGCCATTGACCCCGCGCCCAGTTTGAGCGGAAACAAATGGGACAAAACCTGCCTCTGTCAGGGGCTGACGTTGGTAGTAAAACTTACCTTCATATATAGAATTAATTTGGGTTTTCCAGATATCCTCTAGAAATCCCTTCACACAAGCATCAAACTGTTGTGTGTGATTTGCCCAATAACTAGGCCTCAGGAGGGCCTGGGCTTTTGGCTCAGCCTTGAGACTTTCAAAGTTGGTAAACAGAGGTACAGGCACAATTCCCTTGATAGATTTGAAGAGAGCGTCTCTTTGGTGAGAGAACCCCGGAAGGTGTATCAGAAAATGAATACTGTCTTCATATTGCCCACACAACGGGCAATTGCACTCTCCCTTTCATCTCTACTTCTATTTGCTGTTCAAAGGTAGGCTTCCTGCCCTGAGTTTAAATTTCAGTCTAGTGCCGAGAGTGGTAGACCCTTGAGGTCATCCAAGATGTCCTCCCCCATGTCACTGACTGGAAACAAGTTCAGGGAAGTTTTTTGCCTAACTTCATTTTCATCAGAGAAATCTCATGGCAACAGACATGGCTTTGGACACTACAGCCTCTAAGTCAGATTTATCAACCCATATTGCAGATCCGTGCTCCAAGGCAGGTCTAATAATGCGACAAAGCATGGTTTTCTTAACCTCAGAGTTGACCCCTGTGCAGAAAAAAATTAAAAAGAGAGAGGGAGAGGGAAGATATTCACGTCATGTCAAGACATGGACAAGACCCATAAGGGTCATTGCCAATTAAAGACATAAACAGCTCTGGATAGGGCACTATCTCATATTTCCAGTCTTGTCAAATCATCCCAAAAGACACCACCCAATCATCCAAGACAAAGCAAGGTGGGAGGGCAGGGTTTGTTCTTGTGTGGGACAAGATAAGATATTGTTGTCCCTGTGCATGCTGCAAGGCCTCTTGGTTCAGCCTGTACATATACCAGCAGCTTACCAATTCAGCCATTAATTATGGCAGGTCATGCATCAGCCAAGGCATAAGGACCAACCTGCATTTTGTCAGAATCTCAGTATCCCACCAAGCAGTCCAACTTGATCCAGATGAAGTAGATTCCATATCATTTGTATTCACCCCGAGACATGTGATCATACAAGGTATCAAGGGAATGTGAATGCAACCTGTCAGATTGCAGGTTCAAGACTTGTACCAACAAACAGCATGAACAGCCAAGATCCAGCCTCTTTTGTATAAAAAAAACAGATGGCAGGTCATAGGCTTGATGTCATGACAGATCCAAAACAGTAGGTAGGATTCCATTGCAGCTTACCATCCTCATCCTTCAGGAGTTCCATGCTAACACATGCAAAGAAACCTTACTACGATCCAGTACACATCAGAAGTAGGCCTGACAAGGAGCAGGGCAGTACCCTACCAGGCTGCCGCCTTAAACTTCAAGGCCATAAGATCCATAGTTACCCAAAACCGCCAAAAACATACCACCAAAAACCAGATCTTCTTTGGCCAAAATAACTTACAACCTAGCTTAGTAATCCACAGGTTGTGCTGTCAAAGATTAAAAGGTAGGGTATGGTTTGTATGCAAGCCTCAGGAAACAAGCCTGTCAGGCCGAGCTGCACATCGGCGGTAGAACGACAAAGGCCAGAACGCAGGCTGGAGCATATCAAGTCAAGGGCAGTTGGGTTGAAATTGGGACTGCAGCCAGCAGCCACCTCACAGCGCGCACAACCCTAGGTCTCCTCAGCCCATATCCCAATCTGCATGCTCAAGAAACTTCAAAGTAGGTGAGGATCCTCACCTGGTCCCATCACAAGCCCCCACAAAAACCAACAGGTTAGTGAGGATTGTGGAACCCCAGGTGAATCACAGACCCTCACACTTGTCATCGATGTCAACTAAGAAACTCAAAAGCAAGAGAAAGAGATAAGAACATGAGAATCCCTAAACTCCAAAGGCACCTTAAGCGATTGGGGAAGAGGGTTATGCGCCATCACCACCCGTAGCAAGCCGCCTCCACAAAGCACATAAGCAGTGAAGCAAAGCAAGCACAATCGCAAGGCACTAGAAAGGAGGGAGAGAATTTCCCATCATAAGCATCCTTGCTAAGCACAGAAAAAGCCTGAGGAGGGAAGATGTCACTACTTTCATAGCGGTGTTTCCCGCAAGAGAGACAAGGCGCTGCCTTCGCGCCCCCCCAGGCGCTCGTCCAGCATGGGTACGACACCACAAACGGGGCAGCCACCGAAGCACGCCCGCCATAACACTCTCCTCGAGAGCTCAGAATCACATCGCGTGCTTCTGACAGCGGGAGAGACGACATAGGGTTGTCCCCCGATTATTCATCCGTGGATGAAAAACAGTAGGACGAATCCATATACCTTGACGGATTTCATCCATAGCAAGGTTAAAAATAGGTTTTGGGGTAGGGGTTAGGGTTTCCACCGTAATTAATCATAATTAGGGGTAGTAAAGATCAATTCCAGGTCATAATCACATCATCCATAGACAGATCACTTGTGTCAGGATGAAAAAATAGAGAATATCATCCGTGGCAGCGCCTTACCTCCATCTAGTTAATTCTATCATTCCTTACCAGACCATCCGGTATGGATAAAAAGAGTCAATAAAAAAGGAATGAAAAATTATTACCCTAGTAGTTTTTCATCCGGTACGGATGAAAAAATAGGATGCTGTTGGCAACCTCCATAGAGGTAATTCTTTTCTTCCATGGTGACTCATCCGGTATGGATGAGAGTCAATAGAGGAGGAATGAAAAGGCCAAAAGAACCATCCTAGAGGTAATTCAGTGTCCATCGTGGTGGCTCATCCGGTATGGATGAAAAAACCTGATAGAGGATGAGAAAACAAAAATCCACACTGATAGCAAACTGTCAATTCCCAGTAGAGAGGGAGACAGAGGGAGAGAGGGGGCAACAATGAAAAAAAATGGGTTGTGGGGGGGGGGAGGTCAGATGGTGGGGTCAGCTGCAGCATATGTCCAACGCCAGATATCCTAAGTTAATCGACTCTATATCTTGGAAACATGACCGCCCACCGACCTGTCAAATAGGCTAAGTCTTGGCAGAAGACAGTAGAAAAGATTCTCAAGGACCTGGACCTGGAACCGCAAGTCTTCACCCTGCAAGATAAATCTGACTTAGAGGCTGTAGTGTCCAACCATGTCTGTTGCCATGAGATTGTCTGATGGAAATGAAGTTAGGCAAAAAAACTTCCCTGAACTTGTTTCCAATCAGTGACATGGGGGAGGACATCTTGGATGACCTCAAGGGTCTATCCACTCTCGGCACTAGACTGAAATTTAAACTCAGGGCAGGAAGCCTACCTTTGAACAGCAAACAGAAACAGAGAGGAAAGGGAGAGTGCAATTGCCCGTTGTGTAGGCAATCTGAAGACAATACTCATTTTCTGATACACTGTCCGGGGTTCTCTCACCAAAGAGACGCTCTCTTCAAATCTATCAAGGGAATTGTGTATGTACCTATGTTTACTAACTTTGAAAAAGTTGAGGCTGAGCCAAAAGCCCAGCCCCTTCTGAGGCCTAGTTTTTGGGCATCTCACACACATCAGATTGATGTCTGCTTCAACGATGCTACCGCGTGAGCCTGGCGTGTGAGCGTACGCTCATACAATGGTGATGTGGCGTGAGCTTACGCTCACAGCGCTGACGTGGCGTTGGCGTGAGCCCACCCAAGGTTGTGCCAGGTCACCACAAAGATATAACCGTGGGATTTCACCATCTGAAGGTGAGATGGATTAAGGGTTTAGGGCGTCCGCAGAGATCAACCTTGTGTTAACACGAGGTTGATTTCAGAGAACTTGAAATGAACCTTGTATTATCACGAGATTGATTTCCTAGAACTGAAATCAACCTTGTGTTAACACGAGGTTGATTTCAGAGAACTTGAAATGAACCTTGTATTAACACGAGGTTGATTTCCTAGAACTGATATCAACCTTGTAACACGAGGTTGATTTGAAGTTTTCAAAATCAACCTTGTATTAATACGAGGTTGGTTTCCGAGAATGTTCATTTGAATGTGACTTGATGTGTTCGCAAATGAACAAATGAGTTTGAGGAACGAATGCAACAAATGGTAGTGGCACGCACAACACGATTGATGACGTGACATACATCGACAGACATACGACTTCATTTTATTTTTTATTTTTTATTTCTCCCTGGGGGTGATACAAATCAACCTTGTGTTGACGCAACCTTGATTTGAGAAATGAAAACATCATTTTTTGATTTTTTTATTTTTTTTATTTTTATTTTTTTCCTCCCTGGGGAGTGATGCAAATCAACCTTGCGTCGACGCAACCTTGATTTGAGAATGAAAGCATCATTTTTTGAATATTTGTTTTTTTCTTCCTCCTTGGGGAGTGATGCAAATCAACCTTGCATTGACGCAACCTTGATTTGAGAAATGAAAGCATCATTTTTATTTTTATTTATTTTTTATTTTTTATTTTTTGTGAGGGTGATGCAAATCAACCTTGCGTTGACGCAACCTTGATTTGAGAAATGAAAGCATTCTTTTTTTAGGACTGTTTTTTGCATTTTGTATGGTTGCTGGCCCTGTTGTTCTTTGTTTCGTGTCTTGCATTGCAAATCTTGCCAACCTGTTCTGCACCATGTTTTTTCATAAACCGCAAAGACGCTTTAGGGATTTCCTGGTGTTTGTCTGGAGAACATCTATCAATGAAAAGTGGATGTGAATTGGGGGGACGGAACTTCGTTAGAACAAACTCATTCTCCTTCGTGTTCATTACGCAACATGACATTGTACTCTCTGAAATATCCTGTGCCCGTGGACAAAAATTATCCACAAACCACCCGTGATTTCTCATTCGACTAAGATTTGGATGAGGAATGAGACTTCTCGGAAATTAATGTTGGCAAATCTGGGGCGTGGTAGTCGCCTACAGTTCCGCGGAAATAGGTGGCATCCGCGGAATTAGGTCTTGCACGTGGGAAACCTTGCTGACGTGGCGTGAGCCTGGCTGGGCTCACAGGCTCACGTGGCCAGGCTCACGCGCAAGCACTCCCCTGCTTGTGTGAAGGGATTTGTAGAGGATATCTGGAAAACCCGGATTAATTCTATATGTGAAGGTAAGTCTTACTACCAACGTCAGCCTCTGACAGAGGTAGGATCTGTCCCTTTTGTTTCCCCAAGAGAGGGGGCAACAAAGAAAAATAGAGAATGTGGGGGGGGGGGGGGGAGTGTCTGAGCAGCTGCTCTCTTTTAAGCTCCCGACGAGATAAATTCAAGGTCAGATGGTGGGTTCAGCTGCAAAATATGTCCAACACCAGATATCTTAAGTTAATCGACTCTATATCTTGGAAACAGGACCGCCCACCGACCTGTCAAACAGGCTAAGTCCTGGTAGAAGACAGTAGAAGAGATTCTCAAGGACTTGGACCTGGAACCGCAAGTCTTCACCCTGCTGGATAAATCTGACTTAGAGGCTGTAGTGTCCAACCATGTCTGTGGGCAACCTGAAGACATTATTCATTTTCTGATACACTGTCCGTGGTTCTCTCACCAAAGAGACGCTCTCTTCAAATCTATCAAGGGAATTGTGCATGTACCTCTGTTTACTAACTTTGAAAAAGTCGAGGCTGAGCCAAAAGCCCAACCCTTCTGAGGCCTAGTTTTTGGGCAACTCACACACAGCAGATTGATGCTTGTGTGAAGGGATTTGTAGAGGATATATGGAAAACCCGGATTAATTCTATATGTGAAGGTAAGTCTTACTACCAACGTCAGCCCCTGACAGAGGTAGGATCTGTCCCTTTTGTTTCCCCAAGAGAGGGGGCAACAAAGAAAAACAGAGAATGTGGGGGGGGGGGAGTGACTGAGCAGCAGCTGCTGCTCAGTCACACCCCCCCCCCCCCCCCACCTTCTTTTCTTTTCTTTGTTGCCCCCTGATGTCTCCCTCTCACTCCCTCTCTCTGTCCCTCTCTGTCCCTCTGTCCCTCTCCCTCTCTGTCCCTTTCTTCTGTGCTGCTCTCTTTTAAGCTCCCGACACCCTAAATTCAAGGTTAGATGGTGGGTTCAGCTGCAACATATGTCCAACACCAGATATCCTAAGTTAATCGACTCTATATCTTGGAAACATGACCGCCCTGTCAAACAGGGTGAGCCCTGAGAGAAGAGAGTAAAAGAGATTCTCAAGGATCTGAATCTGGACCCGCAAGTCTTGACCTTGTTGGATAAACCTGACTTAGAGAGTGTAGTGTCCAAAGCCATGTCTGTTACCAGAAAAATTGTCCGATGAAAATGAAGTTAGGAAGAAAACTTCCCTGAACCTGTTTCCAGTCTGTGACATGGGGGAGGACATCATGGATGCGCTCAAGGGTCTATCCCACTCTTGGCACCAGACCTAAATTTAAAGTCTAGGCAGGAAGACTACCTTTGAACAGTAAACAGAAGCAGAGAGGAAAGGGAGAGTGCAATTTCCCTGACGTATCTCTGTTGCTGCTGGTGCTTGAAGCGAGCTGGTGCGGCGAGTTGCTGCGGTGCTGTCGCGGCTGCTAGCGACGCGGGTCCCCGCCGCTACAGGGCGTCTCTCCCCCGCTCACCACGGCTCTCTCTCTCTCTTCAGCTCGTTAGGTCGCACCTCTGCGCGACGTTCCTACCACAAAGGGGAGAGAGACATCAGACCGTGCTTAGGGCAAGAAAGAAAGACAAAAAGTGAGGGAAGAGGCGGTGCTTACCTTGGGCGTTGGAGCGGCGTTGGGGCAAACTCCTTGGGGCCTTGCGACCACCTCGGGCTCAGCAGCAGGTGCGTTTCTCCTCCACCTTAAACCCCACTCTCTGAACTACCTCTCTCCCAAAGAACAAACGAAAACGGGAGGGGAAAAAGATGCTTGAAGCACTTAGGGGAAAAAAAAAAGGTGCGGCGCCCACATGCGACGCCCGGCCGTCGCATGCCTGCGCCTGCCCTTTTTTTAAATGTAAAAATGAAAATTGCGACGGCTGGCCGTCGTTTCTTGCAACCCCCGGCCCCATAAATAAAAAAACACGTCGCCCCCCGCGATGGCTGTCCGTCGCGGGGTGCAACCCCCAGTTAAAAAATAAGAAAAAACTTGTCGTCCAATGCGACGCCAGGGTGTCGCAGGAGGCGACGGCCGGCCATTCTGGATTTAGGGTTTAGGGCCTTTTGGGTTTCTTAGTTTTTATTTATTTTTTCATATGGTACTGGGTTAGGGTGTTTGCTTTTCTTTATGGTGCTGGGTTTTGGATTGGTGGTTCTGGTTGTGGGTCTTGGGGTTAAAAGGATAAATGGTGTAATTAGGATTCACATACCCAAAATGTGGTTCAATCTGATAATCGCAAAGCGCTGGGTCTCAACAAATTTTTCCATAGTGTGAGCATCCTGAAGATAGAACGAGAGGAAGGATTTATTGTCTTGGGCTCTAGCACCATAGGGATGCTCCGCCTTTGGTTACCAATTTTGAAAGCCCCGAGGCTGAGGCATAGGGTTTTTTTGCCAACGGTTTTTGAGAAATGAAAGTGTTGGTGGTGTGTGTTAATTAGGATGGGATGGTGAGGAAACATCGACCCGTCTCCCTCGAGGATGGGGAGGTAGTACCATATATCGATTGTGGCCCTAGAGCGACCATTTTTCGTGGCGAGGAGGCACCCATTGCACCTGATCCAATATAGGCTGCCGGGCACAATCGTAGAAGGGACCGGGGCCAAATTTCAGGTGATGCGGAGGATGTTGACACTCCGGGATCGAGTCGGGCGCGCCGCGGGTTGCCCCCTCGCGGGCCACCCCGTCCAACCACGTCCACCTTTGACCCCCCCGACAGGATTGAGTGTTGGTGCACTAAGTGTTGGGAACGGATACCGCCGGGCGGCACCAGACCACCGAGGCGGCGACCGCATGTTATCGAAAAACATTACAAGAAGAACAAGATTGCGGATGCGGCAAAGGTGAATGTTTTTCCCACCCTCTCATTAACATTCATTTAAGGTACATTTAGGTTTATCTAATAATATAGTATGATTGGTAAGCATACATGAATCAAAATTACGACATAAGTATTGATGCGTCGTTCACTACGCACATTGCAGCCACGACTTGATGCCCAAGCTCGCAATCACATTGCACAGGAGGCATTTTGCGTCGGTCTACTTGCAGAATTTGTGCCAGAGCATGTGCCCGATGTAATCAGTTGGTTCCCCCAGCAGCACGTAGATGAGATGCGTAGGGTCGAGGGGTATCGTAGGTGTCATAGGTGTTATGGCCGGCGACGAGCAGCCCCCCCCCCCCCCCCCCGTCTGTTTCTTTGCCTGATCCACCTCCGGTTGTACCTGATCCGGACGTTGTACCCCCGGCTGCACCTCCGACATTACATCCTCAACCACCTCCACTTTCATCTCCTCCGCCAGCAGTACCACCTCCACCTCCACCTCCACCTCCACGTGCATGTGCCCCCCGAACCCCTAGGAGGGGTCGGCTTCGCCCTAGGTTTCCTCCCCTTCGGCTTGGGCGGCCTGAGCCGGATCTTTGCTCCCGATGGGAAGCGCATAGGACTATGTTATTGAGGACCGTCCAGCCTCGTTGTTGGGGGAATCATCTCGACCCTCCCACCCCCATCCGAGAAAATGTGGAGTTCGAGTATTGGGGGAGACGGTATGTTGTGAGAGTCGCTACAGACCCTGCTATGGGTCGGGGTTTATTCACGGTCAATGATATTGTGGTTCCTCCTCGGAGAAACAACATGGTGGACTTGTTTCCCTACTACGGTCCATACTACACCTCCGCGGAGTTCCGTACATTACGCCTCGAAGCCCCATACATCCTACCCTACATTTTGTGTGTCAACGGACAGGATGTACGTAGACGGGGGTTGACTGCCATTGAGATCAGATTTTGTGATGGTGACCCCGACATCTTCGGCAATGTTGCTGGGCTGGTCAATAGTTCTTTTGGTCATCCTAGGAGAACCAATGTAGTATGGGACGAGCGAAGCGATGGGCATAAGAGCTATTGTGGTCATACGTCAGTATACTGTGAGGGGATGCACATGTTTGTGATGGCATGTGCTAGTAGGACTATTAGGGCTGGCAGCGAACTATTTGCATCATACGAGTTCTCCCAGGATGATTGGGACCTCCGATTACAGCGTGAGTGTGATGTGTATAATAGAAAAAGGGGTCCTTTGAGACAGGGATCGCGTAGAGGGGCATTGTAGATATTCTCATGATGTACTTTGTATACATCCGATTAATCGATTGATGTAAAAAAAATTGTTGTTCGTGTGGGTTGCAACTTTGCATATGTGATCTAAACATACTTATGCACATGTGGACCAAATATGAGCTTGAACCAAGTTGATTCAATGGGTCATTCTAGTGTTGAACGCAGCTACGTATCATAGAGACGGAAAATTGTGTTTCGTCTGCAGATGATTTTTTTTTTATTCCATTTTCAAGCCATATGCTTAATGATAGCATATGCAATGTGCGTGAAAAATTTGGGAGTAAACAAAAGTCATTTGGACCCATAACCAGATTTTGTTCTCTCATTTGCACTCTAAAGTTGAGTTATCTTCAACTTCATGCACTCTTCATAGAGAGCTCTGCAAAAGTGACCCTAGAAACACACTTATTTTTTTTCCATTTTTTTTTGGTCCCATTTTTTGCATGGATGTAGTGGTGCAAAGCTTGATGTCACAGAACAAAAAAGAGCTAAAAATAAAATCAGTACGCCCCTCAAAACCGCAATCATATATTTTCTAAATGCAAATATTTATTTTAAATTAATTTAAATTCGATTTAATTCAAAATTGGTGCAAGGGTGAGTGCGTCGTTGGGGAGGCATATATATATATATATATATTTAAATAATAATTTTTAACCCTGCTGGATCTTTGTACAGGTGTTGCACACATATTTAAGCACATGTAGGAAAAAATGAAGCTTGAGCCACATCCGTTTGTTGGGTGCAATGGCATGAGAGGATTTTTTTTCACATTAATAAACCAAAATTGGTTGATAGGGTGAATGCGTCATTGGGGGGGCAAATGATTTTGTTTGGGTTTGAAATTTTGCATGCGTGTACGTTGCGCACATACATATAATTATTGAATGACATATTTGATGCACACACACATTGAAGGTTGTTGTTTGCATTTCGCTTATAATGAAATGGTTGCAATGACACATTAGCAGCTCTGCCCAACATCAGTGGCTGAGCTCCTAAGTCCAACAAGACCCGCAATGGCCGGTGCTTCTTGCCTGCCGGTCCACTCAAAGTGAAAATGCCTCCCTGGTTGTCTAACAAGACAACTCCAGGTGTCACCATGGCGCGCTCAAAGGCTGGCCTAGCTGGCAACTCCGTCAACCTGGCAGCTGCAGCTTGCCATGGCGCAGCCGTGGCAGTCTTGACCCTCAAATCCGAGGATCCCTCTGCCACTACACCTTCCAGTAACTCCGCAGAAGATGAAGTGATCTCCCCACTCTCGCAGAGTGTTGCTGCTAGTCTGAACACTGCAGCTGGTCTTACCCCCGGCGTCGCAATCATGGTTGCCGAGAACAGTGGGGCTTGACACACAGAGGTGGCTGCCCCCAATATTACACCGGTTGCACTAGCCTTGGTAGCAGGTGTCAGTGCTGCACGTGTAGCTCTCCCCAATGGCATAGTAACCTCCGCCTCGGTAACAGTCGGGCGAGAACTAGGTGCCATGGATGGCGTCGACACTGTCTCCGCCAATGTGAATGACTGAGGAAGCCTCGCCTGACGGCTTGCCTCCCCACGCTGTGGATCCAATTCCACCTCTGCACTTCGTGGCTCAGGAACTCGTGCTGCTCCTCGAGTCACGGCTGCAGCAGACTCCACCCGCACTAGTGGTAGTGCTGCTCCGCACATGAATCCCATGCCTCCCATATCTCCTCCCTCAGGAGCAGGAGGTGGACCATCCCGCCTGGGAGCCGGTAACACCTAAGATCTGTATGATGTGAAAGTCATGATGCAGAAGGATTCCCAACTTCACATGATGCATTAAGAGATCCTCCATGGCGTGCACATCCTCCTGGTTAATTCCATGCTCATTGTTGTTGTCACTGTCACTATCACTGTCATCGTCATCATCGTCCGGTACCGTGGGGGCGGCGTTTCACCCACGGCTCCCGCCTGATGTACTTGGGTTGTTTTCGGATGGGGTGCCAAGAGAAAAGACCGGGAAGGGATGGACAAAGTCCTGATACGAACAAATGAACATAGGGACGGTTTGGGCCTCATGGAGGCGGATATGGAGCCTTGTCATTTCCAGAAACACACATCTCTGGGAGGATCAGAGCTCGGGGCATGACACGGCGTGAGTTGGCCATTGGACTACAACCAGATCATCCTGTAGATGGCTCAGTGATGCGAGTCAAGGCCATTGTGACAGACGCGGTCTCTTACGATGTCCTTGTTGGTGGGACAGTGTTATATCCCATGGGCTTCACCCTGGACTTTTGGGAGGAGTTAGCATCCTACAGGCCTGGATGGCAGTCAGGGGATGGTTGTCGTGCACAGCTCCCTGTGACATTCATTGGGGGTATTGTGGCTGCCCAGCGGGGCAAGATGCCAACACTAGCCGCCTTTACAGCTGCAGTTAGTTGGCCTGGAGAGTTGCTGGAAGGCAATGCCCATGCAGAGGATGTGTCACCTCCAGCAGAGCAGGATGACATGCATGGTATGGCGGAGTTGCCTGCCATGGTTGCTCACACTCCATTATGGGGTACGAGCAAGAATTTGCAGCAGGCTGCTGATGGACGGGTACAACAAGCCTGGGTAGAGGCCTTCGTACCGTCAGGAGAAGATGAGAGTGCGGTGATTGCACCAGGACCACCTCAGTTGTCGCCATTGGACACCACACCTCTTGTGTGGCAGTGCCCGGATGAAGGCATATGCCTTCTGGACTTGTTTGGCGGAATCAGCACTGGATTGGCTGCAGTACTGCAGGCAGGTGTACGAGTTCGACGTTACCTGTATGTGGAGAGGGATGAGACTGCACGACGCGTCTCACTGCGCCATGTTGCTCAGTTGGTACAGCAGTATCCTGATTTGTTGCCAGTGTCTGCAGTTCGTGGATACCAACAAGCCTTGCCAGCAGACATTTCGTTGCTGGGGGCGCAGGATTTGGAGCGGGTTGGCTCCATTGATCTGGTAGTGGCAGGTTGGCCCTGCCAAGGGCATTCATCAGCCGGGCATGACAATGGATTGCGAGACTCAAGGACGGGTCTATTTTGGGAGATGGTGCGGGGTTTTGCGTCACTTGTAGCTTCATCAAGCTGTATCTCCAGCATTCATCTTGGAGAATGTGCCACTGATGGGTGATTCTCGGGCCAGGGTGATGGCCAGTGTGTATCAAGTCCGGTCGTGGCTTGGGTCAGCAGTGTTGCTGGATGCAGCTGCAGTGGGGTCACGGGCTCATCGTCCACGGCTATGGTGGACTAATTTGATGCCACCCGCACTGCTCAAGCATGCATTTGATGGGGTGCAGCGGCCAGCACACCTCACAGTGGATAGCATTTTGGACACAGGGAGGCAGTCTCAACGTATGAGACACGATGACCGTTCGCCTTTGGCAGTGGTCAACAGGGTGGGTCAACCACGAGCATCATTACCTACACTGCTCAGCTTCCCAGGATCCCATGTTTTTCGGGATGGTGGACCTGGCATCTTGTGGGATAGCCAGTTGCAACAATTAGTGGAGCCCAATGCTGACGAGCGCGAGCGGGCAATGGGTTTTACCACTGGTACCACGGCGGTGCCATCTCTTTCTGAGGCATCACGTCATCAGGTGTTGGGGCAAGCAATGGATCTCAATTGCTTGACCTGGATTATCAGCTTGGCTATGGCCGAGCAGCGCAGAGTACGGAGTACACTTCCCTTCATGGTCTCCCTGCATACCGAGACGGTACAGGCAGCGAGTGGGGGCGAGCAGGTGAGGACCACGAGGTGCAGGCCGCATCCATGGCACACGTGGGAGGTGCTCGAGGTTCAGAAGGAGTTGGCAGCCAAGGCAGCTGTGATGGATGAGGTTGGGGATTCTTCTCGGGTTGATGAGGTCCTCAAGGATGAGATGATGGGGCAGGATGAGGCCTTGTCATTGACTGAGCAGGCAGGGAGTACTGCTCAAGAGGTTGCGGCATAGCAACCACGGGACGCATCCTCTACCTCTAAGCCCACTGGACTTAAGGTTGCAGTTACAGAGGACAATTGGGAGCCTGACATTGGACCCATTGTCACCGGAGGAGAGAGACGACGTATACGGTGGTTCCTGAGGGCTTACAAGAATTGCTTTGCCTTCAGTTTGAAGGACTTAGGAGCACTGAAGGGTCAAGAGATTCGCATTGAATTGGCTACTGACACGCCAATATTTTGGAGACCCTATAGATACAGTGACATGGAGAGGTCCTTGATTCAGATGAGAACTCAGGACCTTTGGGAGGCTGGTTTGGTGGAGCTATCTGGGGGAGAGTATGCTTCAGCCACAGTGATGCCAACCAAGAAGGATGTCTATGGCAATTGGATGGAGAGACGCATGTGCGGTGATTACCGGCCTGTAAATCGTCAGACCAAGTCCGATAGGTATGCCATGCCAACACCAGAGGAGATCTTTGATGCCATTGGGCATGCCAAGGTCTTTAGCACGTTGGATTTACGATCCGGATATCACCAGTTGCCGATCAAGGAGGCGGATAAGCAAAAGACGGCATTCTGGGGGATCAATGAGCACGGGAAGGATTGCCTATACCAGTGGCGGTTCTTACCATTTGGGCTTAAGAACGCTCCGGCAGAGTTTCAGAGAGTCATAGACAGGATTCTAGCAGGGGTGGAGTTTGCTCGGTGCTACATAGATGATATCATCATCATTAGTGCTACGGTGGAAGAGCATGAGAGACACCTTCAGGGGGTATTTGAGCGCTTGAGGGCGCACGGATTGAAGTTACATCCGGGAAAGTGCAAGTTTTTCCACAACCAGATTGAGTATCTGGGTCACATGATATATCCTGGAGGATTGGGGGTACAGCAAAATAAGGTAGAGTCCATTGCACAGGTTCCACGCCCCACGGATGTGAGCCGAGTTCGAGCTTTCATGGGGTTAGCAAACTATTATAGACGGTTTGTTAAGGGATTTAGTGCCATTGCAAAGGCTCTAACCAAGCTAACCAAGGTGGACCAGGAGTGGCAGTGGGAAGATGAGCAAGAACAAGCTTTTCAAGAGCTCAAGGCGAGGTTGACCTCGGCGCCCATCTTGAGATGACCTATCAGGGGGCGTCCTTTTCAGTTGCATACAGATTGGAGCATGCAAGGGCTTGGAGCGGTGCTCATACAGGTGGATGATGAGGGAAGAGAGTTTGTAGTGGCTTATGCTAGCCGCTCGAACAACGTTGCAGAGTCTAAGTATAGCTCATATGAGGGAGAATGCTTAGCTGCAGTGTGGGCCGTGGCACACTTCAGGTGCTATCTATACGGCAATCTCTTCACCCTTGTCACGGATCACCAACCACTCAAGTGGTTGATGGAGTCAAACAAGCTTACGGGGAAGCTTGTACGGTGGGCACTCATCCTTCAAGAGTATGACTTTCAGGTGGTGCATCGACCGGGTTTGGTCAATCGCAATGCAGATGGGTTGAGTTGCAATCCATGCACGAGCCAGCAGGATAACACTGGAGCTCGGTGGCATGGTGAGACGGACGAGGAGATGGTGCCCGGATGGCTTGCATCTGCATTTCTGTGTATCTTGGCAGCGGAAGGCCAGGTTGGACCTGCAACAAAGATGACTGTAGATCAAGTGTCTGAGGACCCTGAGGCCAGCAATGAGCAAGGTGGCGCCAAAGATATACATGAGGATTCAGTTGTGTTGGACTACCTCCGCACTGGAGACACTGCAGCCACTGTGACTGCCAAGGAGAGGGATCGGATCCTACAACGAGCCAAGAGGTTCAAGTGGGAGGGGACACACCTGCTCCGAGTGTGGGAGGATGGTAGAGTGAGGATTGTGCCTCACCCAACACAGCGGACACGGTTAGTGCGGCATGCCCATGAGGAGTTGGGGCATTTTGGGGTGCGACGCACTCATAGTCTACTGCAGGGGCAGTATTGGTGGCGTGGTATGCACACAGAGGTGCAACAATTTGTGGCTAGGTGCATGGTGTGTGACAGGGTGCGTGCTTCATTCAACGCCCCTACTCCACAATTGCACCCTCTTCCGATCATGGGATTGGGCTACAGGTGGAGTCTTGACTTCGCAGGGCCGTTGCCACTGACCATGCGCCACAACAAGTACGTGTTGGTGATGGTAGAGCACTTCTCCAAGTGGATTGAATTGGTTCCATTGCCTGATAAGGCTAGTGAGGGAGCTGCGTATGCATTCTTGGATTGTGTGCTTAGCCGATTCGGTGCTCCAGCTAAGGTACTCACGGACCAAGGGAGAGAGTTCTTGGGGGAGTTTCAGGCTTTGTGTGACAAGGCCTTGATAGACCACCGCACCACTTCTCGGGATCATCATGAGGCCGATGGCTTGGCAGAGAGAGTTGTTCAGACAGTAAAGAGGGGTTTGCGCAAGTATGGCTTGCAGAATGGACACCTACGAGATTGGGACCTTCAGTTACCCTGGTTAGCCATGGGCTACAGGTTCAGCAAGCAAGCATCACTTGCCTCCTTCTCACCATACTTTCTTCTCTTTGGCCGAGAGCCGGATTTGCCTACATCCATTCGCAGAGAAGCTGCTACAGTTCTTAACCTTGACGATCCGGACGTGTGGGCACGTGCATGTGAGCAGCGTGCAGAGTTGTTCAAGAAAGTCATGCCCATGGCTTTCGAGAACCTTGCCATTGCACAACATCGTGATACGTTGAGGTATGCTACCATACGTGGTGGGGGCTATCGGAGATTCAACCCGGGTGACTATGTTTATCTCCAGCAGACTGCTCCTACGACCTTGGATGTGACTGCAGGACGTACTATTTTGAGGGTTCGAGAGGTGTTGCCCTCAGGAGTCCTGATCTTGGAGGGTCGGGATGGCATGATTTGGAAGGACCATGTGCGTAATTGCGCGCCATGTCACCTTCCTTTGATGGAAGGGTTGACCCAAACCTGGCAGTGGTACCTGCAAGTTTGAGGTGCATGTTGTGTGGGTCTGCTTTAGATATTTATATTTATATTTTGTGTGTTGGGACTTCATTTGGTCTCACATGCCAAGTGAGGTGTCGAGCCTCACTTGAGACATGGAGATAGGTTTTCCCCTTGTGAGTGTTGAGGAGGCTCATCTTCTTGTAGTTGAGCCTCCATGAGCTTCTCTCACCTCTATAGCTCTAGGTATTGAGAGGGAGTGTGTTGAGGGCTTTGTAGGGTGGATTCCTTTTGCAAAGGTGCCCTTGGCTTGACTTAGTTTATGTGATAGAGTGGATTTCACTTGGAAGGACTAGGGCTTGTTCTTCATGTGATTGCTTCATGCTTTGAGAGCTTTCATTGTCTTCTACTTCTCTCATTTCTCATCTCTTCTCATTGTGGTATAGCTTTCTAGGATTGTGTGCTTAGATTGTGTGGTGGACAGCGATGTATGTTGTGGCACGATGCTTAGCACAACAAAGCTGTGGAATGAGTACTTTTCTGACCCCAGTCAGTGGTGGGACAGTTGTGAATGCCTGTCAGATTACCAGATGTCATTTTGGACACCCCTGGTACTGGACATATTGTATGACAAATGTGGGTGCATGCAAGGGAGTGATCAACACTATGGCTGAACGAGATGTGGTATCGTGGAGTGCTTGCAGGGTATGCACAGCAGGGACGTGGGATGGAGGCTTTGGAGACCTATGAGCAACTGATGGGGGAAGGGGTGAAGCCCGACCATATAATGTTTGTGTGCGTTTGCAATGCGTGTGCGAGCCTGGCAACCCTAGAAAAGGACCAAGAGATCCATGGTGACATCATCAAATCTGCAATTGTACCAGAACTCATCCTGCACACTACTCTAGTGGACATGTATGCCAAATGTGGGAGCATTGAGGATGCGAAAGGAGAGTTCAACACTATAGCTGAACGAGATGTGGTGTCATGGAACGCGATGCTTGCAGGGTATGCACAGTAGGGGCGCGGGATGCAGGCTTTGGAGACCTATGAATGATGGGAGAAGGGGTGAAGCACATGGTCACCAACTCAAGGTTTCCCACATTTCTATACATTTGTCAAGCTCCCATTTCCTGCTGGTCTAGAGAGTGAACACATATGAAGGCATGTGCTCATTTGGCTGGCCTCACTCTCGGGGTAGAATGCAAATGTGATGGCCGTTGTATGTGTGTTATCCTAGCTGGTTGCTTGTACCCCGATGTTTCTCAGGGGGTTTTCGTCAGTTCCTCTTGGGATTTCTCGTGCTTGAACAATGAAGTATATTTTGGGAATATATATAGGCGGACTGGTTCGAACACCATGTCAGTGTCTGATGTATTAACCTCCAATATCGTTCGAAGGTGCAATGTCCTCTGAGGTTGTTGTGGTGTTTCTATGGATGACATGTTTGATTGTAGTTGTGTCTTTCATATTGTATCATATTGTTGCAGCTTCTGCCAATCTATGCAACAGGGTGGGTGGTAGAATCTTTTTTTGCCACTCTTTGCAACTGCCAGTAGGGTTGGCCTTTCCTCTTTGCCAATTGTTGTGCTTATGAGAGCTCCACATGGTTTATTAAATTTCAATTTCAATTTCAATTTAATTTAATATCTGAATTAGTCATTTACAATTAAATAATATTTAATAAATTATAAAATCTACATGACCAACACGTGTTAGTCACAGACCACGTGACATCTCTAGTGTTGTAGGGATATACCCATACCCATAGTCGTGTAGTCATAAAGATATGACTACTCCATTGCCCCATCAGGGATGATTACACATGTCAAATCCCAAAGGATCCCACGTGTCACCCATGCGCCTCTCCATGTAGATGCTACGTGTCACATCCGGAGGGTCACACGTGTCATGGAGACGTCTCTCAATGTGGGCGCTCTGCAGTAGTGTTGTAGTCGTAACCTTAGTCATAATATTCAGTCGTGTAGTCATCTATTTATGACTACATCACCAAACCCTACATCACTATGCGTCGATGGGCAAGTGTCACGTCCTCAGTGACTACCATGACTTCGCACTTATCACTCCGTAGTCATGGTAGAATTGACTTCGTGTTTGTCACTGCAGAGTGAGGTAGTCATAAAAGCACTTATGACTGCATTTGCAATGATATCCATAGTCATAAAAACGTTAATCTGTACTAGTGTGGTGTTCGGACAACACTTATGGTGGCTATCACTTTCTTGTATTCCTCCTTTGTCCATTGCCAAGGTGCGCGCCTATACTTCCACCGTACAACACCTTTTGGGTCCACACCATTTTGTTCGGCCCATAGATAGCGCATGCGACCCTGCTCCTCAAGCTCATTTCTAACACCGAGAGAATCTCCTTTTGCAGCCACTCCCTTCTTTGCCGGCGTGCCATGAAGAACCCGAAAAAGGGACGAGCAGACATTCTTCTCAATATGCATGGGATCTAGAAGATGGCGAATCTTCAGGTCCTACATATATCCCCACCCACAAAGACTTACACAAAAATTTTTACGTGAAAGTGACAATGCAACGCATACCAAATGTGCGATATCACATGCATGCATAGGGATATTGACGGTGTCTTTGTGGAATATGTACCGCCCAATATGACAACTCGTAGAAGATTGAAATTCATTTCATGTCGGGCACGTCCACTTCACCGTCCGTGCCCGCATGGGCCTTCTTCCATCCATCTTCCCAAAATTGCCCGGACGGTGTCATAGGGGGGGGGGACGTACTTCCTCTTTGCCATCAAACAAGTGTTTCTCTCTTCTTCTCCATCGATGGCTCATAGGAAGAAATTTGCAGTAGTTGGGATACACCATCTTGTGAAGATGGCGGGAGCTATGTGCATCAAGATCATCGCCACAATGCAAGCATACATGGTACCCTTTGGTGCTTAGCCCCGAGCAAACAGTTAGTCTTGTACTACACATCCCGCCACATTAGCAAAAACAAAAAGTTGTCATGTGCATGGCCCATAATGCCATCTACCCCACTACGGTGCACAAGACTGTCGCCGCTACTTCAATCAATCCCAATTTTCATCGATATTATCCGGCATTGACAAGTGAATGTACGCGGGTTGTTCATGGGGAACATAATATACCTGGATAATCATGCATTGTCTAAAGCAAGATGCCTCTCATCTGAAAAGATTGTCCGGCCATAGGGTCAAGTGAAGCATCCAATGCCGGGACCCCCCTCCATAGCTCTTTAAGTTCATCAACAAGAGGTCGCAAGTACGTGTCCATGTTTGCCACTTGTTTCGCCCCCGCCACCATTGTTTCCTTGGAACTGGCCTGGGCGCAACTCAGGGTGCAAGTCATGACACTGGGCATCTCCATGCCCATACTTGCCACAATGCCCACACTGCAACTGTGCAGGCTGTGCTTGTGCCGGCCTTCTGCCACTCTCTGGGCAATCTCTCTTGACATGGGGTCCTCCACATGTCCAACATATCACCCCTGGTTGCTGTTGGCCTGCAAAAGATGCCACGGGCCTCTACACCTGAGGTCCCCTGTAAGCTCCATGGAACTTGGGTTGGGCAACCTTGCCCCCCTGACCACGCTGTTGGGCAGTCCCTTGTACCTGTTGGCTGGCAGCTGCACCTCGTGCAGGCATGTCCTTGCCAAATCCAATGGTAACAACTCGCTCCTCCACCATGTTGAGCTCAATCCGCTCAACCAGCAGAAACACATCCCGTCGTGCACCTCACTTCGGTAAGCTCCCCTTCAGGTCATAGTTGCTAGCTTGATGCGCGCGCCTAACTCCCAACCTGGCCGCCGGACCAACTTGGAGCTTCGGCTGCTCACCGGGGCATAACGGTCCCCCTTTGAACTCCCAAAGAACCCTCCACCGATTTAGAACCAGCGGGAATTCCCTTTGGTAGTTGGCAGTCCGGAACAGCTCCCCACTCTTTGGTCGCTTTCCGGCTCGCTCGCTTACTCACTAGTTTTTGGTCACCAACGGGCTTGCACCGTTCTCGGGGTTACTACTCCCTATATATACTTCTGTAGCTATCCGCGGGGGTTTCGCAACCAGCCATGCCATTTTATGGCGAACCACCACGAAAACCCTCGACTCCCGGTGATGAGTCGCGGTGAGTCTTGGCCCACTCACCACGGCCCCTATGGACCGTGATGAGTCCCAAGACTCCCCACGACTCCCACCACGAGGTCTCCGCCCCCATGGTGAGTCCTATGCCACCCCCACTAAGTCCGCTAAGCTACCACCACCCCTTGTGGAGCCACCCCCACCGCAACCTGGTGTGCGGGGCTCCACCTAGTGAGCGCCTCCGCCTCCTTGAGTGCCTTGGGCACTCAAGGGTGCTTCAGCCCCCCATACCTATCGCTGCCGCTGCCCCCACCACAGGGGCAGCCCCTCATGTGTCCCAACCCCCTGCCCTCAAGGCAAAGGGCCGCGACACACACCCCTACCAACAAGGAGTCGATGTCCTCATCGACTTGTCCATTTTGTAGAAACGAACATCCAAGTTGTGGCGTCCCACATCAAGGAGTTTGTTTCCGTACCTTGGCGTCCCATGGCAAAGAACCAAACCCCACACTTGACTCTACTCTCCACTAGCTAGTTCGGCCGACTTCCTCCAAGTCCCGGCCAGGGGTGGATCCTCTCAAGCTCCTCCCAGTGCACTCTTCTTGGCCTTCTTCAAGGTCAAGGAACGATCCTCCCCGAGGATCGAATCGCCTTACTGCAACAACATTGCTTGCGATCGCTCCTGATGCCGCTTTTGGCATCACTTTGCGCAAGGGTTCACCTGGAACCCCCTTTGACTAGGAAGATAACCTTGAACCAACCGTGCCCCCCAATCACTACAATTGGGTCCGTCTTGGAATGCTGGCCTGAGGTACGGGAACACGTCGAAGCCGCACTACGACTTCGTCCCAAGGTTACATGATTATAGTACGTGAACGGAAGCACGTAGCTTCCGCGTTAGCCCGCACTACAAGGCAACCCCCTCGGTAGCGCAGTTATAGTACGCGCACGCGCCAGGTGCGCACTAGCACGTGAACTCCCAAAGAAGGCGCAAGTTTCCTTGCCCCTTGGATGGGAGTCACCCGATTTCGGCACTATGCAAACACACGATTAACCCAATTTACCTCTCCCACTTTTGTAAGCTAGCATGCATTCTACACACTAGCCAACCATACCATGTATCACCATTCCAAACAAAATAGGAAGCACAACATTTGAAAACCATTTCATTTAAAGCAAATTTTGTACAATACAAGTTTTTGCAATCGGATTCCTGAGCTAGCTAAGCTGGGCTAAGCATGCATTTCCTCCCCCACGCTCCAAGGTTGATGTCCCCATCAACGCTTCTTCCGCTTTTGAGGTCGCCCTTCGAAAACTGCAACCGCCTCGGATGCGTTTCCCATTTCTGAGGCACGCACCCAAGATGCCTCCACATGATGATAGCCCTTCCATTTGACGAGATACTCCGTTTCTCGGTTCTTGAACCTCCTCGACTTAAGTACTGCCTCCACCTCGTACTCAGGTTCATTTTCATGATCCAACAGCACAGGTGGCGGAAGCAACACTTGATGCCGATTCGGACGCGCTTCATCTTTGAAGTAAGGCTTCAAAAGGGAGACGTGAAATACTGGATGCACCTTGCTGTTTGCCGGCAGCTCCAATTCATACACATCCTCATTCATAACCTTCCGGATGCGAAAGGGTTCCGCATACGGAGGTACGAATTTGGACTCACTTCCGGAGGTAGTCGGAAATTCTTGATGTTCAACCAGACTTCCGTGCCTGCCTCAAACTTCACTTCCCTCCGCTTCCGATTCGCCTGCCTTTCATACCGTTTCCTCGCTTTGGCAATGTTGTATTTTGCGAGCTTCAACAAACGCTCGCGTTCTTCCAGTACCGCCGATACTGCCGGTTCCTCAACGTCCCGGGCGGCCCAACTTGTCGGCACCAGAGGTGCTTTTCCATAGACCAATACGAAAGGGGAAACTCCCGTTGCGGAGTGTTCTGTGTTATTATAACAGAACTCTACCGCGTCTAAGTGTTCCACCCAGTCTGATTGGTCTGCCGACACGTAATTCCGCAAGATCTGCTTCACTACGGAATTCACTCTTTCCGTTTGGCCGTCGGTCGTAGGTCGGAAGGCGGTGCTCATCTTCAGCCTCGTCCCCATCTTCTTCCAAAGTGTCCTCCAAAATTTACTCGTAAACTTTGGATCGCGGTCCGAGACAATATCCTTCGGGACTCCATGATGTTTTAAGACGTGGGCGAAGTAAAGTCGCCCTGTCTCTTGCGCCGTTGCCGTCTCCTTGGTGGGGATGAAATGGCCCATCTTACTGAACCTATCCACCACCACCATGATTGCATCGAATCCTTTTGACAGCGGCATAGCAGTCATGAAATCCATCGAGACGCTTTCCCAAGTCCCCTCTGGAATCGGCAAGGGTTGTAACAGCCCCGCTTGCTTTTTGTACTCGCTCCGGTTTTGTTGGCATGTGGTGCATGTCTTGACATACTCCTCTGCCTCCTCCCTCAGTTTGGGCCAGAAAATCAAGAGTGCCGCAGTGCGCTTGGCTCCGCCGTGGCCCGCAAGCGGGCTATCATGGCATTCTCTCAAGAGACTATCTGTGATCCCTCCCTTCGGCACGTAGAGACGCTTTTGCTTATACCGGAGCAGTCCATTTTGCAAGTGGAATTGCGATTTAACCCCCCTCCTCAAGTCCTGCATCACGGACTTCGCCAGCTCATCCTTCTGGCAAGCCTTCCGGATCTTCCTTTGGAGCGCCGTCTCGCCCCTGTACACCAACAGGAGCTGCTGCTTTCTACTTAAAGCATCGGCCACCACGTTGTCACGTCTCGGTTTGTATTGGATATCCACGTCAAACACCGCCAAAGTATCTTGCCACCTAAGTTGTTTTGGGGACAACTTGGGCTGCGTGGCAAAATACTTCACCGTAACATTGTCCGTGAACACCTTCACTGGGTTGGAACCAACATAGTGGCGCCAAAGCTCAAGACAGTGCACCACCGCCTTCATCTCTTTCTCGTGCGTCGGCCACCGTCGCTCCACTTCGTTCAGTTTCTTACTTTCGTAAGCCACTGGACGTCCATCTTGCATCAGTACACCCCCAATCGCAAAGTCCGACGCATCTGTATGAATCTCGAATGGACGATCGAACTCCGGGATTTTCAAGACTGGAGCTTCCGCCATCCGCTGCTTCAATTCAGCAAAAGCTTGGTCACACAAGGTGTTCCATACCCAGACTTTGGATTTACACAGAAGGTCTGACAACGGCCCCGCGATCTTGGCGAAATTTCTCACATACTTCCGGTAATAGGAGGTGAGTCCTAGGAAAGATCGCACTCCCGGGACCGAAGTCGGAGGCTCCCAGTCCAAGATCGCCCTCACCTTTCTGTCATCCATTTTGATCCCATCCTGTGTAATCACATGCCCCAGGAACTCCACTTTTGTGACCCCGAATTCGCACTTTGAAGCTTTGGCATACAGCTTCCCTTCCCGCAATTTCTGGAACACCCTTTTGAGGTGCTTCAGGTGCTCCTCCTTTGTTTTCGAATACACCAAGATGTCGTCGATGTACACGATCACAAAGTCATCCAACCACTCCTGGAAAAGGCTGTTCATCAGCGTGCTAAAGGTCGCAGGTGCATTGGTGAGCCCAAAAGGCATCACCAAGAACTCATATGAACCATACCTTGTCCTGCACGCGGTCTTCTCCTCATCTCTTTCCGCCACTCGAATTTGATGATAGCCGGAGCGCAGATCGATCCGGCTGAAATACTTCGCTCCTGCCAACCGATCGAAAAGGTCGTCGATCCTTGGCAAAGGATACCGGTTTTTGATAGTCACCTTATTCAAAGCCCTGTAATCGACACACATCCGCAACATCCCATCCTTCTTGTCTGCAAATAGCACCGGGGCTCCGTAAGGTGACTTACTCGGCCGGATGTACCCCTTTGAGATTAGATCTTTGAGCTGAGTCTTCAGCTCGACCAACTCTCTGTGGCTCAACCGGTAGGGCGCCTTGGCAGGCGGTTCCGATCCCGGTATCACCTCAATCTTGTCTCCTCTTTGCGGTGGCAAGCCGCTTGGTAAATCCTCCGGCATCACATCCTGGTATCTCTCCAAAATCCCCTTGATCCAGTCTGGGCTCGGCTCCCCACTTCTCCCTTCACTTCTCTAATGTAAAGCAAAAACTGGGGCTCATGTGCCTCCTCCACGGCCCACTCCCTTGCTGACAGAAGGTTTATTCGCCCTCCCACGGGTTTGGGCGTTTCCAATACTCGTAAGACTTTGCCACCATCCCCACATGGTAGCGTGACTACTCTTTTACGGCCATCTATGACCGCTCCGGATTTGCTCAAAAAGGTCATCCCCAAAATGAGATCCACTCCATCGATCTCGCAAATGGTGAAGTTCTCACGTCCTTCCCATTTCCCCAGTTGAAGAGGGACATCGAACGCCAACCTCGTCGCCAATTGCGGTTCTCCTTTGGCAGAACTCACCTCAATAGAGGCCCCCACATCACTTGTCGGGAGTCCCAGCTTTTGTGCCGTTGCCGGTGTCATGAAGGAGTGCGACGCTCCTGTGTCCACCAACAATGACACGTTAGTTCCGGATATTATCCCATCCACGAACAATAACTGACTCCCTTTACGTAAGGCGCCAGTTTCCTGATACAGTTCACAAGAAAATTTGCCTACCTTGCAAGTCCTGGCGACCACCGCTTCCACCAAGTGACTGATGGTATCTTCCGACAGCTCTGTGGTCGCCCGAGTCATGTTCAATTGCCGGGGCTTTGTGCACTTCTTGGCCATGTGCCCGGGCTCCCCGCAATTGAAACACACTCCATCAAAGGTCGCCTTCTGTCCGCCATAGGCCGCTCCACCCGCTTTTCCTTTCGAAGCACCGGGTGCCGCCTTGACTTGTGAAGGCCCTCCCTTCGATTTCCACATGCCATTGTCGCCGCGTGGCCTATCCCACTTCTTTTCCAGTCGGAAGGAGTCACCTTCCCGCCCGGTCTTCTTGTGGTTCAGCTCCATACGGCCTTGTCTTTCACCTTTAGGGACATCCGAGAAACATTCAGCCCTCTCAATTGCCTCGTTCAAAGTCTTAGGTGGCTTCTCCTCCAACTTCCGCCTGGCCCATGGGGCCAGTCCCGCCACAAAGTTGAAGACCATTTCTGGTTCTGCCATGTCCGCGACTTTGAGCAACAGCACATTGAAAGCCTGGACATATCCCCGAATGTCATCTGTTTGCTTCAAATTCCTCATCTTGTCCCGGGCGAGTCGGGACGCGTTGAGGGGCACAAACTGCCTCTTCATCAATTCCTTGAACCCACTCCAGTTCAAGGTTTCCGGGCTTGGACCTCGGTCGTGAAGGCGTTTCTGCCACCATTGTTGAGCATAGCCCCTCAAATAGGTGGGAGCCACTTCCACCAGATCCTCGTCACTCAACTTGGCCGCCCGGAAGTACTGCTCTAGCTCCAGGAGCCAGGTGTTGAGTGCCTTCCGATTTCGGACGCCCTCGAAGGTGCCAGGTTCCTTAGGCTTCACCTTAAATTTTGCCTTAGTGGAAGTGACATTAGCCGCCTTCAACACGTCTTTGAACGTCCCGCCAAATTGCGCCAACAACCCTTCCCAAAAGGTTGCCGGCATGGGAGGCATCTTTTGGTCGGTCGGAGCTCTCAGGGATTCCTCGGGCTCCGACTCCTCAGATTCCTCCTGCTCTTGAGCGGCCTCGTTTTCGGAGACATACATCGCTTCCTCAAATGGCCGCCTCGGTGACACGTCGCCCCCATCGGGCTCACCAGGATCATCATCTTTTGGGCCGTTCCACTTTCGCTTTGGCTTGCCTGACCCCATGATGAGGCCAATCCCAAGGACGATCACGTACTGAACTCTAAGCTCTGATACCAAGTGTCGCGCACCTCACTTCGGTAAGCTCCCCTTCAGGTCATAGTTGCTAGCTTGATGCGCGTGCCTAACTCCCAACCTGGCCGCCGGACCAACTTGGAGCTTCGGCTGCTCACCGGGGCATAACGGTCCCCCTTTGAACTCCCAAAGAACCCTCCACCGATTTGGAACCAACGGGAATTCCCTTTGGTAGTTGGCAGTCCGGAACAGCTCCCCACTCTTTGGTCGCTTTCCGGCTCGCTCGCTTACTCACTAGTTTTGGTCACCAACGGGCTTGCACCGTTCTCGGGGTTACTACTCCCTATATATACTTCTGTAGCTGTCCGCGGGGGTTTCACAACCAGCCATGCCATTTTATGGCGAACCACCACGAAAACCCTCGACTCCCGGTGATGAGTCGCGATGAGTCTTGGCCCACTCACCACGGCCCCTATGGACCGTGATGAGTCCCAAGACTCCCCACGACTCCCACCACGAGGTCTCCGCCCCCATGGTGAGTCCTATGCCACCCCCACTAAGTCCCGCTAAGCTACCACCACCCCTTGTGGAGCCACCCCCACCGCAACCCGGTGTGCGGGGCTCCACCTAGTGAGCGCCTCCGCCTCCGCCTCCTTGAGTGCCTTGGGCACTCAAGGGTGCTTCAGCCCCCCATACCTATCGCTGCCGCTGCCCCCACCACAGGGGCAGCCCCTCATGTGTCCCGACCCCCTGCCCTCAAGGCAAAGGGCCGCGACACATCCGCTAATGTGGGTTGGGCCACTTGTAACAGGGTTGCATCCCGCACCCTTCTCTTGAGCTCCTTGTCCAAAATTCCATACCAGAACTAGACTGCCTGAGCTTCAGTAACCCCTTGGGTCACACTTATCAAGCGCCTCATACGAGTGTAGGCCTCTCGCAAGCTCTCACTGGATTTGCGCTGGAAGTCTTGCAAACTTTGCAGCTTCTCTGTCCGGACACCTTGATAGTTCCTCCGCAACTCCTGGAAGAACTCCACCACCGGGTTGAATCTAGGCACATGTATTGTAATTGTGGCAGGAGGAGCAGTAGCACCTTTTGAACTGGTACCACCTGCAGAAGTGTCGGCACTACTTGTTCCACTACAAGTGCTTGTAGTTGGAGATGTTTGTGTAGCTGCTGGTGTCACCGCTGCCCTTGTGCCTCTAGTGATTGCGACATAGTTAGGTGACCAATACTCTCGCCACTCCTCAATCTCCACCGCATGTCCCCGCCTAAATTCATGGTAATCATCCATGGGCGGCCCCTCAAGGTGCTGGAATAGCCCCTTCCACGCCATAAAGGGCGTAAACAGTTGTGGATTGCGCATTTGCTGCAAATCACACCAATTGTCAAACTCTTGTATAAAGTCATCAAGCTCGATGGTGCCCACAGCTCCAGAGTACCTACGTGGCCCCTTGGTAGCTCCATACATCTCCTCCATCGTGTCCCACAACAATGGTACGGAAATGACTTGCACCTGCGGCGAGAATCCTCCTGACTCCGAGTCTGAACCTTCCTCAGAAGACACTGAAGGTGAAAGTGGCCTAAACCGCACACCTTGTCTTGTGTACCCACTAGTATCGCTGGTGCTTGTACCGACACTCCCCTCAGCAGCTGGTGGCACCTCCGTGATGAAAACTCGCAACCCAACCGGTTGTCAACCTGTCTCTAATCCCCACTTTCTACAAGGTAACCGGGTAAAGAACCTGTTGCAACTACTGGTTCAAGCAGGAATAATAGGTTTCTAACGTAGACTTGTACCTGCACCTGCATCCACCGCAAGCACTCCTATGGTCTGCTGGTCATCAACCCGGCCTCACCATAGAAGAAACACTGGTGGTCTTGCTGGTCATCACTCCAGCCTCACCACCGACAGCATACTCTAGGATTGGCCGGTGATCAAATCCGGACCAACCTCCTATGAAAATAAGCGCCCACACAAAGCTAACATGGCGCACAGTTAAGCATGCAGGTGTGTTGTGGGTTGACTCTAGTGGTACATCTCAATAGCAAATACAGGACACACAGGAGATAGACACTGACTGACCAGGCCGAAGAAGCAAGACAGACGGCATTAGGGGGTATCTCACTGTAACTTTCTGTATGTGACTCTGTATTTGCATTCTGGACCTCTTGTTGCAATTACTTAGGGTATTTGTGAAGCAGAGCACCTTCCAAGATTGCTTGCCTGGTAATGTTGATATCGTTAGAGTTTGGGCATGTCATTTCATGCGATGGAGGTGCTTGTTGAACAGATGAGGTGGAAAGCTTGGCAGCAGCAAGGCAGGCAGCCCTGTCTGGCTCAGAGCCATCTGATTCTATCAGAGTACGTGCCCTGGAATCATTCTTATCCCTTCATAAATGGGAGTAAGCTGAGTGTCTGACCATTGATCTAATCAGCAACATTCAGAAGAGCACTGCCAAGTTTGCCACAAATTGTGCAGACATACTAATCATGAATTGCATTATGACAACTTGAATGAATCATATTCATAGTCTCAACGTTGGCAGCTGTATACTTTTTCTGCTTAGCTCAAATCATTGTGGGTGTTACTTATGGATACAGTGAAGAATGTGCCTAAGTCTCAATTCAGGAGAGGGCATGGGTTTGGACAGGCTGTAAATGCTCTACTCACACAGCTCGACCGCCTCAAATCATGGCCCAACATTGTTGTGCTCACCACCTCCAACATAACTGGTGCAATTGGTATGTACTGCTGTCATGTAGCTTCACTTTTGTTTCTTGTGCATAGTGCAGAATAAAAAGTAAGCTAGCTTGATAAAGGGACTGTTGTTAGGTGGCCTTAAAAGGGCAAGGGGTGCAGATGTTGCGTTTGTGGACAGAGCTGACATAAAAGTGTTCATCGGGCCACCTTCTGTGGAGGCACGCTATGCCATACTTCACTCTTGCCTGCAGGAGCTGATCCGCACTGGAATTATTATCATGGTAGGCACACTGAATACACCCATGTGAGTGCCATGATTGTTCCATGAATATATACAGCTCTAAATCCTTAGGGAGTAGCATCTCTACTATCAACATTGTGTAATACATTGCTGGTTACATATGTTGCAAACGAGAGACAAGTAGTAAGGCAGAAAAGTAGGTAGGAGGAAGTGCAAGAGGAAGGGTCGTAGGAGGTCTAACACTGATGCCTTCTTTGCAATCACCTTTGGTGTTGTCTTTGCTCAATCTCTCTTTGAAAGTTCGGATTTTTTGTGGGATTTGGCAGCCGGGATGCTCCTGACAAGAAACGATTGGTGGGGTGTAGCAGCCAGCAGGCCACGAAGAAAGAAGATTGGTCAGCTACGAGACTCTGCAGTCTTTGTTAAAGACTAGCATGCAAACTGGTCAAGCGGCAGTTACATCTATGGAACTGTCAAAGTAACTGCTGGTTATAGCAGACGATTGTGAGGTACTGCAAACCTCCCCTTTGTTGTGCCTCACATGTTTTAGCGACTTCCAGTTATGATGTGATGATGACCAGCTCTGTAGTCACAACATTGCAATATACAAGCTAATGCCACCAGTGATCTGTATATGTTGGCATAGTAGCTGGGGACATTTACAAAATAAACCTAGAAAACTCCCCCAGACCCCTGATGGCTTGTGCTTGACAGCAGTTCATGTATATCGTGGAGATTTTTTTCTAAGTAAATACAACCAAGTGCCATGCACCAGTATTTGCTCACATATGACTAGCTTGACTGATTTGAATCTCTGACAACTCTCTACCAAAGACAACTATACTAGGGCAAAAACTGCTGGATATGGAAGTCCAGAATGTCATCTTGCCTGGGAAGGTGACAGAAAGTGAATATCAAGTTGATCAGAAACCTTAACAATTTAGGATGCGGTGCTCTGTTGCAGGGGCTGAGTGGGCGAGCATTACGTAAGTTACCTTTTCTGGCACACACAAACTTGAGCAGCAGTGATGCTCGTGGACATGTATGCCAAATGTGGCATTATTGAGGATACAAAGGGAGTGTTTGAGAATATGGCTGAACGAAATGTCGTGTCCTGGAGTCTAATGATCGCGGGATATTCCCCAGCATGGATGCGGGATGGAGGCATTAGAGACCTATGAGCAAATGACGCGGGAAGGGGTGAAGCCAGACCTGGTCCGTTTGTATATGCAATGCGTGTGGGGGCCTGGCAGCCATGGAAACGGACAAAGAGGTTCATGGTGACATCATCAGAGCTGGAGTTGTACCCGACGTCATTCTGAACAATACCCTCGTGGACATGTATGCGAAATGTGGGTGCATCGAGGATAAATGTTCCTGGATGGTATGGCATGGCAGCTCGGAGGCATCATGGAAGCATGCTGCAAAGTTATTGGTTAAGGTGGCAGCATATGTGGAGATCAATGGGTTTGAGGTGCCTTGTCTATTCATAGCTGCCAAAGATGATCTTGAGCCTGATCCTGCTTGCATCCACACTCTGCACTGGTATGGGCACCTACTTTTGTTCCTGTGCCTGGCTGTCTTGGCCATGGCAGATTTGTTAGTCTCAGGTCAAGCTGCATGGATAGTTTGTCAATGAGGTGAGGGTCATAGTCTGTTCAAGTGTCAATTCACATTCCATCGATGGGGATATCATGTTTGCCATGAATAGTCTTTCACTGGAATCCACAAAGGGCAATTCAGATATGATCTGCAGTATGTCACTGTGTTATATCAACTGGAAGCCGCAGCAGCAGTGACACAATTGATACGCACTGCTAATCAAGGCACCTTCTTCAACACATTCCACCCTGTTTTACGGCCCTAAATTTCCATGTTGAATTCTGCAAGTTAGCTGGTTGAGTGAACCTTTGATAGTTTGGAGTGACTTTTGACTTGATACTGCCAATGTGTCCAGAAACAGGTAACAAAGACGAGGAGAAGCTGTGAAATGAATGTTTTTTTTACCCTAGTATTTTATCAAATATGCAGTTATCTTTGCTGCGGTGCCCCTCAATCAATGGAGAACTAATGTGAACGTGTGTTGCATAATTGGACAACGGAGCAGGTGACGAAGCTTTTTCAAAAGATTCATGAGCTTGTAGAGGATGGTGATACCCTGGTTTTGGTCCTCATTGGTACCTCCTCCTCTTGGCGCACAATCAAGCATGCAGGTGTGGAGGGGATCCAAACACAAGAATGAAAACAACAACTCTCCCATACCAAAAACAACTCCACAGTGTCGCTCCTGCAAGGACACCCCAGCCCAAACCCGGACTGACTCTTGCCTCCACCTACGAAAAGGTCTCGGCCTACAAAGAAGGTGGGAAGCTATGAGGAAGGGAAGCTAAATCAATGCCTATCCCCAGCACGCTCTCATCCCAACACCCTCTTTTTTCCTCTCTTCTCTCACTTGCATGACCATGAGAGCATCCTGTAGACACTCCTCAAACTGCCCTCCATGAGCTCATGAAACTTGACCTCCAAGGCCCCATGGAAGCCTCCACAGGGTCCGCCAGTGCCTCTTTACATCCACCAGCCATTCCTCCGAATGGACCACCTCAGGAAACCACGCCATTCATTGAATGTTCAATGTTAAGAATTGGGCTGAAAACCCAAAAAGATTACCTACAAGGAAGTAACCCCCTTTGTTAAAACGCAACAGAGAGGCAATTCCTACTTTTCTGCCGGATCAGCTAGCTCAAAACCGTTGTTCTTTAGAGCCCAGCCTCCCCATCAAGATCCCACGAAACGAGTGACAAATAATAATAATAATAATAATAATTATTATTATTATTTTCCACTCTGGCTATTCGCGGCCTTCCGTGGCTCCAACCGCCAGGACTCCTCACGGCCCGCCCTAGGCACTTGTTGGCCACGGGCTGCTCCGTGATACCCCGTGGTACCACGCCCACGAGCCTTCACGGCCCGCCATCCCCACGATCTGGTCACCGTGCCCACCCGTGGTGTCCGCACCATGGCTTCCCACGGTCACGGTCAACGGTCACGGTCAACAGTCACGGCCTTGGCTTGTGGTACCTCGTGACACCGCCCCCACTGCCCCTCATGGCCAATGTTCCCCACGTTCCCTGGATTCCCAACTAGTTCCCATACGTTCCCTGCGTTCCACGCTTTCCCGATCTCTCCCCGAGCTGGGGTTTGCTCTTGCACTTGCAACCTACTGCCGCTGAGCTATGGCTTCTACGGAGCCATCAGCCCCCCGGTGCCCCTGCACTCTTGAGCTCCTCACGACCCACTAGAAGCCCCCAAAACTCAACAAGCAAGCTATATGCTGCCCAACAAGCTCCATTTTCTTCATGAAGCTCACAAAAACAAATCTGAAAATACACCCTTTACAACCTTGGTGTACTTCACTTCTCAATGCATATTCCCTGGCTCTAGGACGCCTCGCTATACTAACTGCCCTTCCAGCCCCGCTCTCACCACTCCAAGAGCCCTTACCAACTGCTGAGTTTCATATTACACCCCAACTCATCACACATGCTTCACAAGTGCACTAATTTGTACACAAGAGGGACCAACCTCCTCTCTTCACTCATACCTCTTCATGAGCTTGGAGCTGAAGCTCCCAACAGGCTGCGATGCATCCCCTCGCAGCTCCACTATTTGGCTTGCAAGCCAGAAGAAGACGACCACCAGTTCACCCACTCGTGGCCAGCACCTCCTCCGCTTCTACTAAAGCCCAAACTTGGTTGCCATAGCGTTGAGTCGGCACGCCCGCCGCCCTTCAACATAGGCTAACCCGCCTCTCTATATCAATTGCAAACTTGTTCGCCTTTGCACTCTATCCGCTTTGGATAGGCTCAGCATGATCCCTGCACTCTAGGTTGACCGCTTCTCATGGATCGAAAACCAATGGAACAACTAACTCGAACCTGGCACTCACAGATTCGAGCTAATCTTTCTCGAGTGATAAAGAAAGAATGATACAAGCACACAAGCTCTCTCAAACTCACATATTTGCACATGAAAACATCACTCATATATTAAAGTCGAGCCAAGTGCACACCACACGCCATGGGGAATCCACACTACGGCGCCATAGCTAGACGCGGTGAGGCTCAACTCGAGAAAGATGAGCCCACCGCGATCTGCCGTGAAGATAACAACGTCAGGTGCCCCAACAATATTGGCCCTGGATTGATACTTGGGTCATCCCAAATGTTATATAATCAAACTAACTATTTCCTAGCTAGTTTCATACTAGTAAACTAACTTTGACAGTATAATAACCCATGATGGAGGGCAAGTGAAAAAGTGGGGGCTTATAAAAACATATACCCTAACATAAAGTGTATGTGTCTGGGTCCCCAAATCTGTCACTCCAGTATATATATCAGGAAATAACCCGGATATACTTACCCGGCTGGTATATCCGGGTAAACAATATACCTCCCCAACACTGGTCTTACCTTATATTTTGAGTCGGTCCAGCTGGGCACATGTTCCAATAGGTGTTCTATTGATGGATGAGTGTAGATATTTATTATTTTATTAGATGAAGTTTATGGATATTTAAGAAGGACTAACAGAGGGTTTTAGATTTTTCCCCTCCAATAACTCCAAATAAAGTTCTCAGGAACAATATATCTATATATTATAATATAATATATATATATATATATTTGAATTTTATTTAGTTAAAAGGGGGACAGTCCCTGTAAATGTCAGATTATATTATTATGCATGACTAAAATAAAAATGCATCCAAATTAATAACCTCATTGGTGCAAGACTGTGACACGTAATGCTCGCCAATGAGGAGTTTTGCCGCTATTGCAATCAACCTTTGGCTTTACTAATGCTGGATTTATAAAAGGCTTTTGACCTAATTCACTGGAACTTTCTCATTTTGGCGATTCAAGTGCGGGCATTCACTCTCAATTCCCTTCTTGGGTTCAAATTCTCCTCTTCTCCGCCTCTAGTAGGGTTATGACTATGCTCCCTTTCTAGATCCTTTGCCCTTCAACGCTCTGTCCATCGGGGTTGCCCTTTATCCCCTTTTCTTTTCCTGATTGCTACAAACTGTTTGTGACACCTTATGGCCCTTGTGGTGAAGTGACACCATAAGTTACACTCCCTTCGGGAGGCGTCATATTTTTCTTTTTTTTGACACCTTATGGATGCGCATCCACACATTTTGGGTCTTCAATTCCCTCTCCTTTTTCCTCAACCTCACTTTGTCTATGTACGCTGATGACATAGTTTTTACCTTCGTAATGACTGTCGCCCTAATATTGAGGCTCCTTGGATTGATTCAGCCTGGCTTCAAGTTTCAAGGTAAATTGGCCTAAATCTATTGGTATCCTCTCTCAACTCAGTAGCTTTACCATTGCGCATCTGCCAATGTGGGGGTTGGATAAGGGCTTGAGCCTTGTATTGGCTCTGTGAGGGGGAGTCTTGTAAGTTGCTTGGCTATTTGATTGGGCATGGCCTTTCTCAGCATGACCGTTTTGCTCCGATTCTTCGCTCCCTAAAATCCAAACTGACTTTTTGGTGTTCTGCTCAGCTTTCCATTGCAGGGAGGGCTTTGGTTGCCAACCAAGTCCTGCCGGCGGCTTTATGGTTCATAGCCTCAATCTGGGGCCTGGGCACCAAAATCCTCCAATTCATTAAAGCTTGATCAATTCATTAAAGCTTTGATATCGTACTTTTCTTGTGGGGCGCTTCTAATGCTAAGATTGTTAACCGTGTTTTGCTTTCGTGGTCTCAGTTTTGCCTTAGGAAAAAACAAGGGCGCTTGGGGATCTTGGACCTGGATCGTGAGATTACGGCTTTACTTGGGTGGCTCTAGGAAACTCGAAGCAATCTGTGGGTTCATTGGCCTAGCAAGCCATTTGGAACGCGCTGGAATTTGCTTGGTGATTTTTATAACCAACCTCCCCCTAGAAATTGGGATGAGGCTTTCCGCCAGCCAATTTTTGGGAACATGCAACTTGTCTGTGAAGTATTGGCTAATTGCTCGGCAAGATAGGCCTCATGGGATAAAGCGGGGATTTCCTTGGTCAAGGATGTCTGGTCTGCCTCTGGACTGGTCCCCCGGGAGCATTGGTCTGGTAAAGTTCACCCTATCTCTCTTATGTCTGGTTGGCCTTTTATTACTGCAGCTGTGACCCAGAGGTGGTCTTCCCTTCTTACCAGTGGTCGCGATCAGTGGAAACCCCCTGCTTGGAGAGGTTGCCTGGTTGGCATTCCTATTAGTGCTATATATGGTTCTGAGATCCACAACAGTGTGGCCATTGGGGTGGGCTTCGCTGCCAACTCATGGGCTCTCCTTGTCTCTTGGGTTACATGACTTGTCAGTTTGACTGCACCTTTGTCATCAGAATCTTTGATTCAGCTGGCACAAGCAACCCTGTTTACAACAGAGTCCGAATCTTTGATACAAACATTTTATAAAGAGTGCACCCCCCAGGCGGAGCAGGCGAAGCGGGCACCTTACTACAATGGGACTCTGCAATTTCTTTGTTTTGGTTTCTTAACATGCCCTTGGCCCAGCTTCAATGGGACCCGGGGGAATGGACTTGGTGTGTGCAGGATAATACCAATTCGTTCTTTGCTTACACCACCAAATTGGGTTATAAGATCCTTCTCAATCCCCATCCCATTATTGCTAAGCTTTCAGCTAAATGGGCTCCCATCATGGTTCTGAGATCCACAATCGTGTGGCCATTGGGGTGGGCTTCGCTGCCAACTCATCGGGCTCTCTGGTCTCTTTGGGTTACATGACTTGTCAGTTTGACTGCACCTTTGTCATCAGAATCTTTGATTCAGCTGGCACAAGCAACCCTGTTTACAACGGAGTCCGAATCTTTGATACAAACATTTTATAAAGAGTGCACCCCCCAGGCGGAGCAGGCGCAGCGGGCACCTTACTACAATGGGACTCTGCAATTTCTTTGTTCTGGTTTCTTAACATGCCCTTGGCCCAGCTTCAATGGGACCCGGGGGAATGGACTTGGTGTGTGCAGGATAATACCAAGTCGTTCTTTGCTTACACCGCCAAATTGGGTTATAAGATCCTTCTCAAGCCCCATCCCATTATTGCTAAGCTTTCAGCTAAATGGGCTCCCATCATAGTTCCAGAAGCTGCTTGGAAATTCATTTGGGTGGATGTCTAGAGGAAACAACGGGCGGCGAAGGTTTCAGCCTTTTTGTGGAAACTATGCAATCTGATCCTTCTTCTTTCTTTTACTCAATTGCCTCTTGATAATGTTTGCAGATCTTGCTCCTCTGATTAGAGATTTCCTTGTATGCTAAATGGCACAACTTTGATTATAGGGATCCCTTGTTAATTCCGCTCTTGACTCCTCCTCTTCCTCCTGGATCCTATCAAGTTTGGGTAGCCCTTCGTGGCCTCGGCCTTTGGCATATCTTGAAGGCTCGGTGCGCCTTCATATTTGATCAAAAGCCAACCTGTGCCAAAGCCTCTTTGGCCTCCATCTTCTATGACTTATTGTGAGGGTCATAAACTTTGAGAGGGGTTGCTAGTTGAACAGCTGGCCGCAGATGCGCTGAGGAGCGGCGGGCTGCCCTCTCTCGGAATTTGATGCCCAATGGGGGCACTTTGGACTTCTATGTGAAAGACAGGGAGAAAGAGTCCGATGGGCACCCGGACCTCCAATCGACTGGTGAGTCTCCCAATCATTGGGCTTCCTCGGCAGAGGTGGAGGAGTGCGACATCAATTGGCGGCATAAAAAGAATCGTGAATCTATTATTAGAGCTCATCTCAATTTCGAGCCCCTCAGGGCAAAACGCTGATTGGATATTATTCTGCTCTCATTTCTTTTCTGATGTTGCTTTAGGATGTTGGCTCTGGTCTTCAATCGTTTGTACGCCTGGCTCCCTGTCTATCACAAGATTGGGGAGTTGTTTTGCTCCCTTACCTTCCTCTATGCTCTTATAGCAAAGAAAGATGGGCTGGTAGTTCGGCCTCCAGTAGCTCGCTGGTTTCTTGTTGGACCATCTGGTTCTGTCTTACTGGTACTCTGTCACTCAATTCTAGATGACTGCTCTGCTTAGTTCAGATAGGCAGCTCTTTGCCTAGGGACTACCTTAGCTTCTCTTCAGTTCAAAACTCTCAGTATCCTTGAGCATGGGCCAAGCCCCCCAGGGCAAGCTTTAAGCAAACTAAATGTAAGCCTTATGGCCTCTGGTCTTGGTTATTTTTTCCAGGATTCCCCTCCAATATGATTTACATGGCTTCCTCCTCTTTTATTTTTAAATTAAAAAAAATCGCAAAAAAAAAGAGACTGTGTGGCACCATAGGTACGGTGGGGAGGGCTTGGTACGGCCCAATCTACACCCCATTTCATTCATGGAGCTGACAATAACAACTGTGACAATCACGGTCCGGACCCTTTATTTGTTGGTCGATGATTAACGGTCGTAGACTCTCTAGACCTCCCTAATGCTAACTTAGGTCATATAGTAAAGCTAACTTTTTATTTTATTTTTTGAAAGGGAAACACCTGGGAGCGACAGCTCACAAATCAGGCCCCTTAATAGTGAGAGGAGAAGCTAACTACTTTAGTTAGGAAAGTGTTGGCAAGGCATAGACCACGATTCCACCCAAATATGGTGTAGTACTGGGTAGTAGGTATAGGTAGTAGGGAGTGTGGGTGTGTGGTACATACCAGCCAAAGGTGCAAGAGAGAGAGAGAGCTTCACATGGCACTGCCTCACGCACTTTCATTGCCCTGCAGATTCGCTTTGTTGACTCGGACCTGACAAAGATTTGCCTAGACACCTCATCACAATGAGACACAGGCTACATTTATACGGTACATATGATAATATACGTATATGGGTGCCAAGTATTGGTACATTGGGGAGAAGAATCCGTGACTGGGCGGAGGAAGAAGGCTGCGGGGTGCCCACTTGCACTTCTAGAAAGACGGGGGGATATTCCGTTGTGTCAGAGAGAGCTAGACGACAGATCTTTGTCTGGACTTGTTCGGATTGGCGATCGCAGAGCAGTTGATTAAAGGTGGAGGAGGAAAGAGTATACGAGCAACAGGAGAGATTGAGCGGTTGAGTGACAGGAGAAGAGAGAGAGGGAGAGTGGGCGATCCAGCGAGTGAGGGAGGTGGATTACGAGCAGCGCGACCATGTGTTTGCCGCCGGAAACATCAGTGCCTGTTCTTCCATCGTTCAGGCGCGTTCAGGGCTATGGAGCGAGGCATCAGAGGGTCCCATACTATCCCCAGGGTGTTCAGTCCAGTCCGCCCGATTATCTATTGGACGACTTCTACTGGGCGAGTCTCGGTGAGGGCGATGCAGAATTTTGTGCTGCTGGCATCAAACTTCCGCTGCTGCCCGCAGGTGTTCCCACGTTGGGAACAGTCAGTGATGAGCCTGCCGGAGAGCTCCCAGTGTATGGCTCCACACCATCCTATAGCATGTGCTTGTGTTTCAACGAAATGTGGTTGCCGGGTTCGAAGAAATGAACGAATTGGGTTGTGAATGCGAAGCTTTTTAAGTATTCAAGGAGTTCTTCTGATGTTCTGCTAACTTGTATAAGTCTTCAAACATGAGAGGGATTCCGGCTTACAGTTTGACATTGATCAGATCCAACTGAAACTCTTTGGAAGTTCTGTGCACACAAGCAAGTGCCTGGGCCATGACCCCCGCCAATGTCACCGAAGAGGAATGCTGTCAGCGTCGCCATCTATGTCTGCTTACTTGCCAGTAGAAAATTCTTGTGATGCCACGGCATGTACCAGATGCGAAAGCCGAAAGCAGAGCCGCATAGAAATGGAGAGATGAGATCTCGATACAGGATTCTAGTGTGCACATTGCACATAAGTCGGAAATTCATACGAGGTCTTTGTACCGGTGGACTAGTGAAATTCTTTGATCTGTTATACTTAACAACTGCTTCTTTTGGGCACAGGGACAGCTTGGAGCCAGCAACGCCGAACTCTCCTAAGACGTTGGGAGCCAGAGGTCCTTGTGAGCTTCCAAACAATGTTTGGTCGGCCTCAGAAATTCTAAAGCAGCATGAGAGATTGAACGACCATCAGGCGTCACCGGGGCAGCAGCTGTTGGGCACAAGTGCGTCCAGCTGCCCGGCCCCTTCGGCGCCCGTGTTCATGGATGTTTCTCCTTCACAGCCTTGTACACCTAGGAGGCCACTTGGCTTTGAAGAGAAGACAGTGCAGTTGCCTACAAGTATAGGCAAGAGTGAAGCTGAGTTGGTCGCTGGGAACCATGAGGTGCATCCTGATCCGGCTACATCGTCGAGTAAGTCGGAGCCTGGTACGAAATCAACATGGCTCGAGTCGGGCATCACCAAAGGCGATGCAGGGTGTGAACCAAGCTCTGCATTTGCGAAGAAGGGCGCCACTTCTGCCAGCGATACGAGTAGCGGTGGCAAGTTGCCAAACGATTTGACGAAGCATGGACCTGAAAGTAAAACGAGACCCCCTCAGGCCGAGCACAGCTCTGAAACGATGGATGTAGACAAGTGCACCGATGACGAGATGAAGCCAGTCGTTATCGATGAGAAGAGGAAGCGGAGGTGTGTTGATCACAGTATGATTTAAATTTGTGTCTCACTGGGCAGTTATGGTTTGATGTAGGCAGATCGAAATTCAGCCCACCACTACAGCCTCGGTGATTTTCATCGCTGAACAGGTCTCCCTAATGTGATTTTTACAAGCCCTCCTCTCTTGGTCAAACTTAAGAGCACCAACAATGGAGGTGGAATAACTGGCCTCAACATCTCAAAGTGCTCCCATAGACAGCCACATATGTGTCTTTTAAGCAATATGATTCAGTCTGAGTCTGAAAGATAATGTCTCGTGCAGCAATTGCTTGGTTGTCTCTGTCTTCAAAGTCTGAAGTCTGGATCTTGTCTGTTCTCTGCAATGGTGTGATGAAGAATGCTCTCAAATCGGGCATCAGCACAGCGATCAAGGCAAAGGCGGCAGGACCGTTTGGATCAGCTGGAAATATTGGTAAGCTCCTTCTTTGATGTGTGGCTCACACCTTGAACGCACTGATATTTGTTATGAGAAAGTGTTTGATGACATTGGTAGCCTCGGCACAACCTGTAAGAGTGCATAATTTCTTGATCACTTTCCTGTCAAGTTCCATTTTGACAGCTAGGGGAGAGAAATGGACAGAGGACCATTCAGCACTTTTACCAAGTATGTTAATTGTTCAATGGGATAATTTGGATGGTTGCTTACCTCGGTGTGACCCCAGGAGTAGTGTCTGATAGCAGTTCAATGACCTGTGCACATGTTGACATGCATCTGCTGGCACATGCTGTTCTCCCAGTAAAGTCTGCTGTCATTGTAAAGAACTCGTGACCATGATGATGTTGAACTATGGCTCTAACTACAAAAGCTGTTATGCGGTTGGCAGACTGCTCAGTTGCGACTCGAGAATGCCTCACTCCTCGGAAAGGTGAGGTTTGCCACTCAACTCGCCAAGAATTTTGAGGCAGAGAATAAGAACTTGACGAAGAATTTGGAGAAGCTGACTCAGGAACTGCTGGAGGTTAGCAGGAAGTTACAGCCCTTGAACACTCCAAACTTGTATGGAGACTCCACAAACAGCAGCCAGCAGATTACTTGCACTAGTGACAGTGAGGTAAATATCATAGTATGCTCATCTGCCTTCACAGCCTTGACGAGGCTCAAGTTAGGTTATGCACATTTGCTTCCAACTGTCGTATGGCTGGCACTCTAAACAGGGTTCTGCATTACATCATGGGAGGATGTTAGTTTTGCAGTATATTTGTGAATTTCTGATTACCTTCAACAGTTGTTATTATGATTGCTGGGCTGAGAGCTGCCTGTGCATACTTTTGTGAGTGCTGATGAGATGGATTCACAGAAATGTAACGAGACAACCTGTACGGGAATGCTAGCCTTAGGCGCACCCTTTTCATCTCCCACAAAAGCTGGAACTCACACAGGTGGAAGTAGTTTGTATTTGATTTTATTTTGTCGTGGTAAGTTGTTGACACATCCTGAGCATTTGACCCCTGATGTGGACAACTTGATCTGCATCTTTCAGGTTGGAGAAGGAGTCAATCCACAACCAAGTGCAAAGCTTGAGGAAATTCTATGTGATGATGGGAAAGATGATGGGAAGGACTCGATGGTACCAGGCCATACTAAAATCATGGAACATGCAGAGCATTTTGCAGGTGACTCTAGCTCCTGTGAAGAAGTGTCACCTTGCTGTCTTGTTCCAGTTTCTACTAGAAAGAGAACCTTTGGCATGACAGCGCCTCTGGCTCTGGCTGTCAGTATAAGCCCACCAGTCAGCTCTAATACCATGGGTTATGAGAATGCCAGTGGCCTTATCTCTCCAATGAGTCCGCCGCAGCTCTGCTCCACTCTAAGTGCAGAACCAGCTTCCAGGGATCTCACCATATCAGTGGCTGATGAGCAATTTTTGTTTGAAGATGTTTGTGACTCTATGGTGGCCAATCTTGATGGCAGCATGGAGGACGAGGTGCTGGACTCCATTGAGGACGAGTGGCTAGAGGGTTTTGTGGCTCAGTATTTGATTGGCTGAGTTGCATATCACTTAAATTGAGTGGTTTTCTAGCCGGTGTACGTGCATGCTTGTTTGGGATGCCATGTACCTGACTGCACACTCTATTGGTAGCTAGAGTCTGGGATTTGCTGGATGGTCGGTGGAAATTGTACTTTTAGTACATTCTGACCCCAATTTTTTGCTGTAGCTGGCTATAATGTAGACCTCATCGAGTAGATGTAGTTAGAGCTTTTTTAGCTCGTTCTAGCCCAACAAGGACTCAGGCTGGATCATGTACATATCATTTCTCAATCATTCGAATACCCAGTTGGAAGATTGGGTGCAGTAAATGTTACCATTAGTGTGAACAAATGTACTCTAGCCAGTGTCTGAAACCCATCGAGCACGGGATAAATTCTTAATGGCTTCCTGGAATCAGTTACAAGGTCTGCATTCAGCAGGTTCGGACTCGACCCAACAAAGGCCTCATACTACAAAGCTTACTGTAGAGTAGGTATTAAAAGAAGAGGAATTGGGCATGGCATCTCACTAGCAGATGGACACCCAATATTCGAGAAAGTTGTATGAGATATCAACTGTACCGTTCAAAATAATGATCATCAAATCGGAGATTCAACGTCGTCACCCGGTCTATGGCAAGACAGCCACATCAGTCATCCCTTGATGCATGAATAGGGATCCTTATTCCCTATCTACTCAAGTTGATATTAGTGTAGTGATGGAGATTTGATGGGCCAAGGGACGTTTATTTCAAAAATTCATCTATAGAAGCTAGAAATTTCACCAGAGGAGTCTGAAGGTCTGAAGCAAAAAGGATGCACATACCGCATAATACGTCTAAGAGAAAACACGACGGATAATCTTCTCAACTTTCTCAGCTTTTCAGCCGAGCTCTTCTTCCACCTGTGTGCCACAGGGCCTCAGCATGATTGAAATGAGAGGACAAGGCTTTTGCAACCCTACATCCTAATCAATTCTTTTACTTCAAAAGGAAAAAAAAAACTCTGTGTAACTGTAGAAGTGATATGAGTCACTTATGTGTCTTGAATCACTCACGAATTACCACTACAAATCAGCGCTCAAGTCCACGTCAAAATACTATATCTATTAATTAAATATAATACTATTTATTATATTTGTTAATTAAATATAATATTAAATGTCAAGTGGTTCGAACCAGTGTTGGACTGGTATCAGGTTATTCACATACCAGTCTGGCCCTGGTATATAGGTCTCTTAAGCAATGAGATACCAGAACTGCTCAGAACTGTTCCAACACTGTATCAGAATTTGAGCTTGCAAAAACTAACTATTGAATACCAAGTGTAGTATGAAGCAAATGAAGCAAACACCTAATTGACTACAGATTCATACCAGGCAAGAGAGGAGGTTGGCTTGCAGGAAATTGGTATGAATACTAGTATCCTGAATGTAATACCATAGTGTGGTGTCTATGCATATCTTCCAAAGATTTGTATGTGCGTATCTTGGTATCGGCATGAGTATAGCCCAACCGTAGACCAGGCTGTTATGGTATCAAATACCAGTATTGATACCAGGCCTTAGACCATATACCAGTCCAACATCGGTTCAAACCAGTGTTGGACCGGTATAGGCGGGGTATCAGCACGGGTAAGGGTATCGCAGCAGGGTACCAGACCAGGCGGGTATAAGCAACGGGCAGTACCCCGGCCAGAACATATTGGGGGCAGTATAGCAAAACCCTAATACCTGGGCTCTTACCAGACCAGCCTGGTATTGCAAAGAGCACAGCTTTGGCGATACCAGTACTCGGTCATCTGCTGTTGCTTGCACCCTAGGTATCAATATGTGGAGCGTTCGTCATTAGGGTGCAGCAACTTTGGCTATATGCCAGCCAAATTTTGTACCTGCCAGATGGATTTCTGATGTAAAGTGCTTTGCACATGCCTTGAGCTTGGCATTTTCGTTTAAGAACCTAGCAATTTCTTCAGCAGGTGATGTGATTGCATGATGCTTCAGAAAGTTGAGTAAGGGCTTGGGGTTCTCATGTGGTCAAATTGTTAGGTGCTATGATTTTCAAGCTTTTTCTGTTCATTTTGGTTGTATGTTGCAATGTATTGATACCACTCTTGATATACCCCCAATATAAGTTTTGAAAATTGCAATACTGATACCATACCATACCATACCATACCAGGCAAAAAAATCAATATACATACCAGACTGGTACATTAAAATTTGATACCATTACCTGCTAGGTATGAAGGAGGCCTCTTCACCCACGATACCAGACCTTGGCTGGTATGAAATATTTATGATACCGGTCCAACACTGGTTCAAACCACTTCCAACCACTCCATCTGATGCCCCACTGTGGCAGTCATTTGGATTTACCCTTAAGTGCCCCGTGCTCATTTTTATTTATTTTTAACAAAAATCTAGCCCCTGCAGCGTAAAATTAATATAAATCATAATAATTTAAAGGTTTTGGCTGGACATTAGGTGGATAGTGGATACCTTCATGCTGCTGGTCCCTGCTAATTTTCAAGTCAATCAGGATACAATCAAGAAAACCCTATAGTTGAAAGTGGGTCCCATTTTTGGGCCCCACTCACAAAAAAATACAAATTGGATTCACTGCGATCAATCTTTGGGTGACGGGATCAGCTCCAAATCATCCAAATCTGCTCCCTCTTCATCGTGGTGGGGTCTTGCATCCAACCCAAAAAGAAAAGTTGAAGTTCAACAAAATTTGGGGTGGTGACACTTGGTCAAACAGGAGGGGGTGAGATTTAGGAATTTTACTGTGATTTCCAAATGAGTCTTTGTAATTCCAGATCTGATCCTACTTCTATCTGAGAACAAGACTGTGCAGCCTTCCTCCTACACCTTTTGCAATCTACCATGACATTGTCACCAACAATCTGTCATCAAAATGTGAAAACCAGCTTCAGATTTATGAGTGCGTAAGTGGGATTTGAACCCAACTAACTTGCCCCAACTAACAGCTCACACATGACACAACGGGGGTGTCACCCCCCCCCCCCCCCCCCCAAGTGTGCAACCACCACACCCCCCACCCCCCCCCCCCCCCCCCGCCCCCCTACACATCACCTACACATGATCTAAGCTAGGACTTGTCAAACGACTCTCTATGTTGGTAAGTAGTTAGTACAACCTCTTCAAGCACAACCACAACATGTACCTCACACCCCAAACAAGTTAGAGTGTTCAGGATCAGACACAAAGTTACAACATAAAAAAGTTTGATGCGATGTTGGTACCCTTCTTTCGGAAGACTCAGATCCACCTGCAAATTGAACATGACCCAACAAATTAGTGAACTTCAAAGCATGGGCTGACATGCATCACAAGATGCTGTGGCTTTTCACAAAACATCGTCCAAGGCACATGGACTGATCACCACACATTGCACAGAAGTACCTTTGTCGAACCCCGGATTCAACACTTCCTCCTCCTATTACTCTTGAGGGAAAAATGCACTGTGACCGGGTTGTGCACATCTGACCCTGGCATCATTGTTCTCCTGGGACCAACCTACCCCTCCGTTAGTCCTTTTGCTACCTCCAAATTGAAAAGCATATGACTACGCGGAGTCCGCCCTTTTGCTATCATAATGTCTTTCGTACAAAATGCATGCATTCACCGGTGATGTGTCCACACTGTGGAATATAACCTATGCCACCATTTATGGTCGCGGGTTTGTTCAAAATAGTAGCCTCGAAGCTGGTCTTTGCACATCTACCCCTCTCTGCATCTGCGCTTGGTAATCAGAGAAGTAGGGACATCGATGTAGGGCACCATTATGCCATCTTTTATGGCGAGGCTCACCATTATGAAGCGCGTGAAGGTGTTGTTAGCGGCCGCGCTATTTTGATGATGGCGCGCCAGATAGAGCGCCTGCTGGGAAAAGGTATTTTTGTTACAGAAGACAATACGAATATTGTAAGAACTGGATGGACGCGTGCGATGTACTTTCGCCGGATTCCGGCAGCCTGGGCTCCTCCGAGGGGGGGGGCCCATGTCAAATCCTCCCCACCCCTCTTACCCCGGTTTCACTATTAAATACTTAAGAATCCAAGTGGGTTGCATGTTGTAGTGGGTAGCGTGATGGCATTGCAGGCGGCGAAGTTCCAGATTCGTGTGGGAGGCTCTTGTGGTGTAACCCGAGTATTAGTATCCCAATCAGTGTAACCCTCTGTAACCCCGGTCTCTCATGTAAATCTGGTTACCATTTTGTACTTAGTCAAATTGTCAAATTTCGAGACCAGGTGTAACTCACACGGAGTGGAGGTACACTCCATTTTGTGTAACCCCGAGTGGAGTTACACACCTCGTCGTGTAACCCCGACTGGAGTTTATACTCCTTAAGTTCCATGACACTCTCAAGAGAGGGTGGATGCTATTTATGTTTATCTATTGTTTCAAAATACTTTTTCTCAAAATATTGGACCAGCTATAGTCTATCATCTAAATGCGTACTCAAAGCATTATAAATACGAAAGATTCAAAATATACATATACGCCAATAATTCATTATAACCTAACCTTGTATACACATATTTTGTGAGGTTAGATACTAATGGCATTTCATGTTGCATCATCCATGTCCAACTAGGGTAGCCTGTGCCGTTGGCCCAAGTGTCAAGTGTCATCTAAGCCCAAGTGCAATCTCCTATGTATGCAAGTGCGTCTCCTATGTCGAGGCCCAAGTGCGACCTCTACGGTAGCCTCTGCCATTGGCTCAAGGGTCCAATGTCATCTAAGTCCAAATGCATTTTTTTTCCACATAGCCTACGACCAGATTTGAACCGGAGACCTTTCCCTTGATATCTCTCCTCTCGAGGCTCCAACCATTGTCCCAGTAATTCCCACTTTGCTATTTTTCGGGAATTTCCAACGACCCAAAGTACTTGAAATTCCACATCTCCCACATTGCAGGTCCAAAAATCATGAGACCAAGCCGGTGCACCCCTCCTCGTCGAGGGCTTTCCAATGGTACCAAGCACCAAGGCTGGGGCCTCGCGGTTGGGGACATCTCAAATCTACAAAACAAACGTCTCGATTCATATATTGATGGTGGTTGGTAATGCATGCATGTTTTCATCCAACTTAAAAGCTATTGTCCTTAAACATTAATCATCATGTTTAATGCGTGTACGAAAGCCCAAAACTACAACGGAGTGCTACTAACCCTCACCTTACTACACTAACACAAACTAATTTAAGAGTCTCTCAAGTTAGTTCTAGAATGTTATTGAAAGGTTACATATAAAGATCATCCAAAAAAGCATAATAGAAAAAATAAATACAGACATAAAAAGAGAATCTTATCCCCAAGACAGATTCTCACTTCAGCTTTGCCCATTTACCAGCACAAGTAAGTGACACCAAATCACTTGATGCACCAATGAGATCTGGTACATTTCCGTTCTTTAGAAAGAAACCTAATGACTGAGATTAACACAAACTAGATAAATCTGACCATGTAAAGTCACAAGTGATACCGTCATAATCAGGGTTGGGCGGTTCTTGCATTTGTGAAGGAACCTTCAGTACAAAAAACTATTTCAAGAAAGTACAAATATGATGAAATTAACTTTATACCTAGTTGCTGAGGTCTCTAAAATTTAATTCATAAATTGACATTATGAAGGATTGAACCCAGTATCTGATGCAAGCTGGCATGGGTACAGAGCCTCACATGTCAAGTTTCCCCACCACAGGTTTCCGAACACTGCAGGAACCGGAACCGGAACCACAACCGGAACCACAACCTGTTGGAACGTTTTAAGGCAGGTCTAAGCAAGTGCAGTCAACCGGTTCCCATTCTTAACCATGTCCAGAAATTGGGTCAGGTTCTTACCCTCTGTCCAGAAATTAGGTCAGGTTCGGTTGGTTGGTTCCGGTTCTTCTGGATCAGGCGGGCTCCGGTCTGGCTAACCGGCGCCTGTCCGGTTAGCCGCCCAACACTGGTCATAACCAGTGTTGGCCGGGTATGGCATCTGGACATGCATACCCGGCGGTTATTTGCCGGTTATGCACATATGCATACCCGGAAAGTGCACCCCCCGGAGGAACTGGCTATGGAAGGGAACCGGCAAAAGCCATCGAGCTTCCTAACCGGCTAGAGAACCGGCACTGTGATTATAAGGGTGTTATACCCGGAGCAGGATCCGGAGCAAATGGGGATGGCGTAGATGTGGTTCTAGATAATATAGGTGTAGGGGTTGGTGATGGTAGGGTGATGGTAGTTAAGATTAGGTGCACAGCATTGAGGATGCCCAAGTAAATAGGAAATTAATTAGTTGGGCATTTGGCTAAACAATAGTTATAAACTTGGTGTATTAGAGGGGCAGCCTGAAGGCAATAGATAGATGATAGGGGTTGAACGATTGGACCCGAGTCCCACACGCCAATCCGCGAGTGGCTTACCACCAAGCCACAGCCCTCTTGTGTACTTTCACACACATACACAAAAATGCTAGAGAAAGTAAGAATATAAAATGGATGAGTCCCATAACCGGTACCATGGAACCGGCAATTTTTAAGATGGCATAACCAGTAGATTGAGAACCAGACAAGAAAAAATTCATGTGTTTAATGAGAACCTGTAACCGATATGTTTTTCAAACCTATTGATATACCCTGCCCCGACCATCCATTTTTTTCAAGGAGTAGGCCATAACCGGGACCGGAAGAGGGCTCAAAACGTGGTACCCGGTCAACACTTGTCACAACCAGCTGTGGACTTTCACATGACCTCGAGACGTCCTGAACTCAATAAAGCAGATTTTGTCTCCTCCTATGCTGCTTGTAGTTGTTGCACTTCCTCTGATACGAAGGCAGTGACCCAAGTTAGCAATAATAGACCACAAACCTGATAGTGGAATATTCATTGCAGGAACATCTCATCATAGTAAAGAGTCATATTTTTGAGCTCCCTACTGGCACACCAAACATTCCACTCAGTCGGAGTGGAAGCCGTTTCAAATATAAAGTACCCCTTTAAGTTGCAGACTGGTCTGCATGATAAAGTTTGAGGCTTACAACTAGCTACTAACTCCCAAATAAGTTTTATAGCACCTATTCAGGTTTTAAAAAACCATTGCACATAACAAAAATGTGTCAGAAGAGGGTTAAATTACTGAAACTCTAACATGAGCAACAACACAACCGAATCCCTGCAAAATGACAGTTGACAGCACGAAGGTAGACAACCTTAAGGGAGAGCATGACCTGCCAAAAGTGTCTACGGAGGACCATGGCTAATCCAACCTTGCCAATCGAACATCTCCCCAACTAGATAGGTGGCACATCAACAACAATAGATTTCTTGGCTCATTCAAGAACAGATGTGTTCAGTCATTTACACCATTTGACACTGGAGAAGTGCTTCGATCAGAAGCTCCCCCCTCCAAGGTCCAAACAAAAGACCAATTAAGATCTTAGATTCATGACACCCAACTACCTAATTAACAGGCATCCTAATAGACAGGGTACTGTGAGAGAGAGAGAGAGAGAGAATGTACTCATAAGACGTTGTGTGCCGTAGCCTTGTGGCCATTGACCCCGCGCCCAGTTTGAGCGGAACAAGTTTGGGGAGAGAGAGAGAGAGAGAGAGAGAATGTACTCATAAGACGTTGTTTGCCGTAGCCTTGTGGCCATTGACCCGCGCCCAGTTTGAGCGGAAAAGAGAGAGAGAGAGAGAGAGAGAGATGCGAATCTTGCATATGACCAACCATCTTGTGATATAAGTTCAACTGCTGTAAGTCTAAAGGGAAATGAAGCAATGAAGAACATTGCCATATGGTTGGTGGGAAGGAGAATTGAGCGAGTACATTAGCTTCTGCTCTTGGGCTTTCTCCTCTAGGACTCCGGCTTCGATCTGCATTACGCAGGCTATTTTCCACAACCTTCTGCACACAGGTTGATACAATCAGCAACAACTATTGGGCATTCCCAGAGTGTTGAACCAAAGCACTACCTTTGCTGAGACTGGAACACCTCATGCCTGACATATGGTCTTTACCATTTACTTCGAGGATGCTACACTGAATGTCTCATGCAAGATGATTATCAGTGCATGAAGTATGAAGAAAGGTAAATAGGTAAAGGTGTTTACAGGAGGGGGAGAACGGCTTCCACTTGGGCTCCGGCTGTACTCTTTCATAGGCGAGGCCTGTGTAACCTCCCATCGTGTTAATACCTATCATTGCAGTCTCTGTCTGAACCTGGAAATGTGATGAGCACAGAAAGGGAAATAGAAGCATAATATGGCCCAGCTACAGTCAGTCTGGGATCAACCAAAATGGCAAAAAAAAAGCTAATTCATCAGGACTGGTTTCATCAACAAAACACAGTTATTGCAAAGCTTAAAGGACATACCAAGCGTCGCACAGGTGACCGTGATCTGAACCAGGACAACCCAACATCACAGTCAAGAGACAGAAGACAATTTGTATTAGTCCCTCCTACAACATAAGGTTAAACAACAAAAAGTCTATGCTGAAATAAAAGAAGTCACTAACCCTGCCAGCTATTTTCTCGAACTGCACCCATGATCATGACACTAAAGAAATGCGAAGCACCGTCCACTGTGTACATCTGTCTCCCTTGCGCACACTGAAACGGGAGGTATCTACACAACATCACTATGCCAACAACACACACCAGACTGGGGACATACCTGGAAAGTGAAAGGATAGATCGTGACCGAGAGTTAGGTGTGCGAGAGCGTGGAGAACGAGAGTGTGATGCTGGTGACCGACTACGCACTGACTTGCTGCGTGACCGGCTGCAGCAACAAGACCACAAGATGACCCTAATCTCTGATCCGCCCCATTCAAAAATGAGACTACAGACATCACGCAAATGACACACTAAACTCAAACATAGAGTCCTGCCTAAGTCCTGAAGACCACACGCCTTGGTGCTTCCTACCATGTTCAGGAGCTTGTCATCCCACCCTAATAACACACACATTGTCCATTGATTGACCATGCTCCAGATTTCAAATAGGTCAAGGTGAACCTCCAGCCAGGATTGGCAAAACCAGTGACCCCAGCTGGGGGCAAGAAAAAACATTGTGACTTTCCACAACAAAGTAGTATATAATCAATCAGATCAACACAAAACGACCCAATGACTGAACTGACGTAGATTCCAAATTGTTGCCAGAACTCATTTTGGATGGCCAAAACCTTGTTTAAACTGGCCTAGTCTATCACTCAACTGTCCCATCAATCCAAACTAAAGAACAGATTTAATGAACATATAAGCCACAAGATAAAACCTGCGGCTCCGGCTGCGACTGCGGGATATGCTTCTTCTGCTTGACCCATAACCCTTATCTTCCTTCACCTAGAGAAGAGAAAACATAGGATTAGTACCTAGAAGTTCCAGATGACTTCAAAATCAAACTTTATGTAGCTGTCCATGCAAATGCTGTGGCCCTCTGCATACTCGCGCAACAAGAATAGAATTACAAAACTATAGTTGGGAGATCATACCCGAATAAAGGAGCGAGAGAAGGGATTTCGGAACTCTGAATCATCCAGCTTCCTGATCTGCAACAGGTTTTGAGACACAGAGTGAATACGACACTTTGGGACAGTTCACAACAGATCACACCAAGCCCTCTGCACAGAGAACCACACAGAAAGCAAAGCCAGTAACAATCTGTGCTCTAACAGAAATTTTGTGGGAAAATGCAAGGACATACTGCATATTTCATGTCATCGTAGTTGGTGAAGTCCACAATACCCATCGTCCCGGCTGCAGAGACCACACAATAAGTATTACCCATCTTACCCAAAAATCCTCACACGGTGCCAAATTAAACCCCTTGCAGCAGGAAATGAACACGTTAAAACAGTAGAAATTAGATTACCACTGCCATCACGGAAAACCTGGGCAAAACAGACATCTCCTGCTCTGCGCATGTGATCCTGCAGAGAGAGAAAACAGTCCTCAGCTCAAGAGTCTACGGTGCGAAACTTCATGTACTGACTCAGACTCCAATCCATTCGTGGTTGTTGGGTTCAGCTCTAGAAGTAACCTTTCTTATGAGCAAGCCTTTCCATAGCGCCTGATGCATTCTAGAAGAATCGCATCCACCACCAGCAGCCATTGTGGCAGAGTTGACAAGATCTAGGCAAAATCAAAGACTAAGCCATCAACTCGCCACCAGGTGCAGCCAGCATGACTACAGCCACCAGGACGATCTTTAAGAAAAAAATTGCAAAGAAGTTAGATTGTTCCGGGTGATGAACACACCTTCAAGTCCTGCCAGGAAGCGGATGATGGCAGCCCCGTAATAATCACTGTAAAAAGAGCAAGCGGCAGAGCTGTAAGAAGATTTTCCTTAAGATCCCATGCTGATCATCTATATAAAGAACAATTCCCTGACAACCAACAAAAGCAAGCCCTACAGAAGAATCCATACCCCTGTATTCAGAGCGGCGAGAGACACCACCAGGGCGACCACCACCATCACCCCCACCACCACCACCTCCCCCACCCCCACTGTTGTAGCTGCTATAACGGTCCACAGAGGATGGAGGCCCCCGACCACCATGAGCAATCTCCACCTATTTGAGAGATTGATGGTCAGATTTGTTGGAAACTAGACCTGTCCTCTACCTCCTAGTGATATTGACAGATAGCTTCTAGCACAAGCAGCAGTACAAAAACTGACAGCCTAAACCAACCAAAGAGTTAGTACTAACAAGAAGTGTCAGTCCTAACAAGAATGCTCCTTACTGCAAAAGAAAAGAACTTACAAAAGTAGATGCTGGACTTCTCCTCCTCCTCTCTCTGCAATCTACTAGGATAGCACATCCAAAATGCTAGAAGAAGTGCTGGGCATTGCCTCAGCCTTTCTCTTAAATCCTACATGAGTTCTCTAGAAACTTCTGGTGGCTGGAACCTTCTGGTAGAACTATCCCTAGCCGTCAAAAAACCCTAACAGAACCCTAGCTAACTAAATCTGAGCTGACTTCTAACACTCCCACTCAGCGAGGATTGAGGCTTAACCCAATCAGTTCCATGCATCTAGAATGCTTTTCTTTGGATAGAGCCTTTGTGAGTGCATCAGCTGCCATGTCCTCAGTCCTACAGTAAACCAACTCAATCTCCAAACCAATCATTTCTCTAATGAAATGATGTTTGATATCTATGTGCTTGGTCCGGGCGTGATGAACAGGATTCTTGATCAGCTCAATGCTGCTCCTGTTATCAGCATGCACTTTCGTTGGCTGTTCTTGACTGAAGCCAAGTTCACCAAGAAGCCTTCGAATCCAAATGGCTTCTTTAGCTGCATGAGTCAGAGCCATATACTCTGACTCAGTCGAGGATAGAGCAGTGGTCTGCTGTCTTTTGCTGCTCCAGCTCACAGCACCTCCACTCATTACAAAGCAGTAGGCAGATATGGATCTCCTCTCATCTGTGTCTCCTGCCCAATCTGCATCACTGTATCCTTCTAGTGATGCTCCAGTGTCCTGCTTGTTGTAAGTTAGACATGTATCCGCAGTCCCTTTCAAATATCTAATCACCCTCTTGAGTGCTTTCCAATGCTGAGGTCCTGGGTTGTGCATGAACTTACTAAGCATTCCCACTGCATAGGCAATGTCTGGCCTGGTGCCAATCATTGCATACATCAGAGATCCCATGGCTTGCTGATATGGAACCTTAGCCATTTCCTCAATCTCACTTGGAGATTTTGGCTCCATTTCCTTACTCAGCTTGCAGCCGGTTTCCAATGGTGTTGGTGCTGGTTTGCAGTCCTGCATACCAAAATTCGAAACAACATTCCTGACATACCTCTCTTGGCTCAACTTTATAGTTCTCGCCTTCCTGTCCCTCAGAATCTGAATTCCAAGTAGGTAGTTCACGGCTCCAAGATCAACCATCTCAAAGGTTTCACTCAAATCATGCTTCTGCCTGCGCATGGTATCCTTGTTGTCGCTGATCAGTAGCAGGTCATCCACATAGAGTGCTATTATCATGACACCTGATGTCATGTAGTAAATGCTCTGATCAGCTGTACTCCTTACAAAACCTTGGCCTGTCAAGTAGCTATTGATCTTCTCATACCATGTCCTCGATGCCTGTTTGAGTCCATATAACGATTTCTTGAGCCGACACACCTTATCACCTTCTTGGAAGCCTTCTGGTTGTTTCATGTAGATCTCCTCCTGGAGATCCCCATTCAAGAATGCAGTCTTCACGTCCATGTGTTCTATCTCCCAGTCATGCTTCGCTGCCAATGCCAGTAAACATCGGATGGAGGTGAACTTTGCCACTGGGGCAAAAGTTTCATTGTAGTCAAGCCCTGCAGTCTGTGTGAAGCCTCTGGCCACAAGTCTGGCCTTGTACTTCACTATCTCATTGTTGGGTCCTCTTTTCACTTTGAAAACCCACTTGCAATCTACCGCCTTTCTACCACCAGGCAGTGTTACCAGCTCCCAAGTCTGGTTTTCTTTTAGAGATTTCATCTCCTCTAGTACAGCTCCCTCCCACTCATTGGCATCATCCCTTGCCAAAGCGTCATTGAGGGTGGCTGGTTCTCTCTGCATCATCAAGGGCATGGAAACAACTTTCCATCTGCCCTATGTTATCCATAGTCAGACCAGTCAGTCCTTCTGCCACATTAGCTCCAAACCTTTCTGGGGGTTGCTGATCCTTCCTGACCTTCTAGGCCCCCCATCCTTGTCAATAGGATCCCGATCTTCAGAATCTTCATCCTCTTCTGGTTTCTTCGCCACCTTCTCCCTTCGAGTGTAAACCTTTACTACTGGTTGTTCCCCTTTTTTTTCTCCCACATCAGGGATTATCACAGGAACGGACAGGTCCTTGGGCTTTGTCTCCTTCCCAAAATTATCCTCATCAAACAGGACATCTCTACTCCTGATTGACCTCTTGGTTCTAGGATTGTAGACCTTGTACCCCTTGCATCCCAGATCATACCCAATGAAGATACATCTTTCTGACTTGGCATCCAACTTGCTCCTTTGCCGTCAGGTATCAATGCATAAGCAGCACAACCAAAAACTCTTAGATGCTTCAGGTTTGGCTTCTTCCCACTCCACGCCTCCTCTGGAGTCATGTCTTTCAAAGCTCGCGTGGGACTCAAATTTTTCAGATAGGTGGCAGTGCTGATCGCCTCTCCCCAAAACTCTGGTCCAAGGCCTGAGGTCTGTAGCATACATCTAGCCTTCTCAACCAGTGTTCTGTTTAATCTCTCTGCCACTCCATTCTGGGCTGGACTGTCCCTCGCTGTTACTTGGCTCTTTATGCCTTTCTCAGCAAGATAGTTTTTGAATTCCTGATTTAGGAATTCTCCCCCACCATCGCTCCTCAGAACCTTGACTTTGAGGTCCAGCTGGTTTTCTACTTCATGCACAAATTGCTTAAAGACCTGCAGCACTTGACCTTTCTCTCTCAAGGGATATAAGAAAGTCTTTCTACTCATGTCATCAGTGAAGGTGACAAAGTACCTAGATCCTCCCAGTGATGTTGTCTTCATGGGGCCACACACATCTGTGTGTATCAACTCCAGCCTCTCCTTGGCTCTTGTGGCAGATTCCTTGGGCATTGATGACTTGTGCTGTTTCCCTTTAGCACATCCTTCACAGAACTGTAGCTCATGTGACCAGTCCACATTCAATCCCAACGCCAACTTTTGAAGATCCTTGATCGCTTGTGTCCCCAAGTGACCCAACCTTCTATGCCACAATGGTGCAGTGTCCATTGTGTCCCCAACATTGGCCTCCTCCTGAGTTCCAGATGTACTCAAAAGCTTGTAGAGTCTCTGCTCCTTCACTCCATAGCAGAGTTCCTCGTTGCCCTTCTGGATGCTGCAAGCATTGTTTCTGAAAATGACATCATACCCAAGCTCATCCAAGGTACTAACAGAGATCAGATTCTTTGCCAAGTCTGGCACATATAGGACTTTCTGAAGGGTACAACGGGTAACCTTACTCTCTTTTCTGATAAAGTTGACAGGGATTTCTCCCATCATCGTACTTACAGAAAACGTCTTGTTGCCCATCTTTACGCTCCTAGGCTGAATGGGTTTCAAGTTGTGAAACAACTCCTTCCTCCCACACATGTGGTTAGTAGCTCCAGAGTCCAAATACCACTCATCTCCACAGTGTTCTCCTTCAGTAGTCAGCAGGTAGTCTTCATCACGACTGTAAGCTGCATCTGCCATAAACAGGTGAACTTCACTGTCGTTGCCCATGTCAGCGACATGTGCATGTACAGACTTCCCTTTCCTTGGTCTCCACTTGTCCTTCTTGGGCTTGTCAATCTTCACCTTGCAGTCCTTCTGGAAATGCCCAAATTTGCCGCATCGGAAACATGCTCCATCTTTCTTGATGGAAGTAGCCGTCAGGGCATTGTCCATACTTGAGCTACCCCTAGTCAGCTTGCTTTCTTCCATGATGAGTTGTGAAGTGACATACTTCCAACTCAGTCTACTCTTACCATGAGTAGCCAATGCGGTTTCCACCATGTCATAACTCTTTGGCAAGGTGCCAAACAAGGTCATGATCTGAAGTGATTCAGTCATGGGTTCTCCCGCATCAATTATCTCCAGACACATGGCTTTAACAGTGGCAATGTGAATGGCTACACTCTCACCTTCTCTCATTCTCAAGTCCATGAGCTGTTTCCATAGGACATATGCTTTCCCCATCGCATCTGCCTCATACACCTCACTTAAGGTCTGCCAGACCTCATGAGCAGTTGTAAGATTCCTTACCAAAACTACCAGCTTTGATCTCATGTTTGTGACTAGAGCTGCCATTGCAAGCTCATTCTTTTGGATCCATCTCTCCTCCTTCAGGTTATCCTCTGAAGGCTTTTTAGCCACTATTGACCATAGGCTCTTTGAAGAGAGCAGGAGCTGCATCGTGTAGATCCAACTCTTATAGTTGTTGCCATCCAGTGGCTCAACTGTCCAAGTAGTTGTAACGTCTTGTGGGCCCATAACCTGTTGGAAACTAGACCTGTCCTCTACCTCCTAGTGATATTGACAGATAGCTTCTAGCACAAGCAGCAGTACAAAAACTGACAGCCTAAACCAACCAAAGAGTTAGTACTAACAAGAAGTGTCAGTCCTAACAAGAATGCTCCTTACTGCAAAAGAAAAGAACTTACAAAAGTAGATGCTGGACTTCTCCTCCTCCTCTCTCTGCAATCTACTAGGATAGCACATCCAAAATGCTAGAAGAAGTGCTGGGCATTGCCTCAGCCTTTCTCTTAAATCCTACATGAGTTCTCTAGAAACTTCTGGTGGCTGGAACCTTCTGGTAGAACTATCCCTAGCCGTCAAAAAACCCTAACAGAACCCTAGCTAACTAAATCTGAGCTGACTTCTAACAAGATTAGCCCTAATTCAAAAACTCGTACCCACAACAAGTGGAAGTAGGCTTCATAAATTTTCAAGAACATAGGCTACTTCCTATGAGCAACTTCTTAATATATAGCACATCACTGTGAATTCTTTTGTGAACCATGGTAGAAATCAGATGATAGATGGCCAAATAGTGCAGTGGTGAGAGGTGCTCCATAGAAAAGGCCTCATCCAGCCGACAATCACCAAAACAGGGTGGTGGCCAGCAAACAGAGCTATAACCTACCCGGAGCCGGCTTCCATCAAAGTTGTAGCCATCACGCCCCCTGATAGCATCCTCTGCATCCCGAGCATCCTCAAACTGCAAGAAATACCAGTGTGATGGGGTTTAGTTTTCATTAAAACAGCTAGGGACACGAGTCAAGAGACCAACAGGAAATAATCTATTAAGGCCTACAAAGCTGTGTTACCAAGACGTGGGTCTTCTGTGGCGTTGTTACCAGGCTCTGAGCACATTCTTGACATGTGAAAGCTTCCTGTTAGACACACTCTGACATACATATTGCACTCCAGCGCAAAGAGCATACATCGTCCTCGGACGATGAAGATTCACAATGATTTATCTGATAACATGAAGGTAACAGGATTTGCTATTTGTGTGCAATAAAAGCGAGAAAGCTTACCTCAATGAAGCAATATCCTGGAGGTCGTGGGGGTAACTTTAAATCAATATCCACAATGCGTCCATACTGCAAATAGATGGACACATAGAGAATATCACCAACAGAAAACAGTCAAATCAAGGAGCTATACCCTGAAAACTGCCAAACAATTGAGCAATGGACGAAGCCATGCAAGAGACTATAAGTATGTCACAAATCCTCGAAGAGAAAAATCTAAAGCCCAGCACCGAAGATAAACCTACCTTGTAAAAGAGATCCTCTATCTCCCGCTCCCGGACATCACCAGGAAGGTTCCCAACATAGATTGTCCGGCTTGCACGACTGCTCATGGTTGTGACTGTGATTGATCCTCCCTCTTACTGCTAACCTTCAGTCAGAATTTCATGGCCAACACACATTTCACAGACAAACAAAAAAGAGTTGATGAAAAATACCAGAGACAATCTCACCGTCAGAGATGAATGAACTAACAAGAGAATTAACCTGTGAAGACAAGCACATGTGGTCTTTTCTTTTCCATTTCATTGGCAAAGAGCTGCTAGGACTGAGATTAGAAAGCTATGAGGCAAACCAAGAGTGACATCTTTGGTCTGAGCGAAGCCCCTCAAGCTCCATCGCTCCCTCCTTTGCTCCAGGAAGCTCCACAGCTAGGCACAACTTACACAGGCCATAATACCACTGCGTCCCACTCTTGGGTTTCGCACATAAATTCATGTGTGCTTCCTCTCCCCTGTTTGTCCTTGTCTCGTTTTTCTTATTCCCCATTGTCCCTCTCCCTCTCCCCCTCTTCACCCTCTCAACTGGCCTTACGCTCCCTCCCGCTTGTCCAAGCTCCACGCAGAAATCTATATACAAATGACGAAAGTTTGCTTATAAGAGAGTGAAGTGTTGATCTCCCTCTTTACCTGAGCTACCCCTTCACACCGCCACCTTCGATGGAGACAACAGCCCTCAATATGTGCACTGCACACAACCAGGCGTTCTTACCCTTTTTCTTTTCTACCACCTCTCACTCTCTGCAAGCCCAACCCAAACAAGATAGAACACCGTGCATATGTAGAGCGCAACAATAATGGGGAAGTAAGTGATTTACAACTAAGGTGCTCAAGAGACTCTCCGGACAAATTGCTGGCATCAAGCACAAAGAGACATAGCAGCACCTAAACCCCAAAGGCAACGAGTCTTGATGTGAGAAAAAAAAATGAAGAAGAACTAGTACAACAGGACAACTTAAGGGAGAATGAAACTGAGAGGCAAGAAAATTGTTCTAAATGAAATGTAGACCTAGTCGAAACTAGTAGAGGACACAAAGACGACAGAAAAACTAGAAACAAACATAGGAATCATTCTCATCACGGTACGTCTGCAAACAATTACCAGAATTTAAAGGAGATACCAAGTTCCTGAAAGTACGCCTACTGTATCACGCACACAACCCCTTACTATGATCATCAATATCCCTACACTACTTTCGCAAACCAAACAAAGCTTTGCAAGAGAAAACACGCAAATAAATGAGAGATCACTGTCACCACAACAAATATGCACACAAACACTCAGTTCTCATAGTTTCAGGGAAACAACGAGTTATCGTCAGCACGCATACAAAATCACTCAACAAACGTCACAAATATCTCTACACAAATCTTGCAAAACTCACACAAAATCCCCAGCAGCATACCACAAACTTGGGAAAATAGGGAGGCATGCCATCCAAATTCACGGTGAACAAAAACCTTTGCGCAGCAATCCCAACGCAACTTCTCACTGCCTGCGGCGGCCTAGCGTTGGTCGGTCGGTCCTCGAACACAAACTGGATCAGCAGCCTCTCCACGAACTGTTGTGAATCCCTCCTCACCAAAATTCAGCCCGCATGCTCGCTCCCCTTCCTCCTCCAAAACCCCACCGAAGACCTGGCGCCATAGCCACGCTGCATGTGCGAACACGTAAGCTCGGTGTGAACAGATGGAAAGTAGCTTCCACATGGCCAGCTCCTACTGGTTCAGTAATATGTGACACTGTGAAATCTACTAAAATTGGTCAGTTTATGGACCGCTGAGATGCTCCGAGGGGTTGGCAACGAGGCGTCCAGATGTGAGGATCCCATATAGAACCGTTCAGTTCCAACCCAACCTGTCCCGAATCTCCATAGCTTCGGTTGTAGCTCTGGAAGATCCTGACCCAGTCACCGAGCCATTGCCGCAGCTAGTTCCGGAGCTGGGCGTAAGGTTTGGGGGGCCGAACGAGTCGGAGGTGGGGGGAGGGAGAAGTGGGGTCCGGGAGTGTGCAAGATCCGTTAGAATTGACACTGTTGGTTTGAATGCTCTCTCGATCTGCTGCGGAGGTTCGAATGATCTGATGGTCTGATCGATCTGCTGTGGAAGCTGGATTGATGGAGCGGAATCACTAGACGCGGGTTTGTCCGTTGGCGCTGGAGAATTTCTGAAAGTGTGGCGATCTGTGTTGGATTTGGTGTGTTTGTGGATCTCTGGGACCCGCCATGGCCCACCCGGACGTGCGTGATGGGGACATGTACATTCAGCTCAGCTTTATGTTTTCAGTTGGGAAGATGATGGTGGAAAGCTAGGATCTGAATGCGCCAGCCAAGGGCCTTGGACGTGGACGTGCGAGCTGCCAGGAGTAGTGGAGCACGGTTGTCTGTTTGCCGTTGCCACGGACAGTTTCCTGTTTATTGACACTTGTAGACAGTGAGAGTGTTATTATACTTTTCTGCCGTGCTCTTCTTTGTTCGCTTGCCGTTCTGTCCCTGGGAGATTGTGGTGAGTGGGCTCGCATTGTGGTGGTGAATAGGCTCTTTTGATCTGTGTACAGCCACCATGCTCAGGGTGTCTGTTCTTTGAATCTTGGTAGATTACATGCGACATACTGCGAGGCAGAAATCACGCAGTAAATTTGCCCCCAAGCAATGCACAGATTGCTTCTTGTTGTGATCCTTTAGACTCAGGGGGAGGCTGGGCCACAGAGGTGTTGCCGTATGGTGGCATTGCGAGAAACAGCTTTGAGAGCACCATATCCAAGTGAAGAAAACCTCCGCAAGAAAGACGACGTTTTGTAATGGCCTCTGCCCATACGTTCGTAGACGAATTAGTTTCAAGAGTAGCGAGGAAGGGAGGGAGGAGGGTGGGGGAGCGCATTGGTGCAGGACAATGGCCCACTTGGAGCACATGAGACCTCGGTTGCGGAAAGACGCTCTTCCCCACGAATTTCCGCAATGGAGAGGCTCCAACGGGTCGTCTATGCCCACCCCCGCCTTGTGCGCCATCAGCACGCAAAGTCACGATCCATTTCGCCAAATATGCAGTGACGTTGGATCTCCGCGTTCACGTGATCTCTTCTTCAATCTGGCCTCAGATATTCCTGCAACTGAAAATTCAAATTTTGCAGACGATCCCACTCGGTTCCCTATAGTGCTGCCCCTTGGAAACTATCTTGCTGCAGGCACACCGAAACGGATCCCTTTTACTGACGTCAGCTCTAGTATTCCCTCCCTTGCGAAGAGTGGGAGCAACCTCAGTGGCCATAATCGCATTCCTCAGCGTGGTCGCAAGGAGCGCAGGCAGTGGGGAGTGACTTTAGGGTCACAAGGTGGTAGTGCGACAACAATGGAGGCTGTGCGGGGCTTTGGGGCCTCCCCTGGAAACAATGGGGGGTCACCTACTTCTCCAGTGGACCCTGCTCTGTACCAGAATTTAGTGGAGATGATTCCCCTCATGGAGAGCTTCATGGTATGTCTTTGTGGGGCTTCTCTGTTGCAAGGTTCACAGCACCCAATTTCTTCTCCTGGTTTATTGAATGGATTTTATGTTGGGAGAGGAAAGGCACAGGCTTTTAAAATCCTCCGGTATCAGAAACCAGTTGTTGTGAAAAGGGAATTTGCAAGTAGTTCGCCCATGGGTATGTTGCTTCTGCTACCAGCCTTCTCTGACTGGCTGTACTACAGCTGCAGGAGGACCCATTAATGTGAAGGTGGCTAGCTGAACACGAAACAGCCTCTTTTTCGTAATCTTGGGGCAATTTGTCTCTCTGATTGACCAATTGGAAAGGGGATGGATTGTACTCTCTGCAGGACCAGCAAGGGGGGCGGACGATGTTTGCCCACCGTGCGTCCATGGTCTACACGGCTGCTCCACCTCGGATTTCACCCTATAGAAAGGTACCCACGCTCCCACTGTGCCTTGTGTAAAGTTGCGGATGGTGGTGATCTGCAAAGTTATCTGTATGGAGAAAGGACAGACCTAGATGCTAGCATTTGTTACTATTGTATATGGTAACCTACTGTTGAGATCAAGACTCCTGGTATGGGTGAAATAGTGGTCTGCTTGCCAGAAAAATTTATTTATCTTCCTAATTGCTTCTTTGCAATCTGGAAATAGCCATGGGGGACTAAGGTGTAATTTGTGGCAGAGATCTGAAAGTCCTGCAAGACCCAATAAGGGATTGACCCCACGGCGGCTGCATGTCAAGTGTGAAGAAACAAGAGAAGATAACCCGGTGTGGGAGGAAAGCGAAAACATCTTGCGGAGGGTAGAGGAAGAAACTCATGCTGAGGAGTATTTCCCCCGGTGTCAGTCCCCTCGCGAGAACACACATGAGCTACAGATGGAAATTGATGAACTGAGGCAGAAGCTTTGGGAGAAGGATCGTCTGTTGAATAGCACGGTCCTGCCCCTGCCTGCTGAAACGGACCACCTCCAAAGTCAGATTCATGAGCTGAAGCAGAAACTTTGGGAGAAGGATGCCCTGTTGGAAGCCATGGCCAATCGGCCTTTTCAGAGCACGCGCCAGTTATTAAATGAGATTGAGGAGTTGAAGAAGCAACTCTCTGAGAAGGATAGCCTCTTGGAGACCACAGCTAACCAGTCATCAGCTGAGGTGGCTTGCAACAAGGCAAGAAGGGATATGGATGTGCTGCGGTTACAGACACAGATTGAAACATTGCAGCAGGAACTGTCAGAGAGAGACCGTATCACCCAATCTGCTTGTATTGATCTATCTAAAAAGCATGTACATCCCTGTCCTGTCAACTTTCATTCTACTCTAATGCCTGCATTTGTTGCCATCCTTGTAGTAGGCAGGACTACCACAGCCACTTTCTTCATGAGCTTTCTATTTTCAAGCATCTTCAACTGGCTCAGCAAAGGCATGCGGATATTTGTCTACTTAACCCAGTCAGAGACTTTACCCAACATGGTAGATATGTATATTTGACCACTATCACCTTTACTTGGTGCTCAGCCTCATCTCATGGTGGTGAAGTGTGATCTGCTTTCTTGAGCAAATGAAGTTAATCATACCTTCTATACCTTTTTTCACAAAATATTATGCTCTTTACTGAGGCATTCTGGGATACTCTCCTTGTTCTGGCTGGGTTTTGTGCAGTGCCACTTGGTAACATGCCAGTCACTTTCTTTATTCTGTCAGATATGTATGAAACTATTTGCACTGTTTATCTTTCAGTCCGAGAATTGATGGATTTCATCTGCCAAGGCATATGAAAGTGGGGAAGTGCAATCTCCCTTGACAGATAGCATGACAAGTAGCATTGTATGTGGGGAACAGCATGAACTTGGAGAGATGCAGTCACTACTGGAGCAGGCAGAAATCAACATGGACAAGACAATCTGCAATGCAGCGAGCATGGAAGCTGAGTTGAATGGGTTGCGCTGCCAGGTGTTAACTCTGCGATATCAGCTGGATGCCGTGGAGGCTAGTTGCACAGTAGATGGCGCCCCGCAGGTACTAGCTTCCACATACCATGTTTTGAGCAGCTGGGTGTGAGAAGCAGGTCACTGCCAGTCACCAAAAAGGCTCTGCAATAAAAAGCAAGGAACAATCTATCTCCAATGACCGATACTGAAAAATCCTGCCTATCATGTTTATGGTGAAATTTGGAAGTCAAATGATAGTTGGCAGTGACTAGTTTTCAGAGGCGGGTTAAATTACTCCATGCTTGTGATCATCTTGCCCAAATTGTTTTGGAATTACTTGTAAGGCATTTGCTTTGATTTGGGTGTCTAACTTCCCCTTAGTCTCGTTATCTAGTTATGTCATGCCCTGCAAATAACTCAGAATGACTTCAACTTGCAACTACCGTGAAAAAAATGCCCACTCACAAATGTAGGCCTTGCTAATCCTGTTGTGGCCTCTTCCTCAGGAGATACATTCTCCGCTTTCTGAGCATATTGTCGTAAGAGGGTCGTGATTCAACTAATGGTGTGTGACTTGGCAGGATGAAGTGGAGGGTCCACCATATCGGGTGGACATGCTGTCCACCATTCCCGAACAAGTCTTAGTGCGTGTTTCAGGCAAGAATGATGAAGAGCTCGTCATTGCTGTCCCCAAGGAGGCTAAGGAAGACAGAGAGAAAATGGATCTGGTCAAACGCAAATACCTGGCAGCTGTTATTGCTGCCCGAGAACAACCAGGTGAAGAGGCCCTTGTGATGGTTGCCGAGTTTCGCAGGGAGCTTCAGGCTTATCTTACAGAACCCCCTCTAATGGATCCTTTTGGTGTTCGGTGTGTACAGCCCCCAGTAGCAGAGGGATGTCCAATTTACTAGACTTTTTCACCAGCCGTGGCAGCTAAAGTCCCCCCTTACGCCTGTGTCTGTTTCCATATCTGACATCTCAAACGGGTACGTAGGTGGGGTTGTAGGTAAGCTTTGAGAAAGCCCTTTTGTAAGCTTTTAGTTTCCTTGACTCTCTTGATGTAGAAGCCGAGTGACTTGCAGGAGCAAAAATTGCCAACTGGTTGTAGTGGAGAATTGGTTAAGAACCAACTTTAATCTTCCAACACAGTGGGCAATCAGGTTGACTGATCCCAGCACACATGTCTCTAAACGGCTGTTGGCAGTTGTTGCAGTGAGCATATCAACTTGTACTTTGTAATGAAGAGATTGCAGACTCATAAAACAGGTTTTGTCGACTCTGTCGAATGGGGACACGACTTTTGAACAGTGTTCACTGAAAAGAGTATGGCTGGATTATTTCTTGATGCAAGTTGCGTTACACCTGAAGTGTTGAAAGTGTTGAACTGATGTGCAATTGTTTTAGTGTGTGGTTTGTTCTCCACATCCTCTCTATCACACAAATCGACTACTGGGCAGTGCATGGAAAAAACTCTACAAAACTATCTTTAGGGTCTGATATACGAGTGGGTGTGAAAGTGTGGGGGGCTGCTGGGTCAATTTTATGCATATGTGCTCAAGACAAACCTGCCATTGTCATTTCTGCCTCTCCCCACTAGATGTCACTTGTAAGATATCGATTGGATGGTACTTTTGCCGGATCCCCACCCCCTTCTACCTTGGACTCACTATAATTCTAGTGATGATCGAAGGGGGGAGACTAGTTTTACGTAGAGCAGGAGTAGGGTGCCATAGTGCCACATCATCATTGCGAGGTCATCATCGCCACATCATCGTCATCAAATTTAAGTTGCCCAAAAACAATTGAAATATGCTCTAGTATTACTTCCTTTCTTTCTTTTTTCTTCTTTTGTTTTTTTCCTCTCTTTTTCTTTTGTTTTCTGAGTCACGTATTCAATGCAAATGTTACATCACTTCTAAATATTAATTATGATAAAACTACCAAATAAGAAATAACCCAGTTTTTGAAACCCTCAAAAGTTTAACCCATGGTGAGCACCTTCCAATTTACTAATACTAGGGTAGCATGTGACGTTGGCCCAATTGTCCACTTGCATCTAAGCCCGAGTGCAATCTCTTATGTATCCAAGTGCCTCTCCTATGTCAAGGTCCAAGTGCGACCTCTAGGGTAGCCTATGCCGTTGGCCCATGTGTGAAGAATTGAAATCTAAGACCAAGTGCAATTTCCTATGTATCCCAGTGCGTCTCCTATGTCGAGGCCCATCTAAGCCCAAGTGCAATCTTCTATGTATCCAAGTGCATCTCCCATGTAGAGGCCCAAGTGTCCACTGTCATCTAAGCCCAAGTGTATCCAAATGCGTCTCCTATGTATCCAAGGGCATCTCCCATATGCGTCTCCTATGTTGAGGCCCATCTAAGCCCGGTGTGCAATCTTCTATGTATCCAAATACGTCTCCAATGTCAAGGCCCGATTTATTATTTTCCATGAATTTATTGAGTACTAATCATTATTGATATATCTCCCGTCTAGGCTCCAATCATTGTCCCAGGAAAGCCCACTTTGCTATTTTTTGCGAATTTCCAGCGACCCAAAGTACTTGAAATTCCATATCTCCCACACCGCAGGCCCAAAAATCATGAGACCAAGCCGGTGCACCCCTCCTCATCGAGGGCTTTCCAACGGTACCAAGCACCAGTGTTGGGGCCTTGCGGTTCGGGACGTCTCAATGGGACAAAACAAAACAAAATAAAACAAAGCAAACGTCTCGCTTCATATATTGATACTACTATATATGCCCTCTGCCATTGAACACATATTGTACCGTCTGGATATGTTTTTTATTTTTATTTTTAAAAGAAACACCTCATAAATCAGGCCATTTGATAGTGAGAGGAGAAAATAACTTTTTTCATAGTAACCTCGCCGTGAAGGCTTTCTGATGGGACACCGCCCACGGGATGGGGGAGAAGAACATACCACACCCGTCAAGTCAGGATTTGACCCCAAAATCATCTGGGTTCAATGCACTAATCAACTGAGCTAATGACGTTGGCGATATGTATTTATATTGATAGGTAACCATGGGAAGATAATAGGAATAGCGTAAGAACTTAATGCACACATGCAACCTCTGATAGGACGGTACGCCGGTTTCCTACATGTCCAATCTTCCCCACCCTCTCTTGAGAGTGACATGGAACTGAAGGAGTGTCAACTCCAGTCAAAGTTACACGGGGTTACACGACGAGGTGTGTAACTCCACTCGGGGTTACACAGAATGGAGTGTAACTCCAGTCGGTGTAACTCACACTTGGTCTCGAAATTTGACTAAGTCCAAATGTGGCTAAGTATAAAATGGACTAACCAGAGTTAGATGAGAAACCGCCAATTGGAGGGTTACATCGACCAGAGTTACACTACAAGAGCCTCCCATCAAGAATCAAACTCAGAACTTCGCTGCTTGCAATCTTGTAACCTTACCGTCACGCTACCCACCACAGCTTACAACCCTCTCGGATTTTTAAGTATTTAATAGTGAAACTGAAGTAAGAGGGGGTGGGGAGGATTTGGTAGGGGCCCCGCCGGAGGAGCCCAGGTTGTACTATCAGATCACACGCGTCCATGAAGTTCTTACATTATTCCTATTGTCTTCCGGTAACAATGTGTACCAAAAGACAAATGAAAGGCCAATATTCAAGTTCCAATTTATAATTGTCATGAATTTTCAGTCACAAAAATACTTGAAATTCAGTATCTAGGCTCACACCGTAGGTCCAAAAATTATGGAACCACCTCGATGCCCCCCTATTCATCGAGACCTTACAACAGTATCCGGGCAAAGGATTTGTGGTTTGGGTGATCTGAACGTGACAAACAAAACAAAACAAAACAAACAAATTACCTTGCTTAATATATTGACTAGTGGTGGCATGTGCCATTGAGCACATATTGTACCGTCATTTTACTAAGTACACCAAAAGACAAATGAAGGGCCAATATTCCAGAAAAATCCAATTTGCTAATTTGATGAATTTTTAGTGACAAAAAATACGTAAAATTCAATATCTCCCACAGTGCAAGTCCAAAACTTATGAAACAACATCGTTGCACCCCTACTCATTGAGGGCTTTCCAGCGGTATCAAAACCCCGGGCAGAGGCTTGCGGTCTGGGAGATCTCAACCACAAAACAAAACAAACTACCTTGCTTATTATATTGATTACGACAGTATATATATATATATATATATATATATGATAATTGATGAAATATGAGTGGAGTTCCTAGGGCATGTGATTACACAGGACGGGATCAAAATGGATGACAGAAAGGTGAGGGCGATCTTGGACTGGGAGCCTCCGACTTCGGTCCCGGGAGTGCGATCCTTCCTAAGACTCGCCTCCTATTACCGGAAGTATGTGAGAAATTTCGCCAAGATCGCGGGGCCGTTGTCGGACCTTCTGTGTAAATCCAAAGTCTGGGAATGGAATACATTTTGTGGCCAAGCTTTTGCTGAATTGAAGCAGCGGATGGCGGAAGCTCCAGTCTTGAAAATCCCGGAGTTCGATCGTCCTATGGGATTTTTGTCTTCTGTCTGTATTTTGGGTAATTAAGAATATAGATCTATTAAAAATTTATATAATAGATATTATTTAGTCTATGTACATCTATTTAGTCTCTTAGTTTAAATACTTAAATTTACTTGTTAAATACTTTGATGTATGAAAACCTTTATAAACCTTTAACAGGAAGCAGTAGTAAAATGAAGTGGCTCTTAGTTGCGTTAGCTCTAGCTGGAATAGTAACAATACTATTGATTGATAGAATATGTTTTTATTTTAAAAAAAAAATTATTGTTTTTATAAGATCTGTAGTATTTTTTATTTGAAATTTAAAATATAAATAGATATTGATAAAAGAACGAAAGAAGAGAAAAAAAAACTTTTGCCAAAGCACGCGTAATTTATGGTGTCACATCATTTTGAAGAGCTACTACTTTCCATTTTAAAGGTAAACATCTTCTAACTGCCATAACCGGGGCAACAGGGATAAGTAACCAGTTGATCCAAAAATCTTTTTTTTTTCCTCAACGGAGCCTAAAGGAGCCGCCGTTGCCTACATTTGGCGAAAGTACCGTAAAATCACACGTCTATATTAAAATATAATAGGGTAGCATGTGCCGTTGGCCCATGTGTCCAGTGTCATCTATGTCCAAGTGCAATCCCTTATGTATCCAAGTGTGTCATCTATGTCGATGCCCATGTTGATGCTGTGTGAAGAATTGAAATCGATATACTAAAATGAAGTTGGATGTTTGTTTAGTTACAAAGAATGTCTGCTACATGAATGAACAACAAATGAACAACAATGTAATATGATTCACAGATTGGTTGGTGAAAGAGTTAGAAGTTTATATTAATACTTCTGTATATACAATATTCATTGTTTTTGGTACATTTTGATCGGGGAGAAATATTGTCAACGAATTTGCATTCCATAAAAAAACAATTTGTATTTTATCATGAATTTTCTGTGACCAAAAATACTTCAAATTCCAAATCTCCCACATGAAAAATCAAATTTTTTTTCAGGAATTTATTGTGTAGTAATATGTTTCTTATCATCTAGGGTAGCACGTGCTCTTGGCCTAAGTGTCGAGTGTCCTCTAAGTCCAACTGCATCTCCTTAGTATGGAGGCTTCATATATAGATATATCTCATATCGAGGCTTAATATATTGATATATCCAATCATTGGCCCAGGAAAGCCCACTTTGCTAATTTATTTCTTTTCATGAATTTCCTGTGACCAAAAACACTTCTCCCACATGCCATGAAGAGCCAATCATTGCTCTAAAAAAACCCATTTTGCTATTTTTTCCGCGAATTTCCACCGACCAAAAGTACTTGAAATTCGACATCTCCCACACCGCACGTCCAAAAAACATGAGAGCAAGCCGGTGCACCCCTCCTCATCGAGGGCTTTCCAACGGCACCAAACACCGGGGTTGGGCCCCACGGTTTGGGAGATCTCAACAATGCTACAAACAAAACAAAACAAACGTCTCGCTTCATATATTGACTATGGTAGCATGTGCCGTTGGCCCAAGTGTCCAGTGTCATCAGCTAAGTCCAAGTGCAATCCCCCATGTATCCAATAGCGTCTCATATGTCGAGGCCCAAGGTCTCTAGGGTAGCTTATGTCGTTGGCCCAAGTGTCTAGTGTCATCTAAGCCTAAGTGCAAGATCTCCTATGTATCCCAGTATGTCAAGGCCCAATTGCAACCTCTAGGATAGCCTGTGCCATTGGCCCAAGTGTCCAATGTCGTCTATGTCCAAGTGCAATCCCCTATGTAATCCCCTATGTATCCAGAGACCCCACTCTTTGGGAGATCTAGGGTAGCCTGTGTCATCGGCCTATGTGTGAAGAATTGAAAACTAAGCCCAAGTGCAATCTCCTATGTATCTAAATGCGTCTCCCATGTAGAGGCCCAAGTGCGACCTCCACTGTCCAATGTCACCTAAGTCCAAGTGCAATCCTAACTTGCCCACTTTGCTATTTTTGCAATCTCCCCTGTCGAGGCTTAAATTATTCTCATCACAGGTTGCCGCCCCTACTCAAGTACACCGAGAGTCAATGGCGAAAGGGAGCCCCTAGGGGGGGTGGGTGAACGACCTGTGGTCGCCGACTCACGTCGGTTAGGCTTAGAGGGCACTGAACAGGTTGGGCGGGTTGACAGGATGACAGCTACAAGGATGGTAATCCCAGTGACAGAGATATAAATCCGGGGATGAATAGAAAACCTCCCGCAAGAAAGGCCATATGTCTATTTTTTTCTCCGGCAAGGAACTACACTTGAAATTCCAAATCTGTCACATGAAGGGCCAATCATTGCTCCAGGAAAGTCCACTTTGCTATTTTTCCCGAATTCCAACGGCCAAAAGTACTTGGAATTCGACATCTCCCACACCGCTGGTCCAAAAATTATGATACTAAGCTGGTGCACCCCTCCTCATCGAGGTGTCATGGTTTTAGTCATGGTTATCTAGAATTACCTACTTCTAGTTAACTAGGACATTTTAGATATTTATATTTATATTTGCCAAGTGAGGTGTCGAGCCTCACTTGGGACATGGGGATAGGTTTTCCTCTTGTGAGGATAGAGGAGGCTCATCTTCTTGTAGTTGAGCCTCCATGAGTCTCTCTCACCTCCATAGCTCTAGGTATTGAGAGGGAGTGTGGTGAGGGCTTTGTAGGGTGGATTCCCTTAGCAAGGGTGCTCTTGGCTTGACTTAGTTTATGTGATTGAGTGGTTCATGAGTGGTATCGGAGCCTCATTTCAAGCCCCACATACAGTGTATACCGAACCATCTCGCTTGTTTCTATTATGTTCACTTTCATTATCACTACAAGAAGATGACCTTATGATTGTGAGTGCGGAGTGTAAGGATTAGTTTAGCACTTGTGTTGGTGTAGACCAAGGAGTGAGAGAGCTAGGAAAAGCTCAAGTATCTCACAAGGCTTGCAAGCTGTTGCAAGAGAGAGTGTGTTTGCATTGCATCAAGGAGGTGGAAGGCCCAAGGGGAGAGCTCGTGAGTTACAAGACTTTGCAAGTGTTGCAAAGAGAAAGCATTATGTACGCGGAAGCAAAATGTTTGAAAGTTTGAGATGAGAGCTAGAAGAATGAGCGCCATCTCTTGTATCTCAAGTGTTATGACACCATTTGCCAAGGAAGTGGCTTGTATGGTGAGAAGAATCGTGCATTGAGGGTTTGTGGAAGCCTTATTACACGCTAGGGTTTCAAAGCTTGGAAAGGGAGCTCTTACATCACAAGAGGATCGTCTTGCATGGAAAGCATAGATGCTAGGGTTTCATGAGCTTTGTAAAGCATTATGGAGTGAAGGCGTGCATGTGATGACATGTGGATAGCCACCAAGAGGCTATGGAGTGCTTACTCTTGCTCTAATCAAGCTAGGTTCGAGGTTTCTATGGTGTGGAAGAAGAGCCAAGGAGCGGCGCGAGCTTGGGCTTGAAGCACAATGAAGTAAAATGGCTGATTTCCCTTGTGAGAAGGGAGTGTCATGTGTGGAGCATGCTTTCAACCCATTTGAGGCTTGTATTTTCAGGTTTTGGAGTGCAAGACCAGAAGTAAGGGGCTGATTTCTCTTATACGAGAGCGGCGCATGTATGGAGCATATTTTCCGCCATTGAGGCTTCTATTTTCAAGCTATGGAGAGTAAGAAAGGAAGGGAGAGGGCTGGTTTCCACTTAGGTGAAAGAAAAGCACTTGTGGAGCATGCTCTCTAGTTGGGGTTTGCAACTTCAAGCTCTAGGAGAGCTAGGAGAGTGAAGGGAAGGAGCGGATTCTCTTGTGTGTGAAGATACGCATGTGTGGAGCATGTTTTTGGCTTGAGCTTTGCAATTCCAAGCTTGAGAGGAGTGGCTCTTGAGCTAGCAAGTGAAAGGAGCTTGAATGACCAAGGCTTGAGAGGAGATAAGGCTTGGTGGCTTGCTAAAGGAGGTAAAAAGCTTTGTTCTTGAGTTCCAAAGAGATGTGAAGCTTGTTGTGTGACAAATGCATTGCCAGGTGAGTTGGAACCAGGCTTGGTTGTAGCTTGAGGTGAAGAAGAGTAAGGGAGTTTGCTTTGGTATCTCATAGAAGTCATGGATGCTTGAGGAGATCAAGCACGAAGCTCAAGGAAGCACAAACCCTAGCATGGGATGCACAAACCCTAGCATGAGATGCACATGAAACCCTAGGTTTATGGGAATAGTCACCAAAGTGTGGGAACGGTCACTATAGGCTGGGAACATAGTGACATATAAAGACAATATAGGGCTTTTGGAGGATTTTCAAAGGCCTTTTGGAGGATTGTTGGGGGGATCTTTGGGGTCCTTTGAGGAGCTTTTGGAAGACACTTTGAGGAGCTTTTGTAAGCTACTTTGAAGAGCTCTTGAAGAGGTATTTGGATGACTGTTTGGAGGACTATTTGCAGTCATTGAAGGCCAAGTTTGGCAAGTCTTTGGAGCCTTTGGAGGGCTATGTGGAGGACCATTTGGGGTCATTGAAAGCCAATATTTGGCAAGTTTTTGGAGCCTTTGGAGGGCTATTTGGAGGGCTGTTTGGGGTTCTTGGAGGCCAATATTTCAGCGAGCTTGAGGAGTCCTTGGCGACTTGTTGAAGGACTATTTGGGGTCTTTGAGGGCCAAGACTTTGCAGGCTCTTGGGGCTTTGGTGTACTGTTTGGAGTCCAATGGTGCAAGCTTTGGGAGCCTTAGTGAGATTGTTTGAGAGACATCTTGAGGGCTCTTAGAGAGTTATTTGAGAGATTCTTGAAAGGTCTTGTCTATTGCTTAAGCAAGAGAGTGTGGAGAAAGGGTAGTGGGATGAGAGCATGTTATGATAGGAATTGCTTTAGTCTCTCTTCCTTGTAGTCTTCCACCCTCTCTGTAGGCCAAAACCTTTCCGTAGGTGGAGGCAAGAGTCAGTCCGGGTTTGGGGTGTCTTGCAGGAGCGACACTGTGGAGTGTTTTTGGTGTGGGGGAGTTACTGTTTTGATTTTCTTGTGTTTGGATCCCCTCCACACTTGCATGCTTGACTGTGCGTCATGTCAGTTTTGTGTAGGCGCTTGTTTTCATAGGAGGTTGGTTCGGATTTGATCACCGGTCAATCCTAGAGCGTGCTGTTAGTGGTGAGGTTGGGGTGATGACCAGTCAGACCCTCTTATGGTGAGGCTGGGTTGATGATCAGCAGACCATAGGAGTGCTTGCGGTGGATGCAGGTGCACGTGCAGGTTTATGTTATGAACCTAGTAGTCTAAGCCATTAGCTGCAACAGGTTCTCTACCCGATTACCTTGTGGAAAGGGGGATTAGAGACAAGTTTATAACATGTGTGGTTGTGAGTTTTCATCACGGAGATGCCACTAGTTGCTGAGGGAACTGCCGGTACGAGCACTAGCGATACTAGTGGATACACGAGACGAGGTGTACGGTTTAGGCCACCTTCACCTTCTGTGTCTTCTGAGGAGGGTTCTGATTCAAACTCTGAGAGATCCACGCCGCAAGTGCAAGCTATTTCCTTTCCATTGTTGTGGGATACGATGGAGGAAATGTATGGAGCTACCAAGGGGCCACGTCGGTACTCTAGAGCTGTGGGCACCATCGAGCTTGATGATTTCATACAGGAGTTTGATAGTTGGTGTGATTTGCAGCAGATGCATAATCCACAACTGTTTACGCCTTTTATGGCGTGGAAGGGGTTGTTTCAGCACCTTGAGGGGCCGCCCATGGATGATTACCATGAGTTTAGGCGAGAACATGAGGTGGAGATTGAGGAATGGCGGAAGTAATGGTCAGCTGACTATATCTCCATCACCAAAGGCACAAGAGCAGCGGCGACACCAGTAGCTACACCAATATCCCCAACTGCAAGCATTAGTAGTGGCACAAGTGGTACAGGAGCGGGGAAATCCACTCAAGCTTCTGTAGCAGCACCAGCATCCGTGCCTGCCTTTAACCCAGTTGTGGAGTTCTTCGAGGAGTTGAGGAGAAACTACCAGGGGATAAGGACAGAGAAGTTGCAGAGCTTGCAAGAGTTCCAACGGAGGCCTATTGAGAGTTTGAGGGAGGCTTATACGCGCATGAGACGCTTGATAAATGTAACCCAAGGGGTTACGGAAGCTCAGGCAGTCCAATTCTGGTATGGGATATTGGACAAGGAGCTGTGTCGCGCGGCTTTTACTCACCCATCCCTTCGTTATCCGAGGTGGGAACTCCAAGATAGAAGAGTTGGAAATCTCTAAGCACTCAGCCCGCTCAGAACAATCAGTCATGACCTACAACCAGTGTATCATGGGGGTGTTTCCTATTTGTATTCCTTCCCGTATTCATGTTAGCTAGTTACCTTACTGTTGGTATTTAAGTATCAGAGAGCTTCAGCAATCTATCGGATTCCATCAACTCATCCATTCATTCCACAGCTTCACTCAGATCTCTCTACACAGTGTGAGTATGAAGTATGAATCAGATTAATATCTATCAAGTATCAGGCTGAAGCCATGAAGTCTCTAATCTGTTCTACATTACAACTCTACTACTTGCATTCATCAAGCATCAACAGATCGTTCTCCTCCTACTCCGTGCTCTCCCTCTTTCTACTCAAAGATGCGCTCTCCGCTTTATTTCCCAGTTGTGATGCCCGAAAAACCTTTAAGAAGTCATTCCCCCCCCAGAAGTAGTCTCTCGAAGTGATTTTTAGACCTCCTCCGCTCTTCGCTTTTTCTACCTACAAGCTGTTCTAACCGCTTTCCTAACTAACCGTCATCCCTGTAGTACACGTTCCTTTTTCAGATGTCGTTCCCCCACCGTCGTTCCCTGCCAATGATAACTATTCCCCAGCTGTGCCGAGCTGTGACTGGCTGTATCAGGCTGTGGCGGGTTGTGACTGGCTGTGTTGGGCTGTGTAGGGCTGTGCGAAGCTGTGGCGGCTGTGTCGGGCTGTGACTGGCTGTGTCGGGCTGTGTAGGGTTGTGCGAAGCTGTGGCGGCTGTGTCGGGCTGTGACGGGCTGTGTAGGGCTGTGCGAAGCTGTGGCGGCTGTGTCGGGCTGTGACGGGCTGTGACGGGCTGTGTTGGACTGTGATGGACTGTGTCAGGCTGTGTCGGGCTGTGTTGAGCTGTGGCGGGCTGTGACAGGCTGTGTCGGCTGTGACTAGTCTATGTAAAAAAATAAGGGTACCCCTTGGAACCCATAAAAACGTCTAAATCCCAGACCCCACAGAACCCATAAAAGTGCCTAAGTCCCAGACAGTCCTCTAACATTACCCCTTCCCCTCTCAAAAAGCCGTGTCCTCACGGTTTACTGTTTGGGATTTGGAAACCTTTGTGAGCGAGCACCCTTCTGACGATTAGAGTCTCGTGAAGGACTCCTTGTGCGAGCTCGAGTCCTATCACTGGTTGATGGAGATGATTGAACACTACCTAGAAATGTCAATCATTCCTTTGGCTGATATCGAGGTAATCTTTCAGGCATAGGAGACCCCCGTCGCTTCTTCTCTGCCATTTGAATTGCATAGTCATCTGCCATGTCAAAAGAGTTCGTTGAAGAATCAGTAGTATCAGAATCCTCATCGCCTCTCAGGTGTTTTAACGGCCGAACTTTTTGTGGAATCCTCTGGGGCATACAATGTGGTCCCACCATGTCTTGAAGTTTAAACTGTAAAACTTGTTGTAAACGCTGAATTGCAAAATTGGTGAAGACCCTGAACTCCTTGTCTGTCCAGGTGAGTGGTGTACCAATGACTTGTGAATTGTGCAAGTATTTCCATGCCTCTTGGCCCTTAAAGAAAATATCGTCAGGCCCGAATTTCTATGTTGACAAATTATTCCAGGTCGCATGAAACCATGTACGAAGTTGGGAGTCCTTTTGCATCATCACCTTTGCATCATAGAGGTACATATGAGGTGGCACTGAAGGTAAGACCCAATGATCCCCACTGGAATAACTCAGAAAGCGCGATTGCATCTTCTGCTGCTCAATGTGATAATGTGCCAGAAAACAAGCAGCATAGTATAACCCGCAGCCCATGACAATACTTGCTACCTCCTTGGTCTTGGTATAAATGTACCCATGTACAACTTGGAAGGCAATTAATTCCTTCAACATGGTACTTGCCTCATGCCAGTACCTCGCAAAGTGATGATCCTCAATGGGTCGATTGTTCGGAAGAACCTTAGTCCTAGTTGCCACTGGCAGCCAAATGCGCATGATCTGGTAGTAATGTGTCAACGACTGTGAAGGACTAAATTCCTTCCAAGCCAAATCCAACACAATTGGAATTTGGTTGAAGGGCATAATCATAGCCCGATTGTACTCCCGTGTAGCAGGAGTTTTAGGTGGGTTGAAAGCAGCATCCCCCCATACCTCAGGCTGTGGTGGCTGTGGTGGTGCTGTAGTAACAACAGGGTCAGCTACTGTCACAGTGACTTGTTGTGGTCTTGGTGGCAATGGCTCTTGTACCACTGGCATCTCCTGCACCCCCTGCGGAGAAGACTACTTGGGCCAATCCCAAATATCAATATATAAAAGCTAGCTATTTCCTAGCTAGTTTCACACTAGTGGTAAAATAACTTGACAAACTCTTGGATAAAATCATCCAACTCAATGGTGCCCACCGCCCCAGAGTACATTCGTGGCCCCTTGGTAGTTCCATACATCTCCTCCATTGTGTCCCACAACAATGGCAAGGAAACAACTTGCACCGCCGGTGTGAGTCCTCCTGATTCACAATCCGAATCAGAACCTTCCGTAGAAAACACAGGAGGTGAAGGTGGCCTAAACCGCACATCTCGTCTCGTATACCCGCTAGTATCGTTAGTGCTCGTACCAGCACTTTCCCCAGCAACTAGTGGCACCTCCGTGTTGACAAACTGACACTCAACCGGTCATGAACATGTCCCTAACCCCCTCTCCACAAGGTAATCGGGTAGAGAACCTGATGCGGCTTATGGTTTGGAATGCTATGTTCCTAACATAGCCTGCACCTGCACCTGCATCCACCGCAAGCACTCCCATGGTTGGCTGGTCATCACCTCCAAGGTTCTCTTGGAATACCAGGTTCTTAACCTCTAGGGTTGAATCGGCAATCAAGCCCGAGTCAACCGCCTATAAAATCAAGCGCCCACACAAAACTAGCATGGCGCACAATCAAGCATGCAGGTGTGGAGGGGATCCAAACACAAGAATGAAAACAACAACTCCCCCACACCAAAAACAACTCCACAGTGTCGCTCCTGCAACCCAGCCCAAACCCGGACTGACTCTTGCCTCCACCTACGGAAATGTCTCGGCCTACAAAGAAGGTGGAAAACTACGAGGAAGGGAAGCTAAAGCAATGCCTATCCCCAGCACGCTCTCATCCCAACACCCTCTTTTTCCTCACTTCTCTCACTTGCATGACCATGAGAGCATCCTGTAGACACTCCTCAAACCGCCCTCCACGAGCTCATGAAACTTGGCTCCAAGGCCCCATGCAAGCCTCCATAGGGTCCGCCAGTGCCTCCTTACGTCCATCAGCCATACCTTAGAATGGAACCACCTCAGGAAACCACGCTGTTCACTGAAGGTTCAAAAATGGAGCAAATAGAGGTACATATAGGCCCCAACAACATTCTGTCCAAAGAAATTACCTGCAGGCTGGTCTCCCCCATAGTTAAGAATTGGGCTGAAAACCCGAAAAAATTACCTGCAGGGAAATAATCCCCTTTGTTAAAATGCAACAGGAGGCAATTCCGACTTTTCTGCCGAATCAGCTAGCTCAAAACCGTTGTTCTTCAGAGCCCAGCCTCCCCATCAAGGTCCCACGAAACGAGTGAAAAAAGATTTTTATTTTATTTTATTTTTTTTCTCTGGTTGCTCGCGGCCTTCCGTGGCTCCATTAACCGCCACGACTCCTCACGGCCCGCCCTAGGCGCTCGTTGGCCACGGGCTGCCCCGTGACACCCCGTGGTACCACGCCCACGAGCCTTCACGGCCCGCCATCCCCACGATCTGGTCACCGTGCCCACCCGTGGTATCCGCACCACGGCTTCCCACGGTCACGGTCAACAGTTCCACACGAGTTCCCATGTGTTCCCGATCGTTCCCAGGACGTTCCCACGCGTTCCCGAGCTCTCCCCGAGCTGGGGTTTGCTCCTGCACCTGCTGCCGCTGAGCTATGCTTCTGCGGAGCCATCGCCCCGTCGCCCTACACTCTTGAGCTCTCACGGCCCACTAGAAGTACCCCCAACTCAACAAGCAAGCTATATGCTGCCCAACATGCTCATTTTCTTCATGAAGCTCACAAAAACGAATATGAAAATACACACATTTACAAACTTGGTGCACCTGCACTTCTCATGCATATCCCCTGGCTCTAGGGCGCCTCGTTGTTGCCCTTCCAACCCCGTTCTTGCCACTCCAAGAGCCCTTACACTGCTGAGTTTCAGATTGAAACTCCAACTCAGCACATGTTTTACAAGTGCACTGATTTGAGGGACCAACCCCCTCTCTTCACTCATACCTCTTCATGAGCTTGGAGCTGAAGCTCCCAACGGGCTGCGATGCATCCCCTCGCAGCTCCACCATTCGGCTGCTCCTCATCTACCCGCAACAACTAGTTTCGAGCAGAAATACCTGGAGCTGATCATATCATCTCCAGCCTGTAACATGCTAGCTTCCCATGTGCAGCCCACATTCCTGCAGTTGAAGAAGACGACCACCAGTTCGCCCACTCGTGGCCAGCATCTCCTCCGCTTCACACTGGAACCACATACTCAGTTGCCATAGCGTTGAGCTATGCAACACTGACCGCCTATCTATCCAATGCAAACCTGCAACCTGTTCGCCTTTGCACTCTATCCGCTTTGGATAGGCTCATGCACGGATCCCTGCATTCTAGGCTGAACCGTACAAGTGTTACAACTAACTCGAACCTGACACTCGCAGACTCGAGCTGCTCTTTCTCGAGTGATAAGGAAAGGAATGATACAAACACATAGGCTCTCTCAAACTCACATACTTGCACATGGAAACATCACTCATATATTAAGTCGAGCCAAGTGCACCCCACGCCATGGGGAATCCACACTACGGCGCCATAGCTAGACGCAGTGAGGCTCAACTCGAGAAAGATGAGCCCACCGCGATCTGCCGTGAAGATAACAACGCCAGGTGCCCAAACATGTATTGGCCCCTGGATTGACACTTGGGTCAATCCCAAATGTCAATATATAAAAGCTAGCTATTTTCTAGCTAACTTCACACTAGTGGTAAAATAACTTGACACTTTGTTGATTGATTTCTCCCATATATTTCCTTCCTATACAAAGATCCATTGGCCTAGGTACATTTGGTGTCACATCAAAGGCTACAACCCACCAAACATTTTATTGGCGGGATATTATTTTGCTACGGCTGCATCTCCACACAGTGGCCTCCATAGATTCGCCTTATGTTCCATTGGAAGATGATATGCGTTTTCGTACCCCACACACACCCCACACACATACATATTTTTGGTTAGAGATTTCAAGGTCCGTCCAGGATGACTACAAGCCCCAACCTTCGGTGCAAACTATGACAACAAAATGGTATATGAGACATGGTCCAAGCCCGGACAACGCACTTGATCCAAATTAAAATGGGTGCAGTATATATATATATTTCGAAGGGAACTGAATATGATGGAACTATACCATGTATTAAGCAAGGTGTTTTGTTTTGTTTCGTTTGTATGTATGTTAAGATCTCCCAAACTGCAAGGCCTTTGCCCGGGTTTTGATTCCGCTGGAAAGCCCTTAATGAGTAGGGGTATGCATCGAGGCAATTTCATAATTTTTGGACCTACGGTGCGGTGTGGGAGATTTTGAATTTCAAGTATTTTCTTGAGAAATTGATAGACAAGGAAAAAATAAATCCCGAAGAGGCCATAAGGCAGAAAACACATCCAATGGATGAGGGACGAACCCAAAACTAATTATTTTCGTCACTGGAAATTCATTCCAATGACCTTCTGTCCATTCATAATGAGGAATAATAGTAACGGAGGAATCATGGGCCCACAGGAGCCAACAAAACAATGTTTAGTAGATGTGTAGTGAGCGAGCGAGCGAGTTTTTCTTTTTTTAATTTCTTTTTAAAATTTTTCCTTCAACAAGTAAAATTCGCTTCTTAGTAATAGATATTAGGGTCTTTAAGGTGCGTGTGCCTGTGGCGGGCCCACGTGTAGCAGAGAGGATCGTGAATGGTGGAAGTAGTGTTTTTTTCTGGAATTTGAAAAAAAGCGCAAGTGGCTACAGAGTTTGGCAAAAAATAGCCGTACATTCTGTTCATCCATTGAAATTAGGACAGAATCATCCATGTCCGTACATAAATCCATTTATATAATCCATATTTGGCAAATTCATCCATAATTTATTTTCATTTGGAGAAATTTGGCGATTTCATCCATGAAAAAACAGGGAATTTGCTACATTATATATATATATATATATATCCCCCTTGAGGTCGAAATTTGGCGAAAATTTGCAAAGAAAAAAAACGCTGGGTGGAAGCGCCCTATACTAGTCGGAGGGTCCACTGCTGGGTCTACCGCAGCTCCATCCGGGCAAGCAGGTCTATTGTGGTAGGTCCCAACCAAGAGGGGGCCATGACCTGCCTTCAGGCTCTGGTAATGCACATAAAACATTAAATAGTTTCAAGGTTTGTAGAAAGTGGTGGGTAGTGTGATGGTTAAGAACATCGAATAAGATGTATGAGGCTTGACGTTAAATTCTTGTCGGGTTCAATTCAATTTGTGTCATATGACCTCATATGCATCGGTTGATGGACGCCCAGCCTTGGATTGCACAGTGGACCGACCTACACCGACCTACAGCGGACTCTGCAGAGTGGGTGGACCCTCCAGCAAACTCTCTAGAAGGGACTGGACCCTCCAGCGGACTCTGCAAAGTGGGCTGGATTGCAGAGTGTGGAGGGTGGGTGGACCCTCCACCATACTCTCAAGAAGGCCCTAGAGTGTCCAATGGACCTGGGGCGGACCCCATGGATGGGCGCTCCGCTTATGAGGTGACCCTATGGGCCATATTGGCGGGCCCAGAGAGGCATTGAAGACCTTAATATTAAGAAATCATTGGCGTAAAATTCTGGATAGGCTTCGAGTCAATACTAAGAGCGTCTCCACGGGGGGTGCACCAAACAACAACAGGTAACCTCCTGCGGCCTCCAACAAGCCCCTCCCCTAGAGACAACCCCATCAAACTACCCTGCACATGGCTTTTTCGCTGATGTGCCTTGCTCCGGAGGGACCACCTGGACAACGCCGCCTTTCCTCACGCAGTAAATGCAGGGCCTTGTTTTTTAGTCGCTCCAGCAGGTACCGGCCGGGCCTAGAGGGCCTGTATCTTGCACGAAAGTGAAAGTACGGCCGGGGGGTGCGGATACCAGGGCCGGGGTCTCCTTTGCCCTTGCCGGGGCATTTAGGGACCCCGGTGGAGATGCTCTAAGTTGTGTATAGTCTGAAGGGCTTATTAAAAAAGAAAAAAAGTTGTGAACCTTAGAACAGCCCACAATAAGTTATGCAAAATATTCCATCAGGTTCTTCAATCCACTCTGTTTCAGGGCCCTCCTGCCCTAATAAGGTTTCCAAAATCAAAAATTTGTTTGGGCTTTGGGCTGCAGAGAGCGACAGGGACTGGCAACATTCTTGAGTAATAACTAATAAGTAGAGGGGAATGTTTGACTGTTGTGTCCTGAGCTCCAACTCTTTGTGTCACGTGCTCGACTGTTGACCCATCTCTCGTTTCCACGTTCCTGTCCCCAATCCCGCACGCCACTGAATTACGGGGCAACTATGCAATGAGCAAACCCTTGCCTTTCTACGCATCCGGTTCGGATCAACCATGAAATGGAGCATTCCAGAAATTTTCCGAGTTGTGGAGAAAACATTAGTACGCTGAGTCAAGAGATGACGCAGGGGAGGAAGCGTTCGGCAAGAATCTGACCGAGCGTCATTCACCTGATTCGTGCCGACCCAACAGCAAGTGATTGAGTTCATGGAAATGGTGTCTCATACTGCTGTGTGTTGTTGGGAATGATTGACGATGTTAGTCCCTCATAAAATTCCACACAAAGCACCAGGCACGCGGGAGAGGGGATGGTGGCACGAGAAGCTGCGTGGAAAGTTTGGGCGCTGATGGTGGGCAAATTTGGTACTTGGTAGATCAGTGGGCACGAGAAGACAGGGGGAGAAAGGCATAATGTTTGTGATCGAGCCGCAATCCTATTGGAATTGAAGCAGACAAACGATGAAAGGAGTAGTGTGTAACAGCCATGATAAGCGAGAGTCCACTCATGCGCTGGACTATGTAGTGGTGATTCTGATAGGATTGGGGTGTATCCCATTTGTGGCAGGCAACGTGCTCATGCTGTGCAACCTGGGATATCCACCACTTCGGCAGAAGAACATAGACTTGACTGTGGCGAGCTCCATCGGGGGCCTCATCTGGCTGCTCACCACTATAGTCATAAACCATCATTTCGATATCAATGAAGTCTTCGTTGGGAGGTTCTTGTGCCCCATTTGGAGCTTCTGGTTACAAGGAGCCTTAGGCTTCGCACTCTGGTTGAACTGTTTGAATGCGCACTTATATGCTCTACATCGAATCCTGGTTCAGAGACGGAAGAATTTCAAGTACCGCTTGTTGCCGCTGTTGCTGATGCAAGTGCCCATCATCGGCTTCTGCATTGCTGGCACCAGGGCCCATGCCAGCCGTGGGTGTGGGTCTACCTTTCTTTTTTCTGATATAGGTGCTGTTTAGATAGAGGACGTGGTTCTCCTTGACATTAAAGTTTGTTGCTGCCGGCGCATTATGAACTATGCAAAGAAGTTAAGAAGTTGCAATGCTGATATGGAGAAACAATGAATGGTAGGAAGCATCTCAGCTGCAGAACGAAACATAGGCAAGACTTGACGGCTTGCTCACCAGAGGATTGGTTAAGTTTTATAGACAAGCATGGTGTGTCAAATGGAGTTGGTCTGTACCAGTTTTGTAGAGGCGGGTCATCAAAGACTCCCTCCCATTGAATTTTTCTCACTTTGGTTTTTCGAGGTCAAATGGGTGATTCAAAGTTGAGACTTTTATTTGCTCTGTGGAAAGATGTGTCACGGTTAGGGTGAAGAGCTCAATACTTAGCCCTGTACCTGCTTTCATTCCATCTCCATGCTTACTCCAGTCTTTAGTTTTCCAGTTTTCAATGTTGTTTTTTAACTGGCTGCTCTTGCATGTGCCATTATGTCAGACCAATTCTTAGAATTGTGCAGATCGTCTTCAATGATTTGGCATTGTTGGAATGTTTGTGCAGAAACAAGAACGAACCAAAGGAGTGCACATTGGACTCAGTCTGGGCAGATGTATACTCCCTGATTCCCCTTCTTTACTTTTTTCTTTTCCTGTCTTTGGCATTTCGGCTCCGCAAAGTGAGAGCTCACTACAACGAATTTGGGTGAGTTTTCTTGCACTCTCTTGTTTTTCATAGGTTTCATGTGCCCCACATGAAGTCCAAAAAGCATATTTATTAATTATGATAAGCAATTTACGAGCTTACTTGGATCATGAGCCTTTAGTCAAGGTGTCATAGTCAGGTATGAAGCCATCGTTACTCCACAAATAAGTCACATGTAGGTAGTTTGCACATTCAAGTCTCTGTCTCTCGATCTACTTCATTGAGTTGAGCAACTCACTGGCAAAACAAAGTAATGGCTGTGCTGTCATGCATTGGACTTCTCACTTCTCACCCCAGACCGAGGATGTCTTTGTGTGCGATCCTCTGTGTGAGCAGTTATGTGTGAGAGAGATGCATGGATGTTGCAGGGCTAAGAAGTGGGATGTGAGGGGGTTGGCAGGATGATACGCAAGGGAGGGGTGATTGCGTTGTTTCTTTATATCTTATCATTGGTCTATCTTGGGACTTCTGGCAACAAGGAGGTTGTGGGTCGCTGTTTCTTGACATTTTCAGTGGCGTCTGCAGTCTTCTACTATTTTTGGGCACGCAATGGAGTTGTTTTGTTTGCTGTTTTGTTCCATAAGGCTGCTTATTTGGAGCAATGGAATGGAGCTTTGGCTTCCAATGAAGTGGTCAAAGACGAGTGCGTTGTTACTCACCCTTGGAGATAAGATAGTGTGCTGTCATGGTTTCGTAGAAATGAGAAGTTGGGTCTAGTATCCCACTGGTGGTGGTTTTTCTGGACATCAGTTGGAAAACAACAGCTCCATGGAACAAGACCTTACTACTGGGACGTGCCTTCAGCAGACTGCCTCTGTTCATCAAATTGACTGTGTATGCAGTTAGTGATGTGAAATGATTCTGGACTGTTAAAGTAATTATGTAGTGTCCAACTCGAGTTTGGATGTGCACCTCTTTGGGGTAGCTGGGCCTGGTATCTGCTGTCTGTTCTCCTCTGAGGTGACATCATGGAATGCAGACTGGAGGATATGAACAGGAGAGCCAGCACCTACAAGGAGCGAGTGAAGGAACTTGAAGAGGAGATTGCAAACCTAGATCATGAATACAGGTCTATCCATCAACAGGTTAATCTCCCATCCCTTTATTAGGTGGGAGCGTTGAGTGTTGGACATAATTCACACTGGCTCTGCAAAGGGGGATTTAGATATGACGAAGGTGAAGAGTACAAGCACTTCCAGTTTACAAGTGTAGGTCTCTTACGTAGTCCTGCTCCAAGGGAACTCAGCATAAATCTCCAGACCAACATAACGTTGTCCATGAATGGCTGACAGGTAATTTTTGAAGGGTTCCTGGGAATCTCATACATCACAAGCTTATTTGTCTCCCGACAGTTCTTTACCCCTCCCTTTCGCTGTCCTCCATGATTTACTTCCACTAACGCAGAGACAAAATTTTTGTTCATCTCTTTTGAACCATAGTAATCCATGGAGCCGTTGATGGATTGATGCTCTACTCGGAATGAAGAGAGATCGCTAAATGGAGGAGGAGCTGACATATGCATAATCAGTTCACCTATCTTTGTTGCAGGTGGAGAAGCTGCGCCCCTTGCAGCCTTCATTTACAGGGCGATTTGCTGCTATGGAAACAACAAAGGACTAACAAGTATCCCTCATCCCAGGAACACAAATGGTGCTGAGGCTACACTCTTTGTTCTATGCATTGTATAAGCACTTGCAATTTACTGGGAAAAGTCATGCCTTTGTGCTGGAGGAGTGAGTGTATGAGCATTTTACCCCAAAATCTTGTCCAAAATCTCTTGATGTATCAGTAGGAGGTTGGTCTAATGTCAGATCCCATCAGACAGGTAAGTTCTCACCACATTCTTGGGTGTACAAGTTTCTCAACATCCTATTGTGCACGGTGGATTCGGAGTTCTAGTCACATCTGTAGCAAAGTGTCCATGCTGCAGGGCAGTTGTTTGTGTTGTCTTGTTTGCATCGCCTTTCTACCATGTAAGGTGCACATCAGTTTCTACAAGAACCTCCGGTGATATCAGAGTTTTCTTCAATGCTATTTGGAAACATTCTGCGGGTTGGTGCAGCTCATGCTGTTTCTAGCTTGGATGTTTCCTTGGCATGCTTTTATTGAGGAATAATTTATCACCGCTGCTTTAATTTAGGCCCTAGTCTTGTGTATTTGGCTCATATTTGTGAAGTTTCTCATGGTTTGCCCTTGTCCACGATGGATATAAGTGATGTTTAGATGCAGCTTTTCTATGCTCCTCCATCCAGAAACATTCGTTTGGTGACAGAGCTGTATTTGTTTGGTGACAAAGGACTGCACATTTTCTCGTGCATGTAAACTCTTCTTGCACTCCAAAATTATAACAGCACTCAAATAAGTGACATGGTGATGAATTCGACACTCCCTATCTGAAGATCAGAATGGATCTAATGCAGATGGAGGTAGCAATTTGTCAAAAGCCATTTTGTGCCTAATGCAACTCATACGTCAGGACAACAGGGTCCTACAAAAGCGGAATGTTCTGATAAAGCCTGTTACAGTTAATCATCATTCAATTGAAGTTGCTGAATAGGAACTACTACCTTGGTATAAGTCATGCAGGAAGAAGCGAAGGAAGTGTGGAAAAGAACCCTTCTTTGTACTGTACCACTTTTTGCATAAATCTCCCTTGCAACACAATATTATAGTGGGAGTACTTCCCCCTCAGATGCATAGGTGGTAGCATTGTGACGGAATCCATGATGGTTCGTGCAGGCGACAAGCACATCTCACCAATCCACAGATGTCCACATCCGACCGAAACACAGTGCAACAGTAAATGCAAGCCAGGAAAGTGTGGCAGCAGCAAACCATTAATGGTTATAACCCTATACTCAAGGGAACAACAGTGCAAGACATTCCTCTCACAAAGTCACGGTAAGTCGAGAAGGTTGAAGGCAAGCAACTCCCTGGTTTTCATATGTTTCTTGTGTTTGTCAAGATGCTGTTCTAGCCTAACTTTCTTGGCCATTCAGTATTCCTTTGGGAGGCGGGGTAGGATTCTCACGGCTGCCACCATCCCAAAACATATTCAGAGGAAATGGGTTCCTGAGTTGTGATATTTACCGAGAGCCCCCCGGGCCTCCCCACAGTGAGTAGGAGAAGACTAGATATTTGCTACACTCCCCTGACTGATCCCCATGTGATGTACCAGTTGTTGAATGACTGAAACACTAGTGGGGTCAGACTTTCTGAAGCCTGTCATGCAGTCCTTTCTAAATGATGCAAAGCTGTCCAAGGTTTTTGACTTGAGTCCTTGAATGGCTGAACCAATGAATTTTATTAATGTTTGCAATCCTGGTGGTACATATCCAAGCGGCCACTTTGCTCATTCTAACAACCTTTGACAAAGACTCCATTTTCATTTCATAGTTGGGTTGGCTCTAATTTGTGAGATTGAACTCATGACCATTTGCACTGTGGGGGGGGCCCATTTATTGGTGCTTCAATAAATGTCATAATTTCTATATTTAGATACTACAGACAAGACAAGGTAAGGTAAGTTGATGTTCCTCTTGGCACAAATGGTTTAGAGGTCAACTCAATACCCACAGAAATGATAGAGTAGTTAAGATCTCAAAGGAGCTTGGAAATGCTATTGCGGAAAGTTCTAACATCAACACTTGCTTGGAATTCACAGTGGAGAACCTATGAGAAACTCATAGAATTCTTTTTCTCCACAGTCGGTTTCTCAGGGATGTTTGATGTTGCCCATGACAAACTGAGAAAACAAGTGGATTCCTCCGGCCAAAAGGCTGTCAAGACAAGAAAGCCAATAAACGAGTTTGACTAGGGGTTGACCGTGTTCCAACTTTTTCCTCATTGCACACATAGGTACCTCAGAAAAAGCCCTCCCTCCCTCCGTTCTACAAAACACAATAACCAAATCTTGGCACATCATTCCTGGCCAATAAAATGGGAGAGATGGATGTTGCATACTTGCGAAAATATGCAGGCTTCCTTCCATTACTGTGCTGTACCCACAAATGCAGGCTCCCCTTGTGCCTAGCAGCAGCAGGGTAGGTGACCGGATGCTGCTGCCAGAGGTAGAGTACAGTGCATGGCAAAACACAGTCTCCATGGAAAGGGATGGCCGAAATGGCGATAGTTGGGAATAATAAGGGCAGGAGTTACCCCGTCCTGGCTGTGCTGGAGTCTGGTGCTCTGCCAGTGGCAGCACTGGGACCAGCCGCTAATGACTCTGCCACCTTTGACTGTGTGTCCTCTTTCCTTGACTTTTAGAGAGAAGAGAGAGGGCCTTGGAGACCTGTAGGTGGGTCTTTGGAGAAAAGGGAGAGACTTGAGGGGACAGCGTCTTGGGATTAGTGAGCTTCCCCGGAGAGTGAGGAACAGGCGTGTGATGCCCAATGGCGAGAAACTGAGGGAGTGGGACGTCGGGAGTTAGATAGATTTAGGGGGGGAGGCGGGAGGGAGGAAAGCGAGAGATGGGTTCGTGGGGGCAGCAGTTGTGGGCTCTTGCGATATGTGCACTCGCAATGGTGAGAGGAGTATGCGGTGGGGTTGTGTCTCAGAGCATCCAGGATATGAACGCCCTGCTGGATTTCAGGACTGCAGTGACGGTTGATCCAACAAACGCTCTCGACAGCTGGAAGCAGGGGAACCTGTCAGCACTCTGCTCTTGGACTGGCGTTAAGTGCGACAGCAGTGGCCGAGTGCAAAATCTAACGCTGTCTAATCTTCGTCTCCAGGGATCTATTTCTCCAAGTCTGGCGAACCTCTCCAGCTTACAGGTATGGTTGGCTTACGGCACTATGCGTATCTCTCTTGAATTCTACTGTCGCAAGTTGGTGAGGGTGAAGAGGAAACGGGTTGGAGTCGTTTTTAGGGATGGAAGAGTAAAGAATTGCGTTCGACTGTTGCATGCATGCTTTCTCTAATTTTAGGTTTCTACATTTCCATTTTCCTTGTCGGTATGCTCATGAATCAGTGACGGCTGTGTGTTCAGGTGCTAGATTTGAGCCTTAACAATCTGTCAGGGCCTATTCCGCCAATCTGCGGATGGATGCAGCTCCAGCACCTGGTCCTGACCAGCAACAAGCTTGTTGGTGGTCTTCCTCTCAACTTAAGCCAATGCCAAGGCTTGCAGCGGATGCGGCTAGGAAGCAATAACCTGACCGGCAACATCTCCTCAGAAATTGGGCAAATAACCACTCTCTCCTATTTCGAGGCAGATTCGAATGGACTCTCAGGGAGCATCCCCAAGGAGCTAAGCAGCTGCAATCTTTCATTCCTAAGCCTTTCTTTCAACAACCTTACAGGTACTCTGCCACCTGAACTGGGCCAGCTCAAGTTTCTGGAATCACTGTCGGTAGCTCACAATCACATTGGGGGTGTTATTCCTGCGGAACTCGGCCTGATTCCAGAGCTCCAATCTCTGTCCTTGGCAAACAATAAACTCACAGGATCCATTCCAGCAGCCTTTGGCAGCTTTTCCAAACTCAGCCTGCTTGACTTAAGTGGCAATTTATTGAGAGAATCCATCCCTTCGCAGTTAGGGTACTTAACATACCTGGAGACCCTTTGCCTGAGTGGAAACTTCCTAACAGGGGAAATTCCAAGTTCGTTTAAGAACCTCAACCGGTTGTTTTCCCTGGAGCTTGCAAATAACTTTCTGAATGGCACCATTCCAGCAGAGCTTGGAAGCATATACAGCCTACAGCAAGTGTTGAATCTCAGTCACAACAAATTGACAGGCAGTATTCCGCAGGAGCTGGCACAGCTAAACAAGCTTGTTTCTCTGGACCTCTCTTACAACAGCCTCTCAGGCCAAATTCCAGCCAGCCTAACTTCCATGCTCAGTCTGCTCAATCTCAGTTTAGCTTACAATGACTTATGGGGACAGGTCCCACAGACGACAGCCCATGTAAACTTCAGTGCAGCCAGCTTTGTTGGCAACACCGGGCTTTGTGGTCCCCCTCTGGCCAACAGTTGCAGAACATTTGCAGGAAGACAAGGCATTGGTGGCAGCAGCAGTATCCCAGTGTGGGCAGCGGTAGTAATAGGACTTGGAGTGTTTATTTCTGCATTGACCATCATAGCTGTGCTGTTTGGATATTGGCGCTTGCGATCCCAGCTAGCTCCCACGGCTCTGGATCCATGGCCCTTTCCTCCCCCAGAAGGCCGCCTCCTTGTTGATGCCAACAAGGCCACCTTTGGGTTCACAGATGTTGTTGCTGCAACGGATAATCTGACTGCTGCACAAGTCGTAGGCAAGGGCCGGTTCAGCACTGTGTTCAAAGTCATAATGCCTGGGGGCAAGGAACTGGCAGTCAAGCGCCTGAAATCGGACAATGAAAACTCTTCCCTGAACAGACGCTTCACTTTAGAGCTAGTGAAGCTGGACAAGGTAATTTCATTTCTATCGGTTCTATGCATTCCACTATTGTATTTTGACAACCTAAAGATTCCGGTGAAGCGGAGGATCCCAGACTTTTGAGAAATGTCTGAGAATAATTACCAGTTAGATTTATTGTGCTATGGTATTTTGCCACAATATCGTACTGGCCAGTACTTGTGTATGACTAATCGACTAGCTTTAAAAGGTGCAGGGTTTCTAATTTTGAGCTGTGGAGAATTTGAGGTAGGTGCGGCATCCCAACATTCTGGGCTTGCTGGGCTTCATCCTGCGGGGAGATTGCATTCAATTGCTCTATGACTTTATGCCAAATGGTAGTCTCGGGGAATGGCTTCATCACAATGTCTATGCGGTAGTAGATTGGACTGCTCGCTACAAGGTGGCCCTCGGTGTGGCACAGGTAAGGCAGCACTCAGCAATAGAAATGTGTGCTGCATGAGTACCTCTCTTCATTTCACCTCCCTATTTTGTGGTCCTTCAAATTGCTACTGAATTCTTTTCTGGGTTGTCCACAGTACTCTTAATGTCCTGCATGGATGGCATATCGCTGATTCCTAAATTGCGTTGTGCATCTTGCCATTTTCTTGATGCTTCCCTTGTGAATTTGGGGTTTACACTCAGGTTGGGTATTTATGGTTGCAGGGTCTTGCCTACTTACATGGTTGTTACCCAGCCATAATCCACCGTGACGTCAACTCCAATAACATACTCCTCGATGCCTTCTTTGAGCCTCGCATTGGAGATGTGGGTCTTGCCAAGCTCTTTGACCCTTCTAAGGACACTGAAAGCATGACTGCTGTGGCTGGTTCAATTGGATACATTGCTCCCGGTAAGCAATTCACCTACTCTCCCTGTCACGCCTAAGAGATTGTCGGTGGTTAAAGGGCAGTGTATTGAAGGGGTCCTTTGTTGAAATTCGCATGGGCCTATTGTGGAGGGCATGCTGTCTGGTCACCTATGCATGAGGGTGCTCTTTGTAAAGTGGCGGGCGGTACATACAAACCTTCAGAGCCTTGCCTATTGTAAAATGCACAAAACTGTTTAGAGTAGATCAAAATTTGCGCTGAAGAGTTTGGTAGGGAGGTAGTTGGAAGATTGAAAAGTGGATGGCGGTGCAAGGCACAAATGCTTGGTGACTATAGCCGGACACAACTTTTACAGTCTTTTCTTTTGGCAAACTTTGATAGGCTTTGAACCCTAAATATGGTGGATAACCAACTTGGGCATCCATTTTGATGCAGAATACGCTTACACAATGAGAGTGACAGAGAAGGGCAACGTGTATAGCTATGGGGTGGTGCTGCTTGAGATTTTGACGGGGCGCCAGCCGGTGCACCCTGGGTATCCTGATGCTATGGATTTGGTGGCATGGGTTCACTCAGCATCGTCCCGTGCTGAGACTCCTGAGCAGATTCTGGATGCGGGCATTTCGACAGTTTCTTTCGACACGCGTCAGGAGATGCTGCAGGTGCTGAAGATTGCCTTACTATGCACGGCCCCTTCGCCATCTGAGAGACCCCAAATGAAGGGTGTTGTGGATATGCTACAGCGGGTACGACGAGCAAGCTAACAAGGGTCTTTAGTTGCTCTCCCTCTGAACCTCCTCACCTGTATGTTATATGATATCTTCACATCGCCACACCCCATCTCATCCTTAAAGGCAAAATCCGATTTTTTTTTGTCAATTTTGATAAAATCTCTGGATACACATAAGCAGCTGTCGTACTGCACGTTGAGCTTGTGCATGTGGTGTTTGAATCTCCTTGCAAGGGCATGTAGGTGTCCATTGGCAAGTTCCAAGGTCCATGACATGTCCGAATTCTGACAGGCTATTTCCTGCTTGGAGATGCCAAAGCACACCAAGTGTCCGTGTCCCATCCTTTTGGTTGTTGGTGTGTAAGAGCCTTGCTTCCATTACACTGGCTGGCTACATGTGAGCAGTTTCAACGATGGGGGTATTGGATGAGCTGCCCATGTGCAGAATGCCGATTGGTCTGGTATGCTGGAAGATCATAGTTGATCCATCCCTGATCTCAAAAGATACAGTTTTCCACTATGCAGTATTTTGTGGGGGGCGGCGGTGGTGGCAGTGGTGGTGGTGGTGTCAGCACCTATCTTAGATTATCAAGGATGTCACTTCATTCTGGATTAATTGTGGGGGCCACCTTCAGATTGTATTACTACAGTCTTGGTGTCTCACTCAGTATTTGCTTGTGTCCAGATCTGGATGGCCAAATTTTTGGTGCATGTGTAGATGTACAAACAATTGTCAAGCGGACGTAAAAGTCTTTCAGCACTTGGTGGATGTTCAGTTTTATGACCAGATGATGTAGCACTAAACAGACCTAGAGATAATGGTATATTGCATAAATGAGTAATGTGTTTCCATGAATGCCACATTTTTCAATTTCAGATCTTGATACCCCATCTCTGGAAAGACCTCTTTACCTCTTTATAGGTACTGAACTTCGGCTACACTGCAAAGAGGCTGTAATGTATATTTCCACCGCGCCTTAGAATTTTGTGCGGCCTCGTCGTTATGAGGCCGCAGGGTGCAGAGGGGACAGGACCTGACAGCGGCCCCGCTACATTAAAAGGATCCCTATTCCCCTGTTTCTCTTATATATTGGAAAAACGTCAAGTCGTTGGCATGGTGGTGTCAGTGGTCTGGTGGTAGGTCGATGGCGATGTGGCGATGCATGTCTCGGGTTCTAAACCTTGAACGTAGATCCGGTTGGCGCTTACTGTAACTACCTCGGAGGTGGTATGCAACTACTCTCATGCAGGTAGCTCAGCTTGGTTTTGCAACTGCCTTCATGTAGAAAATCCTAAAACTACCTGCATGGAGGTAGTTGTAAAATTCATATGCCAAGAAAATTCCAAGTCCTTGACGCATGAAGGTAGTTTGCTCCTATATTAATGAGACGGCCTGACGGTTGTATGACCAGCCTCATTACGACGAGGCCACACAAAATTCTGAGCCGTTCGACCGCTACCTACCATCTCTACTCAGATGGAAGGAAGCTGACAATACATAAAGCAGACAGACAAGTCAGGGAGAGATGAAAGCAGCACAGGCATCCTTGTAGGCAAAACTAAAACTACAATCTGGTATTCTATGTGTTGGATGTGGTGTTCAAAATGTTCATGGATCACTGCGTTCATTCTAGATGCCCTCTGCGTGATCTGCCTCTCTGAGCACAAAGTATGCTCTTTCCAGGCTACACTTATCTATGTGCTTCTCTCCATCCGAAAGGAGAATCCCCCATCTAGCACAAAATGAACCATGACATACCTCCGCCATTCTAGCACCCATGAAACTAGCAATAGTGTCTCTTCAGCTAATAACCAACTTCAGGATGATGCATGCTTTCTGGTGTTGTCCCCTTCACTATGAAGGGCAGACTTGGATTTGGGTCCTGTAACCCTGCTTGAAGAAGCGCCCTTCATCTTGGAGTGGCCAAGAACAATGAATTTATATCTTCAGTTCTGCCCATTTGTGGACTCAGTCTACACAATAGTGGATGGAATAGCATGTGGATGGAATCTTGAAGGCTACTACATTTTGAAAAGAGAGTTATAGTGTTCTTAACAATGGGAGAAGTCGTTCCAACCAAAAGAGACAATGAAACAGCCAGTCTAATGCATATCCTTCGTAAATGAACCCAGCATGCCAGATTCCTGGGATGGTGGATGATGGGCCTCTAGGAGAAGGATCTGTGGTCAATGCTACACCTTTGCTTGCCCAAGCCTTTGGTTATAGACCTACACCCAACAACCTGCGAAAAACATGTACTCATTGGACTTTGCCTCCCTAGCAAAAAGATGCAAAGAACTGAAGGATCCTTCTTATGAAATTGTGTGTGGGAACAGTTAAGCTTTCAATCCTGGCTGCTCAGTGGATGCTTGCTGAGATGGAGGCTGTGGCTGCTGGAAATTGAGGGGTCTTCTGAACAGCATAATGTGAGGCTCTGGCCTGTGGATTGCATAATGCACCCACCCTCGTGACTGCTGCACTCCTAGGCTGCGCCATTCATTCTATTCACCCCAGAACAAATCCAGAATCATCAGTGCAGCACTCACACACTTTGACTAGGGGATGGTCCTTTGTGCTCCTGGAAGCCAAGGCATCATATCAAACATCCAAGCCACAAAACATCAGCGGTCAAGGTTCGATTGAGGTGGAGGAATGGAGAGCATACTCGCATGCCACATCACCACATTACTCTTTGCACTGGTGCTGCCTCAAAATGGCTCTAACCAGGTTGTTGCCTGCAAGAGAAAGGAGATGCAGAGTTGGAGACTTCAAAGAAGAAAGACACAAGTGTGAGGGAAGACAGATTCACCTCAGACAGAAGGCGGTTTCGGGGAAGCAATTTTGCAACGTCTGGGGGGAGCACAACGTGCCTGCTTGTGCAAGACAATTGATTAGAAAATTCCCTGAACTGTTTGATAGATTGGGTTCAGTCATGATGTGACAAATTAACACTGTGTATGCAGAGGAGCAACAGTGAAAACAGCCATGAAAAGTTTTGCAGTTTCAGTGTGCGAAATTAGGTGAACCTGTGAAAACAAGCTGGAAACTTAGGAAACAGACAGTAGGAGGAGGTGAGAAACACGAAAACGTTTTAGCAACACATAGACTCACAGGGCTACCCAACTGCAAGGATCCTTATGTTAAGAAATAAGAGAAAAAAAAAAGAACAAAAAGCTCATGTTTACACCCCGATTCATTCTCGTGAGTGCCAATCTCTTCTGATACTCACTTGAGAGGAAGAGGAGTGACAGTGAACACGATGTGGAAGAGCTTGGTATATTAATGCCCAGCAAGCACTTGATAGAATTCCACTATGCTAAAACAGAGGCACAGCATTCCCACCTAAGTGTGAATACACATTGGGGAGGCGATCCCAGTTTTATGAGCTGCTCAGCCAGCAGTGATTTAGAATACTTCATACAACTGTGAGACTGATCATCAACTTGCTACTGAAACTTAGGGATAGGAGCATATGGCACCTGTACTCGTACGTATCGTCGAAATACTTCTCCGAGTACTGGATCTGCGGCATTTTGATTGCTCGTACTAAGAAGCACGCTACCACGTCCACCAGTTTTGGTACCCACGATCAACGATCCTACTCTTGGATGCCAGGTCGCTCTCACTCCTTTGTATCTCTCTCCCAAATGCACCGAGAACCCACCACGTAAAGTTCAGAAGGTACAATCACCAAGTGAGTTTGGAAGCGAGCAGATCACGCATGGAAAACAGTAGAGAGCATTTCTTGCAAATACACCAAACACCCAGCAAGCAAGAAAAGAGTAAATGCTTTAGTACAAAGTGGGTGTGAAATCTGGAGACGATGACCGGCCTGCTGCCAGGGCTACAGAGGCGGGAACTGCAAATTCGAACAAGAGCCTCAGAGTGAAGATGAACGAAGTCACTGTTGTGTGGCGGGTCCGACGCGTTCATCCGTTCTGCGAATGTCTGCGAGCAGGGTTGGATAGCTATAGCTCTACTTAGCAGATGGGTTGTGGGTTTGCGTGTCCGGCGGAGTGCGTCTTGACAAGATTTGCTATTACTTTCGTGTACATCGAATTCTTCCTCGCAGAAGGAAGTGGATCCTCCTGAGTGGCAAGATCTGTGAGGGGAAACAGGAAGCATAATGTCGGAAGTGTGGGACGATTCGAAGCTCATCGAAGCTTTCGGTTTGGCTATGGCTAAATACAAGGTAATCTCAGCTTAGATCAATGTTTTACTATTTGAGAAACGGAGGAATGCAACAGGTGAAGCTACATGGTGTAAGCTTGGGGAGGGTCGAACTGTCTTTGACAAATTGTATCATGGATGCTCGTCCATCTTTCCTGTCAGGAGATGCTCTTGTCATATCAGGAAGCGTTTAACGCACTCCACTGAATTGAGTAGGGCTTGAACAGTATGCTCTCATGTAACTGTTCCATTTGCTTAGATTTCAGAGCGGGAGCTACGTGTTACAAGATTCCTCCATAATTGTATTTCTCTTAGCAAGCACATACGTGCAAAGAGACCCTCGTAGCTCGTCTTGTTGCCGCTGCATGACGGGTTTAGGGTTTAAGGATGACCCAATTTCGTTTGTGAGCACACTTATTTCGGGGGTGACGATTGAGATTACCACGAGTACATGTGGCTGGGGTGATGGACTTGCAGGGAATGTTGCGCAAGAACAAAAACAGCTCCTTGCAAACCGACACTCAAGGGGAGGAACGTGATGGTGCCAGGGACCACACCAGTAACGGCCATTGGGACTGGTAAGCATGGTTAGGCCTCTTCTCATGTTCTTAAGGCATTTTAAAACTTCATTGTTCAGAAACTTGATGTCCACTAGTGAACACTTCAATAATATTTCAATAGTTTTTTTTTCCCTCTTAGTTCTGAATTAGCATGGGAATATGTGGGAGTGGTTGGGGACTTTTATCTGCCTTCATCAAAGACAGCTCTCCTTATGCAGGATCTTGTCGAGAACCTAAGCTGTCATTTCTCTTGCCAACCTTCTTGTTGAGTTGTGCTTATATGTTACTGTTGTCTCTAGCACTTTTGACAACTTGGCATCCATACCTAGTCATACGACTTCTATTGATTGGCATATCTCCAAAGTACAATGCAGTAACACCGTCGCAGCAGAGGCTCTATGCAGGAAAAGTTGTTGCAAAAGTAACAAAGCTATGTTAGGTTTGTTTATCTGGCGGTTCTCTATTGTTGGGACATTGGGTGGGGTTGAAGTGTCTGATTCAGTGGGTAGCAGTAACACAGAACCTTGATTATGTGGAAGCAGCAAATGCGGTGCTTGAAATTATTGGATCCTGAAGGGCGTATGTGGTATGAGGGAGTGGTCAACTCACCATGATGTGTTGGGGCATGCTGGGATTACAGCAAGGCGGAGGTAACAGAGGGAAAAATAGAGGGAACAATAGAGGCTGTGGAGCATCCTGAGTGTGAGGATGAGACGCTTGAGGCGACTGTGCTGGCAGAGGAGGCTTCACATCCAGAAGGTTCCACTGAGCACCAGGCGGACAAGGCTTACTCCCAGGAGCAGCAACCACAAGCGTGGCCTAACCATGAGGTAGGACGCCTGCCTCAGGTGGAAACATCATATGCCCATTCTCTTTCTTTGTCTGGGACCAACAGACTATGGAAGTCTTAATGATGTGGCCCTTTGGTATATTTTGCATATTCATGAATGTTCATCTTGCAAGGGCCATCTTTGCAGTGAACTGCAAGTGGGACTTTGCGATAGCCAGGACACCATCTGGCTCTACCTCAAACTCCTTACCATATGATTGAACTCTCACCTACACATGCTTGAAAGAGCCCTATTAGTACAGCAAGCAGGAGCTTTAGCAGTACGCCTAATAGAGTTGCTCCTCTTGGAGTAGTTGGAAAAGGTAGGCAGGTAATGACCATAGAATTCCTATGGAATCATGCACTAACAGCCTCAATGCTGTCCAATGAAAAGATGAAGCATCCTTCTTCCATGGAACCCATGTGATGTCATTTTGCGCAGACAGCTTACACACTACTCTGAGGTGGACTGGCATGACTAATGGCACATAACTCACATTAGTGGTGTAGCTAATAGGGCATTCTTATGGTTACGTAACACTGCAGTAGGAAATACTCAGTAGTCAGAATAATATGATTTCCATTTTATCATGAGTACTGACATTAGTAATTAGCACTCTGGTCTGTGATGGAATGCTGGCTTAAATTGCAGTGTTGACATCTTTCTAGAGAATATGAGATGCAATCTAAACACAGAATCTTGACTGATTGTGCAGTGGGAGCAGAAAGCAAGGGAGTTTCACGAGCTTGAACAGCAGCGACAAAAGTTGTATCTTCAGTGGTATCAGCAGTGGTACCAGCAGCCAGATAATGTGGGTGCAAACAGGACCTCACATGACACCAACACTGTTTGGCCATCGAGTCGTTGTGCAGGTTCAGAAACCAACTGGGGTGGCTATTCCTCAGCTTCCATGTCCAATCAGCCTTACCCTCCATTTTACTGGGGCCCCCATGCACCTTCATATGACCACCAAGGTTGCTGGTCTTGCGGGCACCTAGAAGGTGAGGTCCACCATATCAGTTGGTTCAAGAGATATTTTCTTTATGTTCAGAGAATATGAGTAATTCTGAAATAAATTATTTTCTTTGAAGTGTTACTTGCTTTCTTCCTGTTGTATTCTGCTTGTTCACTGCAGTAGGTAATGGATTTTGGTTTACAGTTTTCACATGATTTTGGGAAAGTGCTGAGGCATGGTGCAGGGTAATGGTGGATGGGAAAATAGAGAGAAGTTGAACATTGCTGTGTCAACCAATGCAAAGACCAGTGCCACATGGGTGAACCAGGCCCAAATAGCTGCCATGTCTAAGCATACGTAACTGAGCACCACATTTCGTACCCTGCAGGTCCTGCTCCTTTGTTGAATGCTGCTCAGTCATCCAGCAATGATCCAAGTGTGCCGTACGGGTCTTGGTATGGATATGGCCACGCGCACCCTGCAGCTGGACCATCTTTGCCTATTTGGCCCCCATCAGTTCAGGATTCTGGTAGAGTTGCAGCTGCTGAAAGAGTTGCTAATGCGGCCGCGGAGGCTGTCAGATGTGTAGTTTCAAAGAAAGAGGTGTTACCATCAGAAGCCTTTGATAATTCTGCCACAGGTGCCTCTTCCTTTGGGCCCTCCACAGACGCTGAGTGTGTTTTGTGTGTGTGAGCGTGATGTCTAAACAGCTGGTGCATTGATTCAGGTGGATTGGCTGCTTCTATACGAGGGCCTTTCCTCGCTACATGGGGATACCCAACCAATTCAAAGCCAAAGCAGAAATTTGAGTGCCAGTGAGCTTGATTAACTAACTAGAGCACCTGATGATGCCTTTAGACCGGAACATAGTAGTACTTATGGGGCACTAAAATTCAATGTGGGGTTGCAGTCCACCTGGTATCCTGGAATTGCCATAGGGAGTTCTGGGTGCAGTCAGTGCATGGCCCTTAATTTGTCACAAAATTTCATGGAGTCAGCTTGAGACTTATGGACATCACAACAGTGCAGTTGCAGGAAGAAATGGTCTATATAGTCAGTTTTCTTTCAAAGCTGAGCCATCATGGATACCGTCATGTCCACTCAAACTAATTCAGATGGAGGGCTTGTGGCAGGCATTGAACTTGAGAAAGAAAAGGATGACCTCAGCAAGATGTTGCTTGCTTGGTTTCAGGCAGGCTACTCAACAGCCAGGTCATTCTCACAACTCTCTGCTGTCTCTGGGAGATTGTTCCTATGTTGATCATCATATGCATGGATTATCCGGTATTGAATAGGTCAAGATTCTTGGCTGTTGTGTTCTCCATTGAAACATGTTGGACTTCCGAAAGTCTCAGATCTGATGTTGACATTCTCAAGGTGGTTGGTGTAGCAGATGTATGTCATCAGGTTGGTTTGTTTATACTCTGGCCATGGGTCACATTACGGTAGGCCCATTGGGCACTGATGGGTGCAGAATGTTTTAGGATCTCCACTGACGTCTACGGAGACGTTCCTCTATGAGTGTGTTACATCTGCGAATCAGTTGGACTTTCCGAAGCCAGCCTACCTATTTAACGTGCATTTTATAGGGATTTGCTGGCCAATCTTTCTGCCATATGCTGTAACCCAAAGAAGTCCTGTGTTTTACTGTCTGAACTGACAGGATGTCTTGTGTTGCAAGGAGGGCAGATATTTGGAGCGGGTGGGAGATTCACAGGTGACAGGTCCGCAGTCTTGAATGTCTCTGAAAAATGCTGAGCTCTAATCTGTCTTCACACTTGTGGAAAAGGAGCTGGGTAGCTGAATTGCTACTCTCAGAGATTCCAAAATCTGCTGACAGATTCCACCTTGGGTCACAAAAAATGGCTTAGCTCGAAGTCTGGATAAGTGTCAAGGTATTGATTGAATGCTCCGTATCAATCTCTGTATCAATCTCAATCTCCGTATCAATCTCCGTATCAATGTAAGGACACGCAGAAGAGGGAGCTGATGCTGCTTCAGCACTTCAACAGGAGGTTTCTGGTAGCACATTAGTACCAAGGCACATTGGTGGGTGTGATGGCCATCTAACTCTACAAGGGCCGTACAAAGTATTCGTGCACAGTAGGGGATGTGCTGTGTAAGCTGCTCCTCTTAAGTAGGTTTGGGGTCTAGTATTGCCCAGTCCGCTGAGGAATGCAACTTGAATGAATTGTACGCCAAGGGACGACCGAGTATGGAAGCAGAGGTTTGTCCACTTGATTGTCATAAGCCCAACTGGACCTTGACCATGGGTACCTTCAAATGGATCTCCCTAGTGGCAATCTTGACGACGATAAGCTCTCAGTTTTTTTTGTTCCTTTTTAATAATAAAAAGGAACCTGGGAGCAGCCCACAATTCAGGCCCTTGAGGAGGGGGAAAAATTAGCCCTTTCATTTATGGGCCATGAGGCCTACAGGATGATCAATGCCCAGCATGAACAATCCCGCACATGGGGCAGGGCAGCGGGTTTGAACCCCGAACCACCAGGGCGACACACCATGCACTTACCAGCTGAGCTACCAGCTGATGTGCTCACAGTTTACAATTCTGGTTGTCTGAAGCTTGATGCCTTTTCGTTTTTTCAATTACAGACTGTTTTGTTTTTTGAAAATGAAAGGAAACACCTTGGAGCGACAGCTCACAAATCAGGCCCCTTAATTATAGTGAGAGGAAAAAATAACCTCTTTCAAAGTAACCTCGCAGTGAAGGCTTTTGCATGGGATACCGCCCAAGGGAAGGATTTGACAGGATTTGACCCCAGAACCATCTGGGTGGCACTCAGTGCACTATCTAACTGAGCTACCAACTGTTGGCGACTGTTTTCCATATGAGGCCATTTCTCTTTTATCACACTAGGGCTTCGTGTTGCTCCACCCCTAGCGCACTACCAGCGACGACTTCTGACGTCTAGATAGATGGGCTATTTTCAAGTTTTATGAAAAGATGGACATTTATTGGCTCTCTTTCTAAGAGAGACTAGCATCATGTCAATGGAGAAAATGTGGTTAAAGGACCTTACACCGTGTCAAGGCACCGCATGGGTGTGTTATACTAAGTCATGCTCCCTAGTTTTCCCTTCCTCTTATGTTTTGCCGAAGCAAGAGTGCCCATTGCGATTTGAGGCTTGTTTCATTTTATATTAATCTGACCGGTGTACTTTGCGCCGTAACCAGATGCAACAAGAGAGTTGGAAAACACTTCAGAAGTACTCAGAAGTACTCCTCCCACGGATGATGTCTGCTCATTGTTTGGTCTGCATGCAAACACCACTTAAACCACACGGTAGTATGAGTCTTATTGAGGATTGATTGCAAGGAATTCCATAAACTAACCTCTCTCTTTCCTGTGATAATAGTGCTCCATGAGACCACATCTCGTTTAGCCATCATGTTGAAAACTTGACACGCTTCCTTCATGCTTCCACATTTGGCATACATGTGGACAAGGGCATTCTCCAAATTGATACATGGGGCAATTCCAGCTTTGTTGATATCAGTTTGGACCTCTTCACTCTTTTGCAGGGCTCTTAGGGGTGCGCACACATGTAGGATTCAAATGAACGCGACCTTGTCAGGCATCACCCCTTCCTGTTGCATCTGCTCATACGTTTTGAAAGCATCCCTACCACCATCGTATCCATGCTGAGTATATCCTGTGACCATGGCATTCCAGGAGACCACATTTCGTTGAGCTACATTTACAAACACTTGATGCGCATCGCTCATGCTCCCACATATGAATCGCAGATTAAGGTGTGGGTATCAGGTTGTCACCTAGCAGGTTGTTCCCCACAGCCCTACATCTAGCGGCTGTCGCCCCATTGCCCAATCAACAATGGAGATCTCGCCATGGAGCACGACCTGAACCCTTGCTATTTGAAATTGAGGCTATGGTTTTTGCTGGCCATCTTTGGACTTCTTTGATTAATTATTTTAGATTTCAGATTGTGAGTGGGCTCTTAGCTTTCAAATTTTGTAGCCATCTACGCTTCTTAGCCAAAATGAAAAAAAAAACCCTGATGTGAGCATGGATCCTTCCCCTTTTCCAGGTCTACTAGGCTGGCACACGCATTTAGATCACACGTGACTGTGACCTTGTGCCTCCTCCCATATTGGAACACCAGAAAGAAGCCCACAACCAAAATATCCATAAGCCAGCACAAGCCCCATTGCTTCCCAGGTTACCACAATACACCTATACACAACAATTAATGTGCAGAGCTAATCCTACCATGAAATGATGATGGCGACCGTACTGTAGCAGACGAGCCCTAAAGGCTCAAACCCAGGTAGAGTGATTTGTTTTGTAATTGAGAGCCGTACCACACTAGCAGTACACCAACGGCACGGACGAGTACATTGCAGGCTAGGGATTGCTGGATGATATAGGTCCATGTCATAGAGCGGTAATGAACCGGCTACCACACTATAGCATAAGCCCAACGGCCAAAAAAAACTTGGTAGGAGAGACCATCGCACGACGGGGTCTTGGAGAGACCAGCTTCGCGATGGCGGGAGTGAGAATCACATCACGACAAAGTGTTTTCCTAAAATTGTGGATTTCCAGGGGACACTGCCTGGAAATCCGCATTATGTGACATGTAGGCACCAGGTCGGAGCCTCTCCCCGGCAGCAGCCACTGGTGTGGTAGGCAGAGTGGCACACTGCCCTCCCTTAAACCAATAGGAGGGCCCCAAATTGAGTGCCGCTGCCCCTCTTGCCGCTAGTGTGGTACGGCCCTGAGTTTGAATTGATGAAATCTGTGCAGTTGCCCAAAATTCTGATGATGGAGGTGGGAACAACAGGAGCTGAACCAGTATAAGAGTTTCACTCGAGTGTTTGAAAGTCGCCGTCTCTGCAAGGTTCCGTTACAACCAACACATCAAAATGACGACCAAGTGGCCTGACGATGATGATGTGGCTAGGATGGCGTGGTACTATGGCACCCTATTCCTGCTCTACGCTAAACTAGTCTCCGACCTTCAGTTCGTCGCTAGAACAAGATACCTTGCCAGTCATGCAAGAAAAAGTGTGCATGTGGATAACAGGCTCTGCTGTAGTGAAACAGATTCAGATTCCAAGTAGTGGAGAAAGTTGCAACCTCATTTGATTTGTTCGGCTTTACAGAGTGCCACTTACAGTTGCACTGGTGCCCCCAAAACACACTTGGATTGGTCCTCTACCGCCACGCTGACCTTGTAAAAGGCATCTCCCACATAGATTAATATCCTTCGAGTTGGGTCATTGTTTCACACTCAAAAAAATATATAGCTATAGTGGCAACTTATCATTTTTGTACTGGTCCTGCTGTGACCTTTGGCCTATTGCCTGGTCCCTTGGAGAGCCCGTTTTCGGTGGGCCCACTCCAAAACGGAACACTGGGCGGAGTTTCAATCTGAGATGGCGCTTGTTAAGCCTTTTTTCCTCGCTTAATTTGATCAACTGGCTCCTTCCCATTGACTAAAGAAGTGAGATTAAGGTCCTCTGTACACACTGTCCGGATTGTTTTGGCCGGCGGAAGCCAAATGTACATTAACTTACAAAACATCGGGCAGAGTTTGAATGAGCGAGGTACAATTCCCTGACATATAGGATTCAGGAAGTAGGAAGTGCTTTCTGAGCAAATCCATCCAATGACCCCATCAAATCAAATCAAATCGTTGAAAGGCTTGTTGGAACATGAATGCTCATTTTGGGATGGCGCGATGCTGCAGAGGAGATCCCTGTGATGATGCTCTCATCCTATATTTTAATGCACCTGGCCAACAAAACTCCTGCGCACTAGATGATGTATTTAAGACTCATTATTCCCTGTTCCCTTTAAAAAAAAAGCCAAAAAAAAGACTCATTCTGATGGATGAAATAACATTGAATAGATGAAATAATAGGAGGGAGTAGACCAGTAGGCATGTTTCAATAGAACACTTCAATTGTAAAATTTATGATAGTCGAAAAACTAAATAAACAAACAGAGTAAAATAATGCTTGGAGAGGTAACATTTATCCAGGTTTGACTATTGGCAGATATAATGGATATTGCTTGGTGATTCTGTAGAATTTGAAGAGGATTAATCATTTGCCCCGCCTTCACGTTTTTACATTTTTACCAATGTTGGGGGGTTATTTGATCTCTTTTATAACCTCCGTTCCGGTTTTTTCAGATGTTTCTTACGGAAAGAACCACCAGTTCCGGTTAATTGTAAGAACCTCAAAGAACCGGGGGTTTTCATCAAATAACGGGCGGGTCTTTGGCGGATCTTTGACGGTTTTCAGGCTGGTTACTTCAAAACTATGTAACCGGCAGTTATGAGCCTTTGCCGGTTCTTTGTTTTTTTTAGAACCGCGGTTATAGATCCATATAACTTGGCAACCTCCGGGGATTTGTAGCTGAATTAAAGAACCTCCCAACACTGGTTTTTACCCAGTAATGGGCATGTGGGGCGGTTCTCCCATTTGAGGTGAAAGAACTGGCGGTTCCGGGGTCGAGTATAGACACCCGGAACCTCGGGTAGGGATAAAAAATAAGAACCGATTTTGGACAGAATTAGGGGGGTTGGTATCCTGTGAGCACAACCCGCGGTCATAGGGGTTAAATGTTTTCAAACCGCAGTCATAGGAATTACATGTTAACAGGCATAGTGCATATGAGTACCTTCAGATTTATTTTCTCAATGCGAAAATAACTTTTATGGGGCTTAAACTGCCGACCCGGACTGTATAGGTGTTACTTGTTTCTTAAGTGATGTTGTGAGGGCCTATGTGAGCAGAAAAAAAAGTTTCGCAAAGTTTTTAGTTTCTTAATTTTAGTTTCGCTAGAGAATATTTGAAAGGCATCTAGGGAATATCCTTAATATTCGCTACCCAACCTCCAAAATTAGCATATATCTAATTTCTACATGTTGTTTATTGTCTACAGCAACCAATCAGAAGCTTGCAAGCACAATCGGCCAACAGGCAATTGTGGTGTGTTATGTGTTTCCCCCAGTCTCGATTTTGTTGACATTCAATTTTTCCCCCGAACTACTCTTGTTGGCTCCTAGGTACTTCCTCCACAACAACTTGGGGTTGGTAGAATGTGAACACAGCGGTGAGCACAGGAAAATGGAGGCGTGAACACAAAAATATGGCTATAGGGTACCCATGTTTCCACGGAAATAGAATACACGCGGATAGGGTTCCTACACGCGAAATAGGGGTTTCTGTGCCTATTTCTGTCCCTAAACCCTAATGTAAAATAGGCACCCCTAATATAACTACAAGATCCAAGTTCCAACTATTTACAGCTTTGGTATCCTATAATAAAAAAATAAAAAAATAAGAAAAAACAAAGTCACAATAACCAACACCATCCAAAACACACAAATACCAATCAATAATTGAACAATAGGGTAGCCTGTGCCGTTGGCCCAAGTGTCCAATGTCATCCAAGCTCATAAGAGCAGTTTTGTAGCTCTCATCTCTCTCACAATCAGATGTCTATACAAAAAGACTAAAGCTAGCTGGTGAAATTAAGCCAAGCCAACAAAGCTGATGCAGCTCCACCACTGCACATAGCCAAGTTTTAAAAAGCAGAAAGCATGAAGTCATGATCTGCACTTGTGCAGCACGGCCAGGGGTTAGAACAACACAAGTCCAAGTGCATCAATATATGAAGCAAGCCATATCTAATCAATTTTTTTTTCCACAGAGCCTACGACAGAGTTGAACCATAGACCTTTACCTTGATATCTCTCCCTGCCGAAGCTCCTCCAACAGTACCGAGCATCAAAGGGCTGCGCCGTGGTTTGGGACATCTCGACGTGACAAAACAAAACAAACAAAACAAAACAAAACAAAACAAAATAAACGTCTCGATTCATATATTGACCAGCCTGTGCCGTTGGCCCAAGTGTCCAGTGTCATCTAGTGCAATCCCGTATGTATCTAGAGACCCTCCTGTTTGGGAGATCTAGGCCTAAGGTGTTAAGAATTGAAATCTAAGTCAAAGTGCAATCCCCTATGTATTCAAGTAGCGTCTCCGATGTCAAGGCCCATGTGTGAAGAATTGAAATCTAAGCCCAAGTGCAATTTCTTATATATCCAAGTGAGTCTCCTATGTCATGGCCTAAGTGCGACCTCTAGTGTAGCCTATGCCGTTGGCATAGGTGTGAAGGATTGAAATCTAAGCCCAAGTACAATCTTCTATTCATGTATCAAAGTGCATCTCCCATGTACAGGTCCAAGTGTCCACTCTCATCTAAGTCCAAGTGCAATCCCACATCTAATCGTTTTTTTTTTTTTCCCAGAGAGCCTACGACCAGATTTGAACCGGAGACCTTTCCCTTGATATCTCTCCTGTCGAGGCTCCAACCATTGTCCTAGGAATGCCCAAGTGCAATCTCCTATGCATTCAAGTGCGTCTCCTATGTCTAGTCTCAATGACGCTACAAAACAAAACAAACGTCTCGATTCATATCAATCATTCATGTCAATATATGAATCGAGACATTTGTTTTGTTTTGTAGCGTCGTTGAGATCTCCCAAACCGCGGGGCCCAGCCCAGGTGCTTGGTGCCATTGGAAAGCCCTCGATGAGGAGGGGTGCACCGGCTTGATCTCATGATTTTTGGACCGGCGGTGTGGGAGATATGGAATTTCAAGTGCTTCAGGTTGCTGGAAATTCGAAAAAAATAGCAAAGTGGGCTTTCCTAGAGCTATGATTGGCCCATCATGTGGCAGATTTGGAATTTCAGTGCTTTTGGTCGCTGGAAATTCATGAAAAATAGCAAAGTGAATATATCTATATATGAAGCCTCGACAAGGGAGATTGCAAAAATAGCAAAGTGGGCTTTGGGATTGCGCTTGGACTTAGATGACATTGGACACTCGAGGTAGCACTTGGGCCTCTACATGGGAGAAGCACTTGGATACATAAGAGATTGTACTTGGGCTTAGATTTCAATTTTTCACACACGGGCCTCGACATAGGAGATGTACTTGGATACATAGGGATTGCAGTGGACTTGATGATACTGGACACTTGGGCCAACGGCACAGGCTACCCAGGTCAATATATGAAGGAAGTCAATTTGTTTGTTTTGTTTTGTTTTGTCACGTTGAGATGTCCGAAACTGCGAGGCATGTGGGAGATGTGGAATTCCAATTACTTTTGGTCGTTGGAAATTCACAAAATATAGCAAAAATGGCAAAGTGGGCATTCCTGGGACAATGGTTGGAGCCTCGAGGGGAGAGATATCAAGGGAAAGGTCTCCGGTTCAAATCTGGTCGTAGGCTTTGTGGAAAAAAAACTTACTTAAATGACATTGGACACTTGGGCCAACAGCAAAGGCTACCCTAGAGGTTGCATTTGGGTCTTGACATAGGATATGCACTTTGATACATAGGGGATTGCACTTGGACTTAGATGACACTGGACACTTGGGCCAACGCCACAAGCTACCCTAGAGGTCGCACTTGGGCCGCACTTAGGAGACCCACTAGGATACAAATGAGATCTTGCACTTGGGCTTAGATGACACTGGGCATTTGGGCCAACGACACAAATTACCCTAGAGGTCGCATTTGAGCCTCGACATAGGAGACACACTTGGATATATAGGAGATAGCACTTGGAGATATCAAGGGAAAGGTCTCCGGTTCACATCTGGTCGTACGCTCTGTGGAAAAAAAATGATTGGATATGGCTTGCTTCATATATCGATGCACTTGGACTTAGATGACACTAGACACTTGGGCCAATGGCACAGGCTACCCTAGTATTGACTTAGTATAATGAGGCAAACAACGGGTTTAGCCAGCGAAACAAATCAAGGTATCGGGTTTCGTCAGTGAAATTCCAAAGTATGGTTGCGTAGGTCATTATCCAATGGTTTTGTGGGCGAAACAAACTGAGTTGTGTTTCATTTCGCATACAAGGGACGACATGAGGTTGTTTTATTTCGCTACCAATTGTTATGTGCTTATTGCAGTAGATCATTTACCCACGCTTTTGTGGACGAAACAGAATGAATTGTGTCTGGTTTCGTATATTAATGATTGCTACGAGCGTCAACTGCACATGATTAAATATGCAACTATTAATCAACGAAAAGTGTTGATGGAGATGGCACACGGGAAATTCCTTATGCCCCAACTTCGCGTGGTTTGTGCTCACGCAAGCACAAATTTCACATTTTAGTTTCGCTAGAGCATTTTTCCAATAATATTCTTAGAATTGTGGCATATCCTCTTTTGCTCACGTGATCACGTGTCCATCGTCATCTACATCCAAGTGCATCAATGTATGAAGCAAGCCGTATCTAATCATTTTTTTTTCTTCCATAGAGCCTACGACCAGATTTGAACCGGAGACCTTTCCCTTGAAAAAAAAAGAAAATATGACGCCTCCCAAAGGGAGCGTAACTTATGGTGTCACTTCACCACAAGGGCTATTGCCTTCCAGCTGAAAGGTGGACACCTTCATGACACACCAGACCGTGGTTTGAACCCACAACCACATCCAACGTGGTATGTGCCCATTACCACTAGGCTATATGCTCGTTGGTTCCCTTGATATCTATCCTGTCGAGACTCCAACCATTGTCCAGGGATTCCCACTTTGCTATTTTTCGGGAATTTCCAGCGACCCAAAATACTTGAATCTCGCCTCCTCTCCGACGTCCGCTTCTGCAGTTTGCATTGGGCCTGGCGTGATAATAAAAAAGGTTGCATGCCACATCGCAGGTCCAAAAATCACGAGACCAAGCCCGTGCACCCGTCCTCGTCGAGGGCTTTCCAACAGTACCAAGCACCAAGGTTGGGCGGTTTGGGACATCTCAACGTGACAAGACAAAACAAAACAAACAAAACAAATGTCTTGTTTCATATATTGACTATCACTATTACTATCATTATCACTATCACTATCACTACCATCACTATCATTGTTAGTATCATTATCACTATCACTATCACTATTGTGCCGTTTGGAGGTTCACATCTTAACAATACTGGTATCAACAGCAATATGGTCCATCGCAATACCAGATGGGTATGGTATATACACAATATGGAGCGAGGTATGCATTGCCCCTAGTATGGTAATGCCCGGGGTACTGGCCACCCTATCTACCACCCGGGTATGGTCTTACCTACCCGGGTTGATATCAATATTGATACCCGGGTTGGACCTACATACCAATCCAACACTGGTTAAGGGCCGGGTTCCATGGGCACTCCCAAGCGCTTCCCAAGGGGGGAGCCCCCATGGAGGAATGGCCCCTTAAAAATGAGAGGGGGTGGTTCCATGGACATGTTTCATTCACCCCTCTAGAAATCTTTGGCACCAATTGCTATGGGCCCATGACATAATAATTGACAGTAAATATAAGTTTTGGATGAAAATGTCATAATCAGTCCCTCTCCTAAAATCTAACTTACTTTGGATGGAAATAAATAGTATTCTGTAAGGGTGCGGGCCCGCTGGAGGAAAAAACAAAGGTGTCATTTAGAGGCGCCCTGAGACTCGTTTGCCCCTCGTGAAGGGAAGGGACGGTTTTTTTGCGCCCCTTAGCAAGAGGCGGATCCATGGGGGCGCCCCTTAGGGAATATCCTATTTGACCACTTGTGCCTCGTTAATCCTGGGGACGATTCTTGGGGGGGGGGGGCGCTTGCAGCTGCCCATGGAACGCCCTTAACCAGTGTTGGACCGGTATGTAGGTCCAACCCGGGTATCAATATTGATATCAACCGGAGGTAAGACCATACCCCGGTGGTGGGTACCCCGGGCATTACCATACTAGGGGCAATACATACCTCGCTCCATATTGTGTATATACCATACCCATCTGGTATTGCGATGGATCCAACCCGGGTATCAATATTGATATCAACCCGGGTAGGTAAGACCATACCCGGTGGTGGGTACCCCGGGCATTACCATACTAGGGGCAATACATACCTCGCTCCATATTGTGTATATACCATACCCATCTGGTATTGCGATGGACCATATTGCTGTTGATACCAGTATTGCTAAGATGTGAACCTCCAAACGACACAATAGTAATAGTGATAGTGATAGTGATAATGATAGTAATAGTGATAGTCAATATATGAAACAAGACGTTTGTTTTGTTTTGTCTTGTCACGTCGAGATGTCCCAAACCGCGGGGCAGCCTTGGTGCTTGGTAACGTTGGAAAGCCCTCGACGAGGAGGGGTGCAGGGCTTGGTCTCATGATTTTTGGACCTGCGGTGTGGGAGATGTGGAATTTCAAGTACTTTGGGTCGCTGGAAATTCCCAAAAAATAGCAAAGTGGGAATCCCTGGACAATGGTTGGAGCCTAGATGGATAGATATCAAGGGAACCAACCAGCATGTAGGCGAGAGGTAATGGGCACATACCACGTTGAATGTGGTTGTGGGCTCAAACCAGGGTCTGGTGTGTCATGAAGGTGTCCACCTTTCAACTGGGCAGTAGCCTTTGTGGTGAAGTGACACCATAAGTTACGCATGTCATACTTTTTCTTTTCTTTTCTTTTTTCAAGGGAAAGGTCTCCGGTTCAAATCTGGTCGTAGGCTCTATGAAAAAAAAAATGATTAGATATGGCTTGCTTCATATATTGATGCACTTGGATGTAGATGATACTGGACATGTGATCCGATCAGGTGAGCAAAAGAGGATATGCCATAGTGGGTTGCGAAGGGCCATTCAAAAGCCGTAGCCCCCTTCACAATACATGATAAAATTGTCGAAGTGTAATGTTGACCTTTCAAAAATGAAAGCTGGGTTGTGAAGTGTCATTCAAAAGCCGTAACCCCCCCCCACAATCAATGATAAAATCGTCGAAGCGTAATGTCGACATTACAAAAATGAAAAGTGGGTTGGGAAGTGTCATTCAAAAGCCGTAGCCCCCTTCACAATCAATGATAAAATCGTCGAAGCGTAATGTCGACATTACAAAAATGAAAAGTGGGTTGGGAAGTGTCATTCAAAAGCCGTAGCCCCCTTCACAATCAATGATAAAATCGTCGAAGCGTAATGTCGACATTTCAAAAATGAAAAGTGGGTTGGGAAGGGCCATTCAAAAGCCGTAGCCCTCTTCACAGTAAATGATAAAATTGTCGAAGTGTAATGTGGGCCTTTCAAAAATGAAAAGTGGGTTACAAGATACAAGCCTCCGACTGGATGGGTTGAAGGGGCAGTGCAGCGGGGGATTTGATGGCCAAAAATCGCATGGCTGGGATTTCTCAGGGGACTACCAAAAAGGGTCAGAGAAGAGGCCAGTGGGAGAGAGCCGCGTGTCAAAAGGCCAGGGCTCAAGGTCTCGCAGAGCTCTCTGCCTTTTTCCTTTGCAAAGTTTGGTGCTTTCGAGTGCGCACTGTTGTGTTCCGTAGCAACAGTGTTGTCCATCCGCAGCCAGCGGGCGAGGGACGAAGGCAGGGCGGAGGGATCGCAGGGGCAGGGAGGGATAAGACACAGTAAAGCCCAGGCGGGTGGGTGTGACGATGGCGGATGCAGATCTGGTAGCGGGTCAGGAGCTGCCTGCCAAGCGGCCCAAGGGAGATGGGGTTGGAGTGGAGGCAGTGGAGGCGGGGGGGGCGGTGGAGGGGAATGCAGCGTCCCTGATAGCGCAGAAGGAGTTGGCCCCTGCTCCCTCCACAGCGCGTGCCAATTTGTCCAGCATTATGCCTGGCTGGTTTTCTGAAATCAGTCCCATGTGGCCTGGTCTCTCTCTCCCTCTGTCTCTCTCTCTCCATCTGTTTTGTGCCCTTTTTCGTGTAGCGTCACGCTAAAATCTCCGTCTCTCTATTTGCGTCTTAATCTGCAAGCACACATTCGGGGCCTGTTGGGTTTGCTGCGGATGAATGGTACGAGAGACTGGCACACTCTTTCCTGTGACGCAGTTGCTCCCCTTTCTCGCCTCCCTGCTCTGCTTCCATGATAGTGGAACAAGCGCGTATTTTCGAACCATGCAGGACTGTTTGGCTTGTCCCGAATGGTTCGGAGATTGTCTCTCCCATTCTTTCCCCACTCTTTCCCTTTTCATACGATTCACGAGTTGGAGACCTTGCATCTCCATACTTGCGGTTCAAAAATTGCCTTTGTACACGTTTTTTTGGGAAGGGTGTTCCTTCTGTGCTCCCAGCTTTTCTCTGAGGGCAGCATGAACTTTGTCCCATATTGTGATTGTATAGATACAAATGTCTCTTTTTACGGGTTGGTTGTGGGGGCGAGGATGCTGTGCAGATAGGAGACCTGCAGGATCGTACTGGGGTGTGAAGTAACGGTACCATATAGTTGTAGTTTTTGGCATGGGATCGGGGAAAAATAGAAAGTGTGGCGCAGTTTCAATATCATACAATTCTATGTAGTGTGTTTCTCTCTATGCATATAGCTCGGTTGCAAAACCCCAGTTTCTGGCACCTGTAAGCTTCTGTACGCTTCACCCTAAACCCATGGCTTTTCCCGCGACATTGTTGGCTTGTTTCCTTATTTAGTGTACGCTTATGATCTTTGCAACAGGTGAGGCACATTCCCTGAAAGTGGAGAAGTTTTTATTTGAGGGGAAGTCAGATTTTCAAGATGTTGTTGTTTTTGAGGTAATCACTAAATCTTGGTGGATATTGTTGCTTGTCTTGCACATCCAAATAGGCTATGTGGGATGGTATGAGGTAAAGGAAAAGATTAGCAGAGGGAAACATATTTATTCCAAAAGTCGAGAAGTTCTGTTTTGAGGGGAAGTCAGTTCCCATTTGTTTTGGAACTTCTCAAACATTGGTGGATGATTTTGGAGAGGAGAAAACCAACACTCAATAGTGACTGCTGGCGATGGTCATAAAAGAGAGAAACCGATGGTGAATTCTTTCGCACTCGCGTTGAGTGTTCCCCTTTGGTCGCCATATATGCAGATGCATATTTTGGTTTGTTTTCCCTTGGAGGAAGAGAAAAAGAGAGACTCGTATGCAAGGCTGTTCCCTGTGATCACTTTGAATACCCTTTCAGGGCATACTACCTCTGGACGTCTACTCCAAAATCGCCATAATACTCTACACAGCCACCAACAAACTTTAAAGGGGAATTAAATATTTGATATATGATCCGCAGTAGGCATCATTCCCAAAATTGCAATGTGGGTTGCCTCAATTCAGCCACAGATGTTGATTGTATAGAAAAGCTAGACAGACAGAGACGGCAAGGAAGTATGATGGGTTACCTGTTAGACTTTGAATGTGGTCCGTATGGGAAGCAGGTAAGCCAGATGAAGGGTGATACAAATAATGCTGGTGCAAGAGAGTGGAGGCTCCTCACCAGGAGTTTGAATGCCTCTGCTATAAACTTTGAACTATATTTGTTTCAGTTGGGCTTACTTTCAGCAGTAAAGGGGATGAAATGTGTGATTGTCTAACCAATAAGGGGCTGCTGGCTGGGGTGGGCTATCTCAGTCTGCCACCTATGGAAGGGTCCTTGTGCTTGATGGAGTGATTCAGCTGACGCAACGCGATGAGTGTGCTTACCAGGAGATGATCACCCATCTCCCTCTTTGCTCTATTCCAAGCCCCAAAAAGGTCTATTTCATTTCTCTCTGCCCACGTCAAGTGTCAGTCACCATCACTTGTATTTTTTTCAGTATTTGCAATGTTGCACATGTTGGTGGAAGCACGAGCAGCGCTTTGCTGTTACCAGATGGGTTGGGTACTCTGTCTTGTTAAGCTGGCGAACTTGATAGATCTGAATCAAGTCATTTCAAGCACTGTATTTGCAGGGATACAGATTCCAGGTGACATATGAGTTATTTGTCATTTTGTGTTCAATCGACTGGCTGTTGGCTGGGACAGGTGCTTGTAGTTGGGGGAGGTGATGGAGGCGTGTTGAGGGAGGTGTCTCGGCACGCATCTATTGAACAGATTGATATCTGTGAGATTGACAAGATGGTTGTAGATGTGAGCACCCTCATACTCTCTGTTTCTTTTGTGAGTTGTGAAGTGAAATACTTTATTTTACACCTTAAAAGCATATGAGACAATCCCCTAAAATCCCAAAGTTTGTCTGCTCTGAAATTAACCTTTGTTGCTCAGCTCAAGCATGCCCTGCAGTCACAGCTCTGCAACATCTGTCCTGTGGATCCTCAGTTAAATACAGTTTTCAACTCAATGCAATGTCAGCATTTGATGTTTCAAAGCTATGTTGGCTTCTAATTGGATGGAGATTATTAAGATTGTCTCAGACCATAGATGTGCTTGGATGGGATCATACCAGGTGGCGAAGGAGTTCTTCCCTGAGGTTGCAGTAGGCTTTGAGGATCCCCGTGTGAACCTCCACATTGGTGATGGTATGTGTTGTATTTGTAGACTATGATAGCCGGACATCCCATAAGATCTGGAAACTAAAGCTAAACTTTTGCTGGAGGGTAGTTGGTCTACTTCAAATTGAATTTGGTTTCCAGTGTCTTATAGCTGTTGAGCATCTACAGATGAAGCATGCAGTGTGGAACTTTGTAGGATATATGTTCAGGGAAACTGATTCCTAATGATAGCCATTGCATACACCTAACAAAGTTCCTCAAAAGTGTTCCTCTAGCTAGTTAGAATGTGACTGCAATTTTAGAGGCGTGTCTATGTATGTTGGTGCCATGTTGCTTCAAGTAGGTCAATGAGTTCTGAGGAGTCGCCATCAATTGCAGGAGTTGCGTTCTTGAGGGACGTTCAAGAAGGGACTTACGATGCTATCATTGTCGATTCATCTGATCCTGTCGGTGAGTCCCAGTTCAAACCTCTTAGTGTGCTTGCAGTCTTAACAGCGGTATGTAAATAGTTGTGGCATGGTGTAAGGTCTGTGATTCTCCAACTGAACAGGTACAGTGCAAGGGTTTAACCTGATAGGGTTTTTCTTACATTGATGCGAGAATTTCAAACGCATTCATGGGTTCAAGGGCAGGCTAGCCCCAGAGACAGTATTTTCCAGTGAGTCATGCGCTCAGTAGAGTTGCCCATCCCCCATAGATGAAATTCCCATACTGAGAGAGTTGAAGCATTAATGAAGACAACATAGACCTCGGCAAGTGAGCATGGTGGGGCTAAAGATAATGTTAGAGGGAAATCAGTAGTGAGAGATTGCAAAGTTGCTTGCCATATATTCTAGGCTTGTGTAATGAGTACTCCAGCAAGTTAGCAGATCAGTTTCAAAACTTGGTGAGGACTGGAGAGGGTAAGCAATATTCACCTATTTTCTGATTGATTAAGTCTCGATTATTCCCCTGCAGCTCAACTACCACAAAATTATAATCTGAGATGGAATGGAGTCGTCGGTTGAATTGTAGTAGGGTTATATTGAGCAATGCATTTGCAAGTACAACTGCATGTCGGCAGAGAAGTAATGGGATGTATGGATATGAAGGTCCTGCACAGGCGCTATTTGAGAGACCATTTTATCAGTCTATGGCAAAGGCACTGCGGCCAGGAGGAGTCGTGTGCACCCAGGCAGAAAGCCTTTGGTTGCACATGCCGATCATTAAGGACATTGTGGGTGTGTGCCGCCACACTTTCAAGGGCTCTGTGAACTACGCCTGGACTAGCGTGCCCACCTATCCGAGGTGTCTCTCTCACTCTTTCTCTCGCTTTGTTCTGCCCAAACTGGACACAGGGTCTATGGTCTATTGCTACAAACCATCTGTCCTCTCAAACCCAACCAAAGGTTTGGTGAGTGAGCCCCTGTGCAGTGAATGTCCTACGTAGATGCAATGTGCTGTTGCAGAGTTTTGCAAGTGTTAGGACAACGAAACAAGGTGATTTGCAGAGATTCTAAGAGAGGATAGAGACTTATAGGGATTTGAATGGTGCAGTGGGGTGATAGGCTTTATGCTGTGCTCGACAGAGGGTCCAACTGTCAACTTTCGGCTGGCTAGCAACCCCATTGAACAGCAGACAAAGGACAAAAAGTCATTGAGACAACCACTTAAGTTCTATAACTCAGGGGTTAGTCCTACTTCTCCATAACTTCCTTGACCTTGTTCTCTTGATTTTGTTTTTCATGAGTATGTCAAACGTTAGATTGTGACATGTGGAAATGGGTGTTGATGATCCCAGATGCATGCAGCAGCATTTTCATTGCCTCAGTTTGCGAGGGATGTGCTGGAGCCTCTGCTGACACCGCCGCCATCATAGACCAGTGGTATATGGACATTGCCATGTGTTGAGAGAGTGGCTATGATGGCATCCGCAGCATCCATCATGACTGCCCTTGTGCACAATTAGGAGGGGAGGTTCTGCTTTGAACTATCAAGCACTTCACCCCTTCCAAAATGTATTTCCTTTGTCGGGATTCTCCCTTCTCCATTCTGAGGGGAGATTAATTTCGGGGTATTTTGTTACCCGAATGGTTGGGTTTTGCATCTTGCCCCGTCACATTAGTACATTTTTGGTCCGTTTGTAGCCCTTCAACATTTTGTGATCACATGCTGCTTACAATGAGATTTGGTGAACCGTCCTTCACCAGGAGGGGCATTTGAGTGTGTCCATTCTTATAAACTGGGATTCACTTGCAAAAGTTTTGAGGCAAACATTCACCCAAAATGGGGCTTTCTGCAGCCAGGTGCTCCTGACATGTCTATCAGTTAGTTGTGGGGTGTCATGATGGGCTGCTGTGTAAGGTGGCAGAGCAGAAAGTGATTCTCTTGTTTATTAAATTCTCTGGTTTGAAAGTTCTGGTTAATGAGATGGACCTTGTGACAAGGGAGTATTGTGACCTTCCATACTAGTATTACATAGTTCAAGATGCACTAATCCAAGTGGTTGTATGTATTGTAAAGTGGGAGGTGTAGGTTTTCATATTCTTTGCGTCACTCACAACCTGGCTAGGAGTAAGTGAAAGTCAAGGGTGTTGGTGTGGTTTCCATCTTGCGAGAGGTTGGGTGTTGGTTGTATGTATTGTAAAGTGGGAGGTGTAGGTTTTCATATTCTTTGCGTCACTCACAACCTGGCTAGGAGTAAGTGAAAGTCAAGGGTGTTGGTGTGGTTTCCATCTTGCGAGAGGATAACATTGCACCACCAAACATACCATATTGGTTGACTGCCATGTCACAGAAATGTAGTGAGGACTCAAGGAGTGCTCACTTCTGTTTGCAAATTACCCCTTGCACTAAGCCTTTTCTGGATGTGACCTCTCCCTGTACCGGCAATGTGGAAATCTGTTTCACCTCTGCTCTCAGTCTTGAAAGTGAACCGCCAGAGTAAAACAAGAAGCATGCACCAGACAACAGATGTATATTTGTTAGCCCTGTCTTCAGCAGTGACTATGCATTCATGGAAGCACCTTAGAACCGCATATCTTGAGTGGGTCCCAATTGGGCACATGTTCTGTATGTGTCCATTGGTGAATGTGAGTTGTTACTATGCATCACATGGCAGGACCTTGAGTGGGACCTTGAGTGGGTCCCAACTTGTGTGCTGTGGATGGATGAATGGAGATATTCATGACTTTATTACTATGGATTGTTAGTATGGATTTGGTTGCATGGTGTGACCATAAGTACCTTAATTCTTCAGCTGGGCACATGCTCCCAATTAAATCCATTTCATCAAATACCTATTAAATCTTAAAACATAATAACAAAATATAAATAAATACATAATTACTTCCAATCATTCATATGGGCCAAAGGTGAACCAAATAATAATAAAGTGTTAAAACATACAAATTTATCTCTTCCCACCATAAGTGGCGGGGCCTAAGTGTGTGTCACGCCCACCAATTTAAGACTTCTAGTCAACTACGACGCATACTTGCTTCCCTGCACATTTCCATCAAAATGTATTGGTTTTGAGCTTGAGGGAGCTAGATCCTAGAGAGTTGAGCTTGTGGCTCTCTAGTAGTAGAAGCAAGCATAGTGAGAGCTTGAGCACAAATTAGAGGGTATCATTTCATCACCGAGCAGGACAAAGCAATTGGGATACACTTGTGCACAGGGCCTTGCAGTGCCAAGACCAGAGTGGAGAAGTATCTAGACGACACTAGGTTTGACTTCTATCTCCTTACCTTTCATATCTATGTAAGAAGAGCTGAGTTGAGTAATGTCTCAAGTTTAGAATTAAATTGGTAAAATCTAGTCAAGCCACTACTATCCTTAGACAACTCCTCCATTTGTGCTTCACACAAAAAATTAATGGACGCAATAAAATTAATTTTTTTGTAAACTTTGTCAGGGAAAAACTTAGTTGCGAGGCTATAGACAACAATCTTTCCAAAAAACAATTTAAAAAAATGCATGGAATCCTTGCACCTGTTGATTTTGAGCAAACGAATAATGCTACTTCAAGGTCTAGTTGGTCACAGTATGTTAGTGTGTTTCTGAATCTAGGGTTATGAATGCAAAGCACCTTGCAAAAGTCTTCTGGACATGTTATGTTTCTATAGTGCCAAGACAACCAAGTTGTAGCGGAGTGGTAAATGGACACATACCACCTTCCAGCCGGAAGGCAGTAGCCCTTTGGGGTCAAGAGGCACCATAATTTGCGCTTCCTTGGGGAGGCATCATATATATATATATATATATATATATATTCTAGTGCAACCCAGGTGATTCTGGGCTGAAATCCTGCTACTTTGTTGGTATAATCTTCTCTCACTTCCCTTGGGCTTCTGCGAGGTTGCTTTCAAAGAGTTTATTTTCTCCTCTCTCTAATTAAGGCGCCTATGGGTGTTTCCCTTTAAGCAAAAGTTTTAGAAAGTAAAAAATTGGTTAGTTCACTAAGAAAAGGAACTTTGTCCATTTTCCAAAAAAATGAAAAAAAAACACCAGTGTAACTGCTCGAAAGAAAACTTTCAGAAAAAATCTTCGAGACTATTGGACTTTGAATAACTTAGTTTTTCCATCTAAACTCTAGGAAAAAATAAAAAAATAAAAAAATATCACCAAATATGATGCAAGGTAGTTTGTTTGTTTTGCTTGTTTTGTTTTGTAGCATTGAGATCTCTCAAACGGTGGGGGGGGCAGCCTTGGTGCTTGGTACCGTTGGAAAGCCCTTGATGAGGAGGGGTGCACCGACTTGGTCTCATAATTTTTGGACCTGCGGTGTGGGGATATGAATTTCAAGTACTGTTGGTCGCTAGAAATTCGTGAAAATTAACAAAGTGGGCTTTCCTGGAACAATGATTGGATATATTACTACTCAATAAATTAATGAATAAAATAAACTAGTTTTTTCAATATATGAAGCAAGGTAGTTTGTTTGTTGGTTCGGTCCCACAGGACAGCGATTTTGCATAGTGTTGAAGTCAATGGAGAAACTGTGGTCAACGGACCTTACACCGTGTCAAGAGTATGATTGGTCTAAGACAGCTTTGAAGTATAAACCAATGTTGGACCGGTATAATAAATATTTCATACCAGCCAGGGTCTCGTATCATCGGTGAAGAGGTCTCCTTCATATCTGGCAGGTAATGGTATCAAAGTAGATATCAAAATTTTAATGTACCAGTAGGCTTGAAAATCATAGCACCTTTAACAATTAATTGACCACATGAGAACCCCAAGCCTTACTGAAGCACAATGCAATCAGATCATCAACCCAATGTCGAAGAGGTCGCTAGGTTTTAAGCAAAAATGCCAAGCTCAGGGCATGTGCAAAGCATTTACATTAGTGCCGCAACTCTCCATTGCTGCACCCTAATCCCTAACGCTCCACATATTGATAACTAGGGCAAGCTACATCCGAAGACGGAGTACTGGTATCGGCAAAGCTACGTTCTTTGTAATACCAGGCTGGTCTGGTAGGAGCCCATGTATTAGGTTTTCGCTATACTGCCCCCAATATGTACTGTCTGTTGCCTGGTCTGGTACCCTGTTGTGATATCCTTTACCCATGCCGATACCCTGCCTCACCCCCATATACCAGTCCAACACTGGTATAAACCACATGGCCGCTTGTCAAAATTGTTGCTTCAATAGACCGAGCCTCTCAGGGTTTGCGGCTTGTTTGTTTTGTTTTGTTTTGTTGGATGACAGTGGACACTTGGGCCAACGGCACAGGCTACCCTAGTATCAACTAAAAAAAATTACGCCTTATGACTCATCAGATACACTCACATAATCTTCCTTCTATGGAATCGTAGGAAAATATGCTTTCTTGGATGAGAATATAATCTTCTTTGAAGATCCCAGGATGTTCGCAAAGATGCTATTTCATGCCCAGCTAGGTCCGTGGGTTCAAAGTCATACAGATCTTATTACATACTGTAGATATAGGGCGCACCCCCCAAAAGGGGGCAGTAGCCCCTAGGCGAAGTGGCTCCCCTAGGCGAAGTGGCTCTTAGTTTACCAGGTTTCCGCCGGAGTCTTCTCTCTCTCCCTCTCTGTCTACATACTGTAGGTGAGATTGCTTTGCCAAATTATATTGGTACATTTGTGGACATGGAGGTTGACTAGGTGGTCTTCGAGAGGGGAGAGGTGGGCTGGAAGGTGGTGGGTGGGAAGCTATTTCACATACATGTGGATAGTTCACTAAAGAGCTGATCTGCAATACTTGGTCATGCATGTCTTTCAATTCTTGACCTCTGCACAAACTTTACCCCAATGCAAGTATCCATCTCTAATCATGTGAGCAACATTGCCTGTTCTCGGATCACTAGTACTAGTACTAGGGTAGAACACCCTATGACCGTTCATCTAAAGATGGCGAAAGATCTAACGGTGAATTTTTGTCGTTTTTACCCCGGATAAATTGATAAGATGCCCCACATCTGGGGCATCCCAACACATTTGGAAGTGCATGATTTCATGAAATCCACACAAAGTTATGGGGTTTCAAAGTTGAACCAATCCGAATGCTCTCCGAATGCTTGTGTGAAGTTTGAGCCCTATGACCACTCATATTTCTTGGGGGTTCTATCAAACAACTGTTTGCCAAGTGGCAAAAATGAGCAGTCTTGGGCCCAGCCATGGTCGCTCATGCAGGCCTGACCACAAGCAATTATGAGGTGAACGGTCATAGGGTGTTTTACCCTAGTTCTAGTTCTAGTTCTAGAATTTCTAATGTTGGGCTAAATATGGGAGGTGCTACAAGCTTAGACACTGGAGCATGCTTGGGACCCACCATTCGCCGCTCATGATGCTACATAACAGAAATGTCTGCAAGGAAGATCAACTGGATATGTAGTGTGTCCACGGATGCAGGGCTAGGTAGGGAGTGATCGATATAAATTTCACTACCTGCAGTAGTTCATGGGGACCCACCAAAGCGCATCAGACTGGCCCTCATTGAATCATGGTTTGTTGATGCAGTTGAAGGGGCAGCACTTTTGGGTGTACCAGTCATCGACCATAATATGCAGTCGAGTTGACAACCAGCATGTAGCCTAGTGGTAATGGGCACATACCACGTTGGATGTGGTTGTGGGTTCAAACCAGGGTTTGGTGTGTCATGAAGGTGTCCAGCTTTCAGCTGGAAGGCAGTAGCCCTTGTGGTGAAGACTGAAGGCAGGTTCAAACGGCAAAAATCCGTCCGTCCCATCTAGCCATAGTGGTGGGCCCTCCGCACGTGTGGAGGGGGACGCACGGGACTGACTGTGCAACATGTTCACACGCGATAGTACACACGCGACGCAACATATAAGTTTAGCAAGAGAAGCTCTCATAAAGAGCCCTCCGGCTAAACCCTACACACATATTTTAGCCATGATAGCGGATGGGACGGACAGCGGGAAGTACCTACAGTGGCCAGGCCGTTCGTCCCTTCCTCGCCGTCGCGTTCCTCGAGGGTGGACCCCGGCCCGCCACACCCGCTGCAGCCGCCAGTCCGGATGGGACGGACTGATTTTTGCCGTGTGAACCTGCCTTGAAGAGACACCATAAGTTACGCGTGCTCCCTTCAAACGGCATCGTACTTTACAGTCAAGTTGCAGGTAATAAAAGTACCCTGGAATGTAAGAGGGATTGCCATATTACTCGGTGTTCACCGAATTTTGACCTTCATATGGACACGCAACTACTATGGTTTGTTGATACGTACAGGTGTTGAAAAAGCTATAATTTATGAGGAGTTTACTCCAGACACCAACAATACCGACCATAACATGATCTTCAGGAAATTAACTGTACCAGGTGGGGTCCTCGATGCAGTTGGAAGATGATTCAGACAAAAGTAGGTGCCACAGATTCTCGGAGTGGCCCCGTTAAACCCGATTAAGCCGACGGATTGTATCAAAGTCTGAATATCATAGTCCTGACTGTTGACGCAGTGCCATCACAGCCTTCAATCGAGGAACCAGTCCTCTGGCTTGTTGGAGTTGAAAGGCGATTACATACTGCTTCAAGTTATCAACCAGACCGAACTAACCAATATAAGTCCAGGCAACGTATATGCATTATATACTCCGGTCGGTTTGTTTGTTTGTGGCTCAAATTGCTGCCCATGAATATTAAATGTATATAATATTCCATACACATGTATATGTGTATGGAAAGGTATTGGCAGGATAATCTTGGGCAGGCCGGCAGAGTTTCCTGCCAGTTTAAGTAACAGCAATTACCAGAGCTCTAACTAAGTGAGTTGCAGTTGGGGCGATGTCACCTGGACCTGCGCCACGGCGGCTGCGCTGTGTGTAGCGTCTTCAGCGGCAGCAGGCTACTATAACGAGGAGGACGAGACTCAACGTTTGTGCAAAGTCAAAGCAGGCACGGTGAATTTGAGGGATTCCTTCCCGTTGGGATTGCAGAGCTGGAGCCTGCGTTGGACTAACTGCCCATGAATTGGGTTACACCTTTCCTCACCCAACTTATAGTGCCTATTATAGTTAATATTCCTCCATAACATGCCACATGGCAGGTGTTCTGAGTTCATGAAGACTAGCATGCTGGACTTATTGCCTTCGACTAAGGATTCCTTCTGGGAAGGACATGGCTATATTGAATCCGAGTCACATACAAATCTGATGATTGTTATGTGGATGCAATACTTCAATAGGCACATGATCTCATGGCCCCAGACCTCTTTGCTCTTTGCCAACTTAGGCCGGCACCGGATTCTGGGGGAGTAAAATAGTGACCCAACTCAGGTATTTTTGGCAGCCCTCGCATAACATAGATATAGACTTCAGAATAAAGATAAAGATTGTTTGAGGTCGAATGAAGTGACATATTAAAGTATTCTATGAACTGGATGTAACGACGGAAAAGCTGCGGAAAAGTAGAGTTTAGGTAAGTACTAAGGGCTGGAATGGCTACTGGAGCATGAAGGCACACACATCTGCAAGCTCACACAGAACAGGCTTGAGCGATTTCCCAAAGCTTCATGATTGACAACTTAGTGCTCAATGTCGAAGACCAGAGATCAACTGAGAAGTAACCTTCTGAGGGCTACAATCTAGCTAGTTGAATTATGCACCCGCATCTTTACAGATCCACAGATGCATGATCTATATAAGACGACTGCGGCCTCCTGATCGGGCCGTAGCGGACATCATGCGATTCGACCGGTGCTCATATCATGGCAGAACAGTTGTGACTTTATGTACTGCTGATGAAGACTATCTAGAAGACTCCGGCCAAAGCCGGCGTAACCAAGAGCCACTTCGCCCTTTGAACGTATATATAAAAAGTCAATACTCTGCAGGTGGGCCCTATGGACGTAGTGGGGTATGTAGAATGTACTGCATAGATTATCCCGATCGTTAGATGTATGAGAGACCTGACCTGGAGAATACAAACTTTTGGATCAGATGGGTACAGCAGACCTGCAGCCGCGGATTTCTCGACGCTGGAATGCCTTACAAATTATGTCTGTCTAGTCTGAGCCACCACAGAGTATTTCGGTCGCTAGAAAAATATATGTACATAATTTCCCTCTCTCTAGACGTTGACATCATTCAACTTGAAGATCCGCCACTTCAAGATACGCTGATCCGAGTTACGCATATCACATCCATGAGCAACACGTCATGTGACTTTGCACAGTTTGTACATAACACTTGCCCGCCAACCACACTGGTCACGAAGTCCTGAAGGCGGCGATGCTCTCGCTCGCTCGCTCTCATATGAATCAATGAACCTATTGTGGCGTGCCTGTATGTCAAAATCTCAAGCTAATTATGTGTTCCTCATTTGCCCATTTGAAGGTTGCCTTCTCATGCCCGAAAACCCAGCTCTGGCAACACTGCCAAGGACCAACCCATTTTCCTAGCTACGTGTTTTGTGCCAAGTTCGTTTATTTCAGTCAAGCTTGAACAAATTATGTGTTCAAATTCTCATGTAAATTTGCAGAAGTTTTCTGATCTCCTGCGCCTGCGCCACAGGCTGCTTCTTTCTAGCTGATCCATTCATTGATCAAGAGTATATCTGTCTGGCCATTATTTCAGTTTTACATACCTAGGATGCATGATAATCCATGATATTGGCCCGTCAACTAGCAAAATTGATATGCGTTTTTCAGGTCTGAAATAGCGGCCGGCATCTAGACACGGCTCATTTTACGGACTCAACTTGAAGACGCGTTGCAGCTGCATTTTCGACTCTTGTAATTGTAAGATACAGCCAGCTGAACGTGCCCATTGGTGAAGACTTGATGTAGACGGATCGTGCGTTCAAGCTTCGTGCTGTTCATCTAAAGACTTTTACACAGTACTGAGATAAGACGACACGAACTTCTCTCAAGTACATTCAAAATTCCTGTGTTGACGTCGACCATCTTGAGGCAAGAAAATACCAATTGATTTCAAGATCTCTTTCTTAAAAGAAGCCTAATATTACTACGGGCTGGTAACTACGAGAACCCTCCAGCAGAGAATTGTCCAGGTCACCAGTCTGGATTAGAATGATCTGGAGATCTGACTTCAAGCCTAACCTGTGTCTCCTGGAAGTTCGCAAGCAGCCTTTACACTAAAGTTTTCGAGAGTTCATGATTCAATGTGCCACCATCTGCAGCCCGAGCCTTGAACATATCAACTGATCCAGTGTTTTCTTCCTGACCAGAGAAGAAGAGAAGAAGTCACGGCCGCAGTGCAGTATTACCCTGGCTTGAGAAGTCCTGTTTAGGCTATCTCAACTAGTCTGGAAAAGTTACTGATCCGTGGCGTTTCTACAACTCCCTGGGTCACGAACACTTCCCACTGTTCCCTTGAGCACAAGTTCGTGGGCAAGGGTAATCACCGTTGAAATCTCGACTAGATCTAGAAAGTCCATGAATACTAGCCTCATACCACATGATAGCTGGTTTGGCCAGTTGCGTGTTTATTAAGCTCGGTATTTTTTGTATCATATTGATCACCTCCAAGCTGACGCTCCAATTATGGGCCTATCTTGCCACCCGAGAAGCAAGCAACCTTTGTCTTCCTCCAGCTTGTATCCTTCGACAGTGTATAGCCCCAGCAAAGCCTTAGACTGATTGGCGGCATGGTCACTCAACGCCACACTCTGGAAACCAGCACTTTGCATAATCTTGCGCCAGCGATCCAGCTTCTCGTGTCGCTCCAGGCGTTCAGCTCCTTCGCAAGCAACTATATTATTGATCTCTTGTGCAAACACTACGTGCTCCACCTTGGCTCTTTCAGGGCTTGCCTGGGGAAGCGTAGCGTCCAATGAGTCAAATATCGCGGAGTAGTAGTGCAGGGCCTCCAAAAACCTACCCAGAAAGAAGGGGCCATTGTGACTCGCCTCCTGCTCCACCAGTGTAAAGATTTTTGGAGCCAACTCGCGTACCATGTGCAAAATGTTGAGGAGTGGACTGATAGGCTCGGACAGCAGCCTGTGAAGGCGGTTGACGGAATTTACAGCCAGTGCTTCACCAATTCGGCGGTTCATCATATAGCCTTGCAGACTTTCTAATCTCTCACCTGCAGCATGGAATTCGAATGGGATGTGGAGTGAGCCTGCTAGCTCTGTTAGTCGCTTTCCAGTCTCCTGGACTGCTTCCAACGGCATCCCCACCCCGGTGATCCTTAGATGGGGCGCACCTTCAGATCGTGAAGCCAGGGCTTGCATAAGTGCCGGCCACTGATAGCCTTGTACAATGTCCAGGTCGATTATGTGCACCCTGTCTTCATGCTCAAATGCCTCGAAAATGGCCTGATTTGACGTGAAATGGGCAAACTTGATGTATGGACAGGCCTGATAGAGTATCTGATATGCTGCCAATACCTCCTCTGAGGAAGCTGGGTCGTAGGACCGGAGTGCCATGTAGGAGCGTGACCCTGTTCCACTAAGTCGAGCATGCAGAGCTTCTGTGAAATAAGCAGCCACACGGTGCATGGAGTCACCCCCAGGGGATACCACGTGCTGCAGCTGCAGCAGAATGCCCTTGGCGTGCATGTAGTTCTCCTTTGCCACCGCTTCTGCACATGCAAGGAGCAGATGGACAAGGCGCAATCCACTGTCTTGTGACTCCTCCTGTGACAATGCATTGAAGATCTCGAATGGTAAGCTTCCAACCAGTGATAGCGTACTGAAGATAATTTCAAATTGCACATCAGAAACTATTGATGAGCAAACGACGATAGCAACAAATCCTCCAAAGCCAGGGCAAGTAGGAGCAAAAATAAGCTGAACCTTCAACGCACACACATTCAAGTTATGGCAGGCCATATGGCTCAAACAGAGATTGCGTACATGTATGTAGACAGTACAGCATCTGAAAAATTATAGATCATGGTAACTTCACGTTTCGCTGATAAAAATGTCACAAAACGGACCTCCTAGGTAGGTCAAATCTCTTGATCATCTAACGAACTTTACTGGTCAGTCCAGCACAACTCGAAGTTGGTTAACTGCTTTCGAGATTCCAATTGAAATCTGCCTGGTTCCACACTTGGAAAACTTACAGTGGTGTTCGAGAAAAACATGTCATCAGGCAATGGCGCCTGATACTGCTGCAGAGTGGGTAAATAACTATCTCCAGGTTGCTGTGGCGAGCCGGATAATCCTGATGACCCAGAGCTAGTCTGCATTGGAGAAGCCCGGTGGTGTTGCTGTTGATGCATTTCCCCCGTCCCGTGCTGATGGCCGATTACATGTGGAGGGGGCGATTGTCCCACAACTGGGGAAAGAGAGCGAGGCATGCTGTTGGGCAGGGAGTGCGCGTGGTAACTAGCTGGAGAGAAATTGGCAGTGTGGTGGTTGAAATCAGCCCCGCTGTTTGGGATATAGACTGGCTGTGGAGTTCTGGTTGAAGGCGACGGCCCGTGCCCTGAAAGACCGGAGAGAGGTGGAAGAGCATGCTGGGTTGGCATTGGCGAGCGCATGGGATCGTACTGGCTCAGCTGAGGGGCACTGTATACTTTGGGGAGGCCTCCAGCCAGTTGTTGATAGCCCGGACCCATCTTTTTGGAAGTTCCTTCTGTAAGTGACGATTGGAACTTTACGCCTACATTTGACCTCGGTATTCGTCCTTTCAAGTAAGAACTGCCTTCAAACTGCGTCTGGGAAGGGGAGGAAGATAGCTTGCCGTAGCTTGGCTTCTGCTCCCCACTGTAAAGCTCAGTGAGCTGAGATGTCAAAGCTGAAGGAGACGGAAGTGGCACATGGTGTTTTTGCTTCTGTCTAGATGCTACAAAGGACTTGGATTTTGAAGGAGCTATCATGTTGGAGGAACTTAGAGAGGAAGACAGGAGAGATGGAACCGAGAGAAGACTCTGATGTTGGTGTTGATGCTGGGGGTTATGATCACTAAGGTTTGTCTCAAATGACAGAGGCTCTAGAGGAGCCAGATCAGACACTAAAAGGTGATCGTTTTTATCAGGAGTTGAATCTAAGAGATCATCGTAGTCCAGCATGCTATCAATCCAACCGGAAAGGCTGGAGCTGTCAGGAGACTGTGGTAGAGGAGCCCCCTCCGAGTTTGACAGCCCCGTGTAGCTTGACATGACCACATCGCCCATGTCATCTACCGTGATGTTTCCGGAAGGAGGAGTTGGGGGCTGGTTGAACCTCTTGGACCGTCCCTGAGACGAAGACCAGGGATCACTGACATTTTCACCAAATGGAGGGACCATGCTTCCACAACTGGAATCCTGCATCATGTCTACTCTAGTACATAATCTTGTCCAAGCCCCTGGCAGTCTCTGTCCTAGACTTGCTGCCAGATTGCAGTAAATGGGTGCCCACCTCAAGCCTGTTCGGACACCTCGTGTATCCAATCTGCACAGAACGTATCCATGGATATCTCCTCCAGCACCCACGCCTAATGTAGAGATCGGAGACAGGCCCTAGGTCTCTGTCCAGACAGAGGTTGTTTGGTAATCTAGTCTTCCCTACACCAAACGGCCCTGTCACTCTCGTGTGGTAAATGATCCGGCCCAACATGCATGTATAGTTGAAAAGCTAGGAAATTGCCAACTGGCACCAGGCCTGCACGAACACCTTCTGCAAGCTTGGGGAAAGCGATGTTCACGTAAGATTCCTATATATTGCAGATTGCCGTGAGAGCTCTACTTTATCTCCCAGGACGATCTCAAAGGAACTTCTCCTCAAGGGCCATAGCAATCTTCAAGGTTTTTCTAAGCATGTGCTGTCTGCAGCGTGATCACCCCCTACCGAATTTCAGAGGTCCCTTCAAAATAGAATCTGTAGCTTGCTCAATTTCCTGCACTGCAGCCACATTGGGTCATGCCCAGTTAAATTGCTGAAACTTAATCACTAAGAAATCTGCCTGAGCTCACTAACTTCCACCTTCCAGCTCCAAGTGCCACTGTGCATGGGCCAGCGACTGTGACTGGAGCTTGAATAACCGCCCTGCCTCTTACAGAAACTTTCAAGCTCGCTCTTGACTAGCGGATCTCTACCGGAGACGAATTTTCCTTCTCTCTCACCCAGCACCTTCTCTCCTCGCGTACGTTCGTTTGGACCCAACACACTGCTACTCCTCCCCAGGGATGATCACTAGTCTTGCGGACCCTCTGATCCTGGAGCTGCAAGCGGCCTCTTGACCTCCGATGATCACCTGCTTACAGACACCCATAAAACCAAACATGGTTTGGACTGGATCTAATAGCTGGTGTAAAAGACAACACCGCTGGGTGGTTGCCGTTAGAAACCGTGGCATATGCCTCAGCTACAGCTGCGGGCCGGCCTCCAAGGCAGCACACACCGGCGCAGCTTGGCCCAGGGGTCCAGGACACAGGCAAGGTCGGCGATTATTACCACCCCCCCCCCCTTCTCTCTCCCCCCCTCAGCCGCCATCTCTACTGCTCCGGCCACACCCCGCCGCTCGCCCCAGTCAAAACAAAACCATCCCCCCCCTCTGGATTCTCTAACTAACCCCCAGTTGAACCCCAATTGGCATTCTTTTTCCGCATTGCAGAATCTTCTGTGCGCATATATGTTTTTTGATTGTCCGTCCATTTTTTCCGGATCTAAGGCCCCATGGCTCCTGAGGAGCAGGTCACTGTGACAACAACTCATGACCAATTATTCATCTTGTTTTTAGTTGCGGTTCCGTGCGGAATGGTTGTTCGGACGGCCGGCAGTGACATTTCGGGTTTGGAACCGCCCATATTTTCTATTTATCGCCTTCAAACAACAACAACAACAACAACAATGACCTCTGATGTGAAGCACTGCAGCAAGGAACCGCCATGTGTGACTGTACAGTTGGTTCCCAACCGCCACATCAGCTACCAGAGCTTCCATTGTGAAACATGTTTTGGAGTTTGTGAAAAATGAGATATGATTAATTATGTGTTTTTGCAATACTAGTAACCCATTGCTAGTTTTGGAAGTTGGGGGCTCAAGGTAGGGTACTTATTAACTTAAGAGCGACCCCAAGAAACAAAACACAAGAGTCTATTATTGCTGTGAATCTCAAAAACTGAGATATAAAGTGCGAATCGCCCGTGCAAATTATTCATGAAACACATGACTGTGGAGGATCCGACAGTTGCAGATTTTCTCCGACTGCATCAAATTCCCTACCATGTTGTTTGAGTCTCACCCATCTCTTGCATCAATATTCTCTCCTCACACACAAACAAGAGTGACAGGAAATCCTAGTGACCAAAAAACGCGCTTTGTGGTGCGGATTGCTCACGGAGTACAGCTATTGTGCATGGTTGTAATGACTAGATTGTTGAGTGTGAGGATGGGGGGTGGTTTATGGGTGTCCATGTGGCGGCAGACCGGAAAATGCCGCACACCACCCTCCTTGTGTCGGTTACCTACAATTTGTTTTCTATTGTAGTGGCGCAACCACAACAACAACTGTGTGAAAAGCGGTCGGAGTTGACTCCGGAGTTGACAAGCTCCATCCAAGGAGGGTCACATATACTTTTTGGGATCATGAAGGTGCCAAACTGGTGTATCTGACAATTGAGACCAGATTGACAAATTATCAATTGGAAAACCAACATCAATCCCATCATAGACCTACTCAGATAGTGAGGTTTGCATATATATATACATCAGATTTCGCTAGCACGATCTATTAGGAGAATCAGAATGTCTTGGAAATCTAGACAAGTAGTGCAGGCCTTTGTGGAAGGGGGACACCCACGAGTCTAGCATGTAGGCACCCATTATTGCATTAGTATGGCCCGGGTTTAGTTTTGATTATTTTGCTATGTAGTTCACCCAGTTTCTTTACCTTGCCACTCCTTTTGCTTTCACGCTATTAGGGTTTTTCTTTCTTGCTTGTTTTTGTGCAATAACCCATCATCGGGACTTCATTCATCACTTTGGAAGGATGCAAATCCATTGATGGTCCCTATGAACAATTCCCTCTTGATTAAGAGGGTGTGCTAAGCTGTGAGCAATGAGGTATCTGATAAGACATCCAACAGATATCTGTGTATTTATATCCATATATAATTAACACTCATCAGTTGGCCCAAAGGTTAGGGCCTTACAAATAGTTGTTGGGTAAAACCAGCCATATGATGTTTTCGAGCACTGTGGGTTTGGGCATCGCGGTTGCACCTTCCATAGGGAAGATACAGTAGAGCCCTTGGGGGTGAAATGAGACTATAAGTTGTCACATTTGCTTCGAAGTTGTTTTCTTTATTTTTCTTTATATATTATCATAGAACAAAAACTTTAATCTTGTCTATTAATCGTTATTGTTTGAAACAGACATGTACATACTATTCACTTTGTTGTCAACTTCGAAAATGGAGAAAGAAAAACATAAAACTTTGTGCCAAAGAAAATTAAATTTGAACTTCCCAAACTTGTCCCAATCCTATTTATTTTAAATCTATGAGCAAAAAGCCAAAAACAAATATGAAATAGGGACTGCTCTCATTCCGGTGGCAGGGCCCACTTATGGAGGGTCTACCCTCCCTGCTGATGGTCGTGGGTGCCCATTGTGGGGTCTTTTCCAAGGCATATCATCCGCGGTAGGGTTTCCTCCTCCCCTTGGTATGTTGTGCTCTCCTGCCCACGTGGACATGTTGGTCTCTCTTTTCATTAGAAATCTCGCGCATCCAAGCCGTTCAAATTTGAGGGCATTACATACATACACATCCATTCAGGATTTTCTTCTTGACTTTTTTGTTTTTTTGTCACCGTCGGTTGTTCATTTCCTCATAGTTGTTGATGATGGATTGTTGAAGGCCGTGGTTGAAGCACATCGCTTCACCCGCATTACAAACTGTTATTATGAAGAATCTTGAAGAGAAGAGGAGTAATATAGTTTTATTCTCAGAAAAGAAGGGGAGTAGTATTGGAGTTTTCTTATCAACATGCAAGTCGTTCATTTCAATCTACAACCATCATTTGCATATGTTTTTGTTATTTTCTCTATATTATTGTGCAGTGTGGTTACTGGAGCTTTCACAAGCATATGTGCATGTTTGGTCAATGAATATCTTTATTTGTTCAAGTGACACATTTCCAAAGGCCAGGACATTCTAATATGAGACCCCTTTAGAAGAACTAACAAACCATAGAGAAGACGAAGGAGGGAGCCCCATGTTAGAGATCAAAGGAGGAAACTTGAAAGCAGACCCCAAAAGACCTAAACGTGAGTCCCCCAGAAGACCTCTAAAATGAGACTCATGTTTGCAAACCCATCGAGAGGTTTGTTAAAAGATCCATGAAATAAACTACAGAAGTAGACCACTAAGAGAAGAGACCCTAACAGTCCACCCATGCAACAAACATTTGAAATGAGATCCTTACTTGGGACCCCAAAATATGGCCACTACTCATGTTGCGCCAACTCCAAGGCTTGAGGTTCAAGCCCCACCTGCACAACCTCCTATGCCTAAGGACTAGTATTCAGTGCCCACCCATTACGGGATATAAGGTTCAGGACAATGGGACATTCCCGCCCCGAACCTGTATACCATTGTATTCCGTTGGCATGTTGGATTCAGCATAGGGTGGGGATGCTCTTAGAACTCTCAAGGTCTATCAAGGACAACTATGATATGGTCCTTGATAGACCCTCTGTCCCGGACAACTATCATATGGTCTGTCATGTGAGTATGTCTATTAAGTTATGTGAATTGACGCGACCGCCGGTTTGGTGGTCGCAAATATTGTATTGTTTTAAAACAAGCGACCACCGGTGTGGCGGTCGCTTTTATTTTCCTATGTCGCTTGTTTTTTTTATATAATTTTAAATTTACCGATCGCCATATGGCGGTCGTTTGTTTTTCTATATATATTTTAAATTAAGCGACGGCCCAATGGTGGTGGCTGTTTTTTTTTTTTTTTTTTAAATTATTCGACCGCCATATGGCGGTCGCTTGTTCTGTACATATTTACAAAATTGTGCGACCGCCAATACGGCAGTCGCTTGTTTTCTTTTTTAAATTAGGCGACCGCCAATGCGACCGCCAATCTTGTTTTTTTTAAATAATAAATTGAAGCGACTGCCAAGATAGCGGTCGCTATTTCTTTTTTTAATTCGAAAAATAAAGCGACCGCCAATCTTGTTTTTCTTTTTAAACAATTTGAAGCGACCGCCAATATGGCGGTCGCTATTTCTATTTCTATTTCAAAAAATAAAGCGACCGCCAGTGCGACCACCAATCTTGCTTTAAAAAATTAAAAATTGAAGCGACCGCCAATACGGCGGTCGCTATTTCTTTTTAAATTTCGAAAAACAAAGCGACCGCCATAATTGGCGGTCGCGTTCATTTTGATAATTTTCAAAAATGTATTTGCCACCGCCACTGTGTCGGCGACGTGGCTGCTTAAGTGGCAGTATTTTACTTGGTACTATTTTTACCAGAATATTCCCCGAACCTGACGTGACGGAGGTCCTGTCAGCGTCAAGTCTGACGTGACCTGACGCCGACGGACGGACGTGACGCTGATAACCGGACTCAGTACCATCTCAAACATAATCTCTCTCTGCACCTCTATTCACCAACTTTCACCCACTTTCACAAACTTTTTGGAGGCCGAGCCTAAAGCCCTGGCCATGTTGGGGTCTGATTGTTGGGCAGGTCACACTCAGCAGATTCATGCATGTGTGAAGGACTTTCTAGAGGAATGAAGGAAAGCCTGAACCAAGAGTCTTCAACTCATACCAACTCTGAGAGAAGTAATTGTTACAACATGCATGTACTATATGTCTGAAGCCGACTTTCATGTACAAACCCCGAAATAGGGAGGCACAAAGCGAGAGTCTGGTGCAATGAATTCAGCCAGTACCAGGTTTTCAATGAAAACAAGAGAGTCTTACAATCTCTAACCATTCAGTCCTGCATAGCTGCGGACCTCATCCTCCAAAAAACCCCTTAGAGGGGTCTACGACTATTATGCCCCTCTTATTTTCTGGGATGAGTTCCAGAAACTCTTGTACCCATCCCTCTCTCATATCTACATGGTACCCCCAATCCACAACACCCTCCCCTTCATAGCGGTTGCTTGTGTGGTGTCAGGTCTTCAACACAAGCCTGTCCACGAATCCTAACAGCACATGGCACAAAACCACAACTCTTTGCTCCTCTTCATCCATTGTGTAGAAACACTTCAGGTTGCCCATGTGGACTGTCATTGTCCTGACTCCTCCCTGGATTTTGTACACCCACACTTTGTCTTGCCCTTCTTCCGTTTGCACCTTTTCAAGAAGGCGCAAGATGACCTCATGGGGAATGTGGGCTGACAATTCTTCAAAACCTGCATAAATCTTCCGGAGCCTGAAAGCTACACCCGCCCCAAATCCATTGCAACCTTCAACTTGATAAAGTAGTCTCCTCGGAAAATGTCAGTACTATAGTGTGTGGAGAAGATGACTCCAAAGAGCTATGACAATCTTAGAAGAACACCAGGAAAACAATGTATACAGGAGACGACTTGGGTAACCTTAAGATAACAACAGAAACACATAATGACCCTATGCTTATATTCAATTTTTGAACATGCTCTTCCACAAGGTCTCGGTGGGACAAACATGAACTCCCCCCCCAGCAGAAAAAGCACCTATGTATATCCCATTGAGGGTTGCATTGTGTAACGGCTGCACCGTTACACATGGCATTTGCATCCGTTTGTCATCCATCCGTTCTGTGTAGTGATCCCCCTGTCGGATTTATTAGCTTCACTTCTTCTCCTCTTATTCAATTGAGGTTAAGTAAAGTCTTTGTCGCTGGAGAATGAACCTAGCTTTGTAAAATGTTGTTATGTACACATACACAATGAATACATCGTTCCTCTTGTGCTCAACATTCTACAAGCACTAATGTGAATGTTCGTCACAGTTCGAAGAAAACAACCAACTTGAAGATGCACATAGGTTTTTCAGACTCCAGCTTGTCCTCGTCTTGTGCAATTCATGTGTAACAACATGTCAGATTTACAGTATGACGCTACCATTCCAACACGATATCCGTAACCCATACGGAATGAATTTGCAACATTGTACATGGCCCAATGTGAATGCAAATGGCAGTTTGAACAGGAACCCTAAAATTCTAGATGTATTGAGGTTTTGTGACCATAACCTGTTGTAGTCTTACTCAATTCATATCTGTAGTCTCTTATTTTGTATGTGATAGGGAGTGGCGAAGACTTCGACAATCTTATTCTGCATGGGGTTGGGTTGGCTTCTGTGTCACGGAATAAAATGTCCATGCCAGGTTACAATTTACATATTCCCCAGTAGCAGGACCTGCTGCGAAATTGAAGCATAAGAAATCACCATTGAGAACATAACTGTGAGAAGAAAATGGTACAGCCCCTGGATATAATCGTGTGACAATGTGACCTCATGTCTGGAGGCATAAGTCTGGAGGCATAAGTCCAGAATTTTGTGAAAGAAAGACTCCAATGAAGGTAGATACGGGAACAACTGTTTTCTCCAATGCCCCATTTGGATCACCGATGTGCATCCCATGGAACGATGAAGTCTGTAACGTCCGCACGGTTACACATGAAGTTTCATCCATTCTTCTGTCAGTTGTCTTTTCATCCGCCAACCATCATCCGACACTATCATCCTCAATCCTCATGTTCTGTCGCTGTTCATCCCATCAACGGATGTGTGCATGCACGGTTTCACATGATTGTCCATCCATTATTTTCTCAGTTGCCTTTTCATCCGCAGATCATCATCCGTCTGTCTCCTCCTCAAACCTCATGTTGTTTTGGCGCGTAAGATGAAGGTGTGCTTGACTGTACCTGTGGAGGCCGTTTCAGTTGGACAGTATTATGGGTAATGGCATTGGTATGTCCACAGAATCGTCGCAGATCATTGTGTACTCTGCTCAGTTGCAATTTCATCTTCTTACGGCCCCTGTTGTGATGATGCAGTGTCTGTTTACATGAATATTGTGGAGAAAATGTGTCATATGGAGCTTGGTTGCTTGGCCTTCATGTGGAGCGGCAATCGATGAGGTTGATCTTTGTTGCGAAACGGAATCCAATTGCTGCCGCCGGTGAGAATCGGAATTGAGTGAATTTCATGAACTGAATGTCGCGCACCTCACTTCGGTAAGCTCCCCTTCAAGTCATAGTTACTTGCTTTGATGCGCGCGCCTAACTCCCAACCTGGCCGCCCGGGCCAACTTGGAGCTTTGGCTGCTCACCGGGACATAACGGTCCCCCTTCGCTTCCCACTAAACCCTCCACCTATTTGGGACTAGGAGAATTCCCTTTGGTAGATGGCAGTCCGGAACAGCTCCCCACTCTTTGGTCGCTTTCCGGCTCGCTCGCTTACTCACTAGTTTTTGGTCACCAACGGGCTTGCACCGTTCTCGGGGTCACTACTCCCCTTATATATACTTCTGTAGCTGTCCGCGGGGGTTTCACAACCAGCCATGCCATTTTATGGCGAACCACCACGAAAACCCTTGACTCCCGGTGATGAGTCGCGGTGAGTCTTGGCCCACTCACCACGGCCCCTATGGACCGTGATGAGTCCCAAGACTCCCCACGACTCCCACCACGAGATCTCCGCCCCCATGGTGAGTCCTATGCCACCCCCACTAAGTCCCGCTAAGCTACCACCACCCCTTGTGGAGCCACCCCCACCGCAACCCGGTGTGCGGGGCTCCACCTAGTGAGCGCCTCCGCTTCCCTGAGTGCCTTGGGCACTCAAGGGTGCTTCAGCCCCCCATACCTATCGCTGCCGCTGCCCCCACCACAGGGGCAACCTCTCATGTGTCCCGACCCCCCTGCCCTCAAGGCAAAGGGCCGCGACACACACCCCTACCAACAGGGAGTCGATGTCCTCATCGACTTGTTCATTTTGTAGAAACGAACATCCAATTTGTGGCGTCCCACATCAAGGAGTTTGTTTCCGTACCATGGCGTCCCATGGCAAAGAACCAAACCCCACACTTGACTCTACTCTCCACTAGCTAGTTCGGCCGACTTCCTCCAAGTCCCGGCCAAGGGTGGAGCCTCTCCAGCTCCTCCCAGTGCACTCTTCTTGGCCTACTTCAAGGCCAAGGAACGATCCTCCCCGAGGATCAAATCGCCTTACTGCAACAACATTGCTTGCGACCGCTCATGATGCCGCTTTTGGCATCACCTTGAGCAAGGGTTCCCTGGAACCCTCTTTGACTAGGAAGATAACCTTGAACCAACCGTGCGCCCCAATCACTACAATTGGGTCCGCCTTGGAATGCTGGCCTGAGGTACGGGAACACGCCGAAGCCGCACTACGACTTCGTCTCGAGGCTACACGATTATAGTACGTGAACGGAAGCACGTAGCTTCCGCGTTAGCCCGCACTACAAGGCAACCCCCTCGGTAGCGCAGTTATAGTACGCGCACGCGCCAGGTGCGCACTAGCACGTGAACTCCCAAAGAAGTCGCAAGTTTCCTTGCCCCTTGGATGGGGGTCACCCGATTTCGGCACTACGCAAACACACGATTAACCCAATTTACCTCTCCCACTTTTATAAGCTAGCATGCATTCTACACACTAGCCAACCATACCATGCATCACCATTCCAAACAAAATAGGACGCACAACATTTGGAACCCATTTCCTTTATAACAAATTTTTGTACATACAAGTTTTTGTAATCGGATTCCTAAGCTAGCTAAGCCGGGCTAAGCATGCATTTCCTCCCCCACGCTCCAAGGTTGATGTCCCCATCAACGCTTCTTCCGCTTTTGAGGTCGCCCTTCAAAAGCTGCAACCGCCTCGGATGCGTTTCCCATTTCTGAGGCACGCACCCAAGATGCCTCCACATGATGATAGCCCTTCCATTTGACGAGATACTCCGTTTATCGGTTCCTGAACCTCCTCGACTTAAGTATTGCCTCCACCTCGTACTCAGGTTCATTTTCATGATCCAACAGCATAGGTGGCGGACGCAACACTTGATGCCGATTCGGACGCGCTTCATCTTTGAAGTAAGGCTTCAAAAGGGAGACATGGAATACTGGGTGCACCTTGCTGTTTGCCGGCAGCTCCAATTCATACACATCCTCATTCATAACCTTCCGAATGCGAAAGGGTCCCGCATACGGAGGTATGAACTTCGGACTCACTTCCGGAGGTAGTCGGAAATTCTTGATGTTCAACCAGACCTCTATGCCTGCCTCAAACTTCACTTCCCTCCGCTTCCGATTCGCCTGCCTTTCATACCGTTTCCTAGCTTTGGCAATATTGTACTTTGCAGCTTCAACAAACGCTCGCGTTCTTCCAGTACCGCCGCTACTGCCGGTTCCTCAACGTCTTGGGCGGCCCAACTTGTCGGCACCAGAGGTGCTTTTCCATAGACCAATACGAAAGGGGAAACTCCCGTTGCGGAGTGTTCTGTGTTATTATAACAGAACTCTGTCGCGTCTAAGTGTTCCACCCAGTCTGTTTGGTCTGCCGACACTAATTCCGCAAGATCTGCTTCACTACGGAATTCACCCTTTCTGTTTGGCCGTCGGTCGTAGGTCGGAAGGCGGTGCTCATCTTCAGCCTCGTCCCCATCTTCTTCCAAAGTGCCCTCCAAAATTTACTCGTAAACTTTGGATCGCGGTCCGAGACAATATCCTTCGGGACTCCATGATGTTTTAAGACGTGGGCGAAGTAAAGTCGCCCTGTCTCTTGCGCCGTTGCCGTCTCCTTGGTGGGGATGAAATGGCCCATTTTACTGAACCTATCCACCACCACCATGATTGCATCGAATCCTTTTGACAGCGGCATAGCAGTCATGAAATCCATCGAGACGCTTTCCCAAGTCCCCTCTGGAATCGGCAAGGGTTGTAACAGCCCCGCTTGCTTTTTGTACTCGCTCCGATTTTGTTGGCATGTGGTGCATGTCTTGACATACTCCTCTGCCTCCTCCCTCAGTTTGGGCCAGAAATACTCTTTCTTCAAGAGTGCCGCAGTGCGCTTGGCTCCGCCGTGGCCCGCAAGCGGGCTATCATGGCATTCTCTCAAGAGGCTATCTCTGATCCCTCCCTTCGGCACGTAGAGACGTTTTTGCTTATACCGGAGCAGTCCATTTTGCAAGTGGAACTGCGATTTACCCCCCATCCTCAAGTCCTGCATCACGGACTTTCCAGCTCATCCTTCCGGCAAGCCTTCCGGATCTTCCTTTGGAGCGCCGTCTCGCCCTTGTACACCAACAAGAGCTGCTGCTTTCTACTTAAAGCATCGGCCACCACGTTGTCTCGTCCCGGTTTGTACTGGATATCCACGTCGAACACCGCCAAAGTATCTTGCCACCTAAGTTGTTTTGGGGACAACTTGGGCTGCGTGGCAAAATACTTCACCGTGACATTGTCCGTGAACACCTTCACTGGGTTGGAACCAACATAGTGGCGCCAAAGCTCAAGACAATGCACCACCGCCTTCATCTCTTTCTCGTGCGTCGGCCACCGTCGCTCCACTTCATTCAGTTTCTTACTTTCGTAAGCCACTGGACGTCCATCTTGCATCAGTACACCCCCAATCGCGAAGTCCGACGCATCTGTGTATCTCGAACGGACGATCGAACTCCGGGATTTTCAAGACTGGAGCTTCCGCCATCCGCTGCTTCAATTCAGCAAAAGCTTGGCCACAAAAGGTGTTCCATGCCCAGACTTTAGATTTACACAGAAGGTCTGACAGCGGCCCCGCAATCTTGGCGAAATTTCTCACATACTTCCGGTAATAGGAGGCGAGTCCTAGGAAGGATCGCACTCCCGGGACCAAAGTCGGAGGCTCCCAGTCCAAGATTGCCCTCACCTTTCTGTCATCCATTTTGATCCCATCCTGTGTAATCACATGCCCCAGGAACTCCACTTTTGTGACCCCGAATTCGCACTTTGAAGCTTTGGCATACAGCTTCCCTTCTCGCAATTTTTGGAACACCCTTTTCAGGTGCTCCAGGTGCTCTTCCTTTGTTTTCGAGTACACCAAGATGTCGTCGATGTACACGATCACAAAGTCATCCAACCACTCCTGGAAAAGGCTGTTCATCAGCGTGCTAAATGTTGCTGGTGCATTGGTGAGCCCAAAAGGCATCACCAAGAACTCATATGAACCATACCTTGTCCTGCACGCGGTCTTCTCCTCATCTCCTTCCGCCACCCGAATTTGGTGATAGCCGGAGCGCAAGTCGATCCGGCTGAAATACTTCGCTCCTGCCAACCGATCGAAGAGGTCGTCGATCCTTGGCAAAGGGTACCGGTTTTTGATAGTCACCTTATTCAGAGCCCTGTAATCGACACACATCCGCAGCGTCCCATCCTTCTTGTCTGCAAATAGCACCGGGGCTCCGTAAGGTGACTTACTCGACCGGATGTACCCCTTTGACATTAGATCCTTGAGCTGAGTCTTCAGCTCGACCAACTCCCTGTGGCTCAACCGGTAGGGTGCCTTGGCAGGCGGTTCCGATCCCGGTATCACCTCAATCTTGTGGTCAACTCCTCTTCGCGGTGGCAAGCCGCTTGGTAAATCCTCCGGCATCACATCTGGTATTTCTCCAAAATCCCCTTGATCCAATCTGGGCTCGGCTCCCCATCGCCTTCTCCTTTCACTTCTCTAATGTAAAGCAAAAATTGGGGCTCGTGTGCCTCCTCCACGGCCCACTTCTTTGCTGACAGAAGGTTTATTCGCCCTCCCACGGATTTGGGCGTTTCCGACACTCGTAAAACCTCGCCACCATTCCCACATGGCAGCGTGACTACTCTCTTGCGGCCATCTATGACCGCTCCGGATTTGCTCAAAAAGGTCATCCCCAAAATGAGATCCACTCCATCGATCTCGCAGATGGTGAAGTTCTCACGTCCCTCCCAACTCCCCAGTTGAAGAGGAACATCAAACGCCAACCTTGTCGCCAACTGTGGTTCTCCTTTGGCAGAACGCACCTCAATAGAGGCCCCCACGTCACTTGTCGGGAGTCCCAACTTTCGCGCCGCCCCGGCGTCATGAAGGAGTGCGACGCTCCTGTGTCCACCAACAACGACACGTTAGTTCCGGATATTATCCCATCCACGAACAATAACTGACTCCCTTTACGCAGGGCGCCAGTTTCCTGATACAACTCACAAGAATAGTTGCCTACCTTGCAAGTCCTGGCGACCACCGCTTCCACCAAGCGACTGATGGTATCTTCCGACAGCTCCGTGGTTGCCCGAGTCATGTTCAATTGTCGAGGTTTTGTGCACTTCTTGGCCATGTGCCCGGGCTCCCCGCAATTGAAACACACTCCATCAAAGGTCGCCTTCTGTCCGCCATAAGCCGCTCCACCCGCTTTTCCTTTCGAAGCACCGGGTGCCGCCTTGACGTGTGAAGGCCCTCCCTTCGATTTCCACGTGCCATTGTCGCCGCGTGGCCTATCCCACTTCTTTTCCGGTCGGGAGGAGTCACCTTCCCGCCGGGTCTTCTTGTGGTTCAGCTCCGTACGGCCTTGTCTCTCACCCCTAGGGACATCCGAGAAACATTCAGCCCTCTCAATTGCCTCGTTCAAAGTCTTGGGTGGCTTCTCCTCCAACTTCCGCCTGGCCCATGGGGCCAGTCCCGCCACAAAGTTGAAGACCATTTCTGGTTCTGCCATGTCCGCGACTTCGAGCAACAGCACATTGAAAGTCTGGACATACCCCCCGAATGTCATCTGTTTGCTTCAAATTCCTCATCTTGTCCCGGGCAAGCCAAGACGCGTTGAGGGGCACAAACTGTCTCTTCATCAATTCCTTGAACCCACTCCAGCTCAAGGTTTCCGGGCTTGGGCCTCGGTCGTGAAGGCGTTTCTGCCACCATTGTTGAGCATAGCCCCTCAAATAGGTGGGAACCACTTCCACCCGATCCTCGTCACTCAACTTGGCCGCCCGGAAGTACTGCTCTAGCTCCAGGAGCCAGGTGTTGAGTGCCTTCCAATTTCGGACGCCCTCAAAGGTGCCGGGTTCCTTAGGCTTCACCTTAAACTTTGCCTTAGTGGAAGTGGCATTAGCCGCCTTCAACACGTCTTTCAACGTCCCGCCAAATGCGCCAACAACCCTTCCCAAAAGGCTGCCGGCATGGGAGGCATCTGTTGGTCGGTCGGAGCTCTCACGGATTCCTCGGGCTCCGACTCCTCGGATTCCTCCCGCTCTTGAGCGGCCTCGCTTTCAGAAACCTGCGTCGCTTCCTCAAACGGCCGCTTCGGTGACACGTCGCCCCCATCGGGCTCACCAGGATCATCATCTTTTGGGCCGTTCCGCTTTCGCTTTGGCTTGCCCGACCCCATGATGAGGCCAATCCCAAGGACGATCGCGTACTGAACTCTAAGCTCTGATACCAAGTGTCGGGCACCTCACTTCGGTAAGCTCCCCTTCAAGTCATAGTTACTCGCTTTGATGCGCGCGCCTAACTCCCAACCTGGCCGCCCGGGCCAACTTGGAGCTTTGGCTGCTCACCGGGACATAACGGTCCCCCTTCGCTTCCCACTAAACCCTCCACCTATTTGGGACTAGGAGAATTCCCTTTGGTAGATGGCAGTCCGGAACAGCTCCCCACTCTTTGGTCGCTTTCCGGCTCGCTCGCTTACTCACTAGTTTTTGGTCACCAACGGGCTTGCACCGTTCTCGGGGTCACTACTCCCCTTATATATACTTCTGTAGCTGTCCGCGGGGGTTTCACAACCAGCCATGCCATTTTATGGCGAACCACCACGAAAACCCTTGACTCCCGGTGATGAGTCGCGGTGAGTCTTGGCCCACTCACCACGGCCCCTATGGACCGTGATGAGTCCCAAGACTCCCCACGACTCCCACCACGAGATCTCCGCCCCCATGGTGAGTCCTATGCCACCCCCACTAAGTCCCGCTAAGCTACCACCACCCCTTGTGGAGCCACCCCCACCGCAACCCGGTGTGCGGGGCTCCACCTAGTGAGCGCCTCCGCTTCCCTGAGTGCCTTGGGCACTCAA